>CM042219.1:21390803-21658303 GCA_023566465.1 Cottus gobio
ATACTAATGTAATTATATGTATCGCTGTGCATATACCTGCCACTTATTTCAATAAAAAAAAAGCCCAAACTATACTTAAATGTGGTAATACTGCCGCTTATGCTTGGTTTTTAATGCATGAAAAAGAATGTTGTGAAGTTCACTGCCGCCTGCGTTTCCGCTCCACATTAAAAATACTTTGATATCGCCAACCAAGACCGGTACGACCCACCGAGCAATGATAAAGGCAACCCAAGCGTCTTAGTAGCAGAATATGAGAGAATACAGCTAATGACTGGCTATGTGTTTAGGATACTCCACCACACGAGCAGAGATATTACCATATCAGTTTGAATACTGGTTAGTTATTACAAAGAAGAGGCGTTAAAAGGGTTCAACTCATTCTCAACTTTACTTTCACTTTTAACTGAAACAGACAGTTAACCCCACATTAGTGTTGTATGAGGTACACAGGATATGAGGCAAAACCAAAGCCAGCATAATGAGCTGCTTTTTTGTTTATAACTCTAGCTCATGTGTCACAAGTCATCACAACCACTGTTTTAGGTCACGCTAGAATATTTCAAGACAATCCTCCTGAGGAACCTATGTTGCATTCAACAAAATACAGCGGAGGACAGTGGAGAAGGCTGCAAATGAGATACTGCGAAAGAGAAGAGTCTGGCCTCTGGTAAATCAGATTATCACCCGATTGAAGGAGCTGAGGATGTGGAGGGTGGCGAGCATAATGGAATGCATGGAGCGATCGCTCAAAGCCCTAAAACGACACTGACCTTGCTAAACATGGAGTCCCAGTGGCACAGACGGAGCTGCACGCTGATATTTCTGTCAAAAGATATGCCCGGCTGACTCTCTGGCTCAGGAAAATTCAAAAAGTAATTAGAAGCCATCTCTCTTTGGACTGTGGCTCTGAAAACAATACCTCCTTGTGATATTCATCATATTTTCTGTCTCACAAACCTAAAACCACTAGGCAGTCACATGTTTTTCTGACTGCCTTTAAAAATAACTGAGACTAAGATATTTGAGGCATCTCTATGAACATATTCCATTCAATGTTTAGCTCTTCTTAAAATACAAATTCTATATTTTCTCTACTAAAGACAACAACAAAAACGTCACTTCTGCCAACATAAGCCACTCAAAGTTGAAATCCCTGGCCTTATTGCCAGCACCCTCTTCTTCATTAGCAAACAATCACCAAAACATTTTCCACTGAAACTTGAAATCGCTCAATGCCACAGCTGAAAAGTTTAGTTGATCATGGCATTAATGAAAATGTTTATCTTATAAAATCTCATGCTTAACATGAAAGGAATACAATGTAGTTACTATAGTTGAAATCTTTAACTTTTGATCTGTATTTTGGCTTTCTTGTGGCAGCCATACAGATGGCTGACTCGCTGGTTGGATGATTAGTAGTTTCACAGCCTCATGAGGAGAAAGTGTCCTCACGAGCATGAGGATGAGCCTCCCTTTTCTAAAAAAGAAAAGGACTCCATTGTGTCGCCACAGTGACAAAGCGGTTTTGCTGGTTCCACCTCCACCTCTCTTCCGTCTCTTTCCGCCCCCTACCCAGCATGCTATCTCTCCTTCACCATAAAAACTTCCTTGTTACCAGCAGAGTAATTCATTCTTCTCATGCAGGTGCTGCAAAGTCATTTCATAACTCGGGCAGCCAAAAGGGGGATATCAATGCCGCAGACATTCAAAGCTGGTTAAGAAATTGCGGGTGGCCAACAGGTACACACACACACACACACACACACACACACACACACACACACACACACACACACACACACACACACACACACACACACACACACACACACACACACACACACACACACACACACACACACACACACACACACACACACACACACACACACACACACACACACCAGCTGATTTGCTTTAACAGCTTTGCAGCCATGCTCACCCTCCTGACGTAGCACCCCGTCGTATTTAACTAAAAAAACTATATACACAATTAGACTGTCATTTAAAACCAGGCTTTCTGATATCCAATGCATAACCAATTCACAGTTTCATATTAAGGCAACCAGAATAAAAGCTTTCCAATGTGTGCTTCTCCCTATAAAAGTACTCCACTTAATTGTGTGTTGCAAGACCATCCACGCCTGCAGATGAGGGTGATGTCAGACTTTGGCAAACATTTCGATGTCACTGACAGTCGCCCTCCGTGTGACACCGTGCTATCTAAGGCCTATCCTAAGCTCTCGTAATCAGCTTACCAGGTTGAACACCGTCTCCACAATGTCTCGGTTGGAAACTTCCCCAACTTCCACCAGGCCAGCAAGCACGGCGAATTTCATCTTTATCCCCCTGATGGGCACTGCGGGGTTGAGCGCCATGGCGCCCGGTCTCCCGTCCTTTCCATCACCTGGCTGCGCGGCGCCCGCTGTCTCCTCGCTAGCCATTGCTAAGGAAGGACGGGACAGGTGGTGCTCACAGGTAAGGCACCTGTTCACCTCCAACGGGAGGGGGGTGGCTGTGTGCAGCCGATGTCGGGAGGAGAAAGAGGGCTCTAGCTCCCCTTCAGCTGAGTTGTTGACAGTACGCAGGCACACAAAGCAAACGTTGTCCTCCCCATCCAAAACAGTTTAGCTAAAGTGGGCACACACACACAAAAAAAGGCGCAAAGGTAGTGCGTTCGCCGTTGACACTGCGGGGACTGGCGGTGTCACCGCTTCACTCCACGGTGAACTACTCCGCTGGTCCGTAACTTGAGCCCACACGGATGGATTAATGTCGTTAAAAGCCGCGAGGAAGTCTGCTGCAGGTAACAAGGCGAGGAGAGGGGGGGGGGGGGGGAGCAGGTGAGGTAGAGCTCGCGCGTAACCTCTTGTCCCCTCCGCTCGCGCAGACGGCAGCCGCGGTGACTTTGATGTCTCCGCACAGCCGTGGAAGTTGCTATTGTCACGGAGTCCACACACTTGACAGGTAACGCGCTTGGCAGAAGCGGAAAAACTCACAAACTGGGGGAAAGAAAAACGGGGAGTAAGTCCGTCAGCAGCTCCGGCACAAGTCGACAAAAAGGACGGCTGTCCGCTCGGTCCTCCCGGGCAAACTCCTCCGACTTGCTCAGACGTCAACGTTAACCCAGCTGCGCTGCATTCTCTTCCTGATTTACCCCGGTAGCTTCAGCTCGTCACCGCCATGACAGTGTAGCCCTTGAATGAGTGGCGCATGCGCAGTGGGAGGCGGTCTATTCAGCTCTCTGGCAGGTGTGTGCCGCTCAGGTGGCTCTCCAGCACGACACGCCGGGATTCAGGGAGAATCAACTGCGCGCGCCCATGTTTATTCAGCGGCTTCACGTTTCATCATCCTGACGGGTATGAAGGAAGTGGTGGGAAATTACGCATTTAATTTACTCAAGTGGCTATTGTACTTGAGTGCAATTTTGCTGTAATATACTGTACTTTACTCCACTACATTTCAGGGGAAAAAACTTCATTTTCTCACAATTAAAGTTACTAGTTTCTTCTTTCATAAAAAAATATGATATGCTTGTTGTATGGTATGATGCAGTATTATACTATGCTAGTATACAACATATATATAATTGGCTCAGCAATGACAAAAACATTAATATGCTCCTGTGATAAAAACAGAATAATGTATTAAATATACACTCTGAAAAGAGTCACTCTGAAAAGAGTCACATAATGAGTACTTTTACTTTTGATGCTTTACTGTAAGTACACCTTCCTAAATCTTCTGTTATTTTACTTAAGTAACAATTCAAATCCAGGACTTTTTCATAATAGTATTTTTAAACCATGGTATTTATACTTTTACTTTAGTAAAGAATCTGGGTACATCTTCCACTTTTGGTATTTAATGGTACTCTTATGATACTCTATTAGATATCAAATACGTTTTACTGCGCTACATTCATCTCACTGCTATAGTTACTTTGCAGAAGGTTTTCCATTGAAAAGATGACGGGTTCATATAATCTGATGAATTGTTCTTAACCACATCAGGTTTATTGATCTACCACAGGAAAATATGTCATTACAGCTGCAGTTGCAGATGCTTACTAGATATTCTATTACTAATAAAACACAAATATGGATAAATACATTCTACCTATCTGCACCATGATACTTTTACTTTTGATACTTTGAGAATTAGCTGATAACACTGTTGTGCTTGTTTCTAAGTAAAGGTTGGAATGTAGGATTAAAAGTGTTGTTACATTGTATTGCTTCTTCTACTTATATGAAAGGCTCTGAATACTTCCTCAAAGTTCAGTTAAAGTTTCTTCTGACACACTTGTGAAAACAAGGAGCCATAAATAAAACAAGATAACTGACTTCTGCCACTAAACTACTGAAGATTAAATGCAGATGGAATATTCTTGTCCTAGTTAAGAACTGAAAAGGTCATATAACGGATTGTTTTATATTATATTTATATTATAGTTTGTCTGTTTTTTGGTTTGTTTCTATTGTCGATTTTTCTATTGTCTATTATGTCTCTTGACTCGCACTGTGTTAGTTGTTATGCATCAAATCACCATGAGAAATATGTTGTATGTGCAATACATGGCAATAAAACTGTTCCTATTTCTGATTCCTGATTTGGAATAAATCCAGAATTTAAAAAGTAGATATATTAATTTTGAAGCAATATAGATCATTCAGTAACTCTTGATAAAATCCCACATCAGAATGTGAGAGATGAAAAAATACCATAAATAATAAATCAAAACCTTGCTGTTCCATATACTACAAAACCTTAGAAAAAAATCAAGCACCAAACCCTCATTTATGCTGTGACAAAAATATAAAGAGGGAGTTGAAATGTAGTTCTTTGTTTTTTTCTGCAGCCCAACAGCACATTGACAGATGTCTGCATCCCATGGCAGCTGAAAACAAACATTAAAGCAAAGTGACAGCTCTGCTTTGCTCGCCTTTTCAAATCACCACCACATAGCTGCGTGGACGAGAGGTCCCAGTTTCATGTCTGTTTTTGCGTGAAGGAAAATCTGATTAAAACCCAATCTGTAAAGTTATCATCCGTACGTAAACAATGCCCATTTTTAAGTATTCATCAGCTCCTTGTGTGCTCATTCTGGTGACTTCATATTTGCTCTGCAGGATGGCTGAGCAGCTATGCGTGTTGTTGCCACAGAGGCAGCTGGCGTCACTGTTACCGCTGACCTCCCATAAGTGTAGCGGAGCCCTCGGGGACCCGGGAGTCATGGAAGCTAGCGGCACCACCCAAGAGACGCAAGCCTCGTCTCCGGTGTAATGACCTGAAATCAACACACTTGTTCACTGCAGCCCAAAGGAAGACCTTCCTAAATACGGCCTCAGATGGCTTTTATTGACCTTTGAGTGGAACATGGACCTTGGCTTATTATTTTTCTCAGCTCTATAGAGATAATTAGACTTGCAAGATTGAGACATTCAGTGGCATATCAACGTTTGACTGTAATCATCTTTTTTGCTCTCTGCCATCCTGTTTTCGTCGGTCTCACTATGAGAGCAGAAGATTATAATTTCTGCTAATGATTTAGCGTCAAAGAGAACAGTTCAAATCAATGACAACTTGTTTTACTGTAATATTGTGTCGGACTAAAGCTTGCAAGATTCTCTCTCAACACACTGAAAGCAGAGGAAGGTACAATAATGGTGATGAAAGGAGATTCCAAGCCATCAATTTAATTTTAAAGGCTTGTTAAAGCAGTACAACAGACATTTTGGATGAAATACAATTAAAGACACAAAAGAAAACATTTAAAGTAAAAAATAGCCTCATGCTATCGGATGTTGTTGTTTGTAAGGTCTCAAAACATTTAAGATTGATTGATTTGATTTTTTGTGTGCGGGTGTCTCTGCTGCAGTGTCTTCACCTTTGATGACACGCAAATTTACATTTTATAAACATTCTCACTGCTTTTATCAGACTTTTGTTACTTTTTTGGATACAAACATGTCTTTACTTCACAAATGTGTCTGCTCAATTTAACAACATATCATCTTTGGAAACATACTGACAACACTATGAATGCAATGAGTGAGTATTCAGTGAGTCTTTATTTTGATTTGACTTGACCAACAGACAAAATTCTTCCCTTTGTTTCAATAGCAGTGTGGGTGGATAGCAAGCTACACACCCTCATGATGTATTTACACACAATGAAACTGGTTCTGCCTGCTCAGAGATCACAAGGTTTTTCTTTATTAATTCAAGTAATCATGCCACGCAAACGGCTATTAGTCACTTAAATTGAGGCACATTTACAAGCAAACACATGCATTACATGAATGGAAGCAAATATAGGCTGTGCCATTGTGAATAGTATATATAAATGAATATCTACAGTAGTTGTGAGATTAAATCACTTTCTAATCATGTTGAATTCACAGTTTTGAAATGGTTTCAATATGATTTTTATTTTGAATTCCCCTAAACTCCCAGTAGGTAATTTATTTTTCAGTTTCAGAAACTTCATGTAGGCATACGTCTTTAGAGAAATTCAGAAACCGAGAGACAAAAGGGTATTTTTCAATTTTTATGTATTAATTGATTTACAAATGCAATTAAATGGCTAATATAGAGTATCGGTCCAATATCAGTGTATTTATTGTATTTATTTCCAGTCTGTATTCCACTGTATGGAATAGGGGTAGCTAGTCTCTGTAGATAGATGAAACAGGAAATTTCACAAATAGGTATTCGTCTGCTTATAAAATAAAAAAGGCATCTATTTGCTTTAAGTTATTTACTCAGTTCACAGTTAATTCATTAGCTCAATGTTCTCAGAATCTTATTCTCCTTTTTACCAGGAGAGAGCGCTGAATGAAACTTCCAGGACTCGCGAGAAAACGCAAATCTCACGACCGAGATCGCACTCTTTAACTCTCGCGGTATTTCTCTCATCCTCCTCTTTCACTCCCTGTAGCCAACATGGCAGTCGGCAAGAATAAGAGACTGACCAAAGGCGGCAAAAAAGGTGCCAAAAAGAAGATGTAAGTAGAACATTTTTACATCGTTACACTAAACAAGCTTTACCCTTTCCACTGGTGTCACCTCGGTACGAGATATGTGAAGGATGAAGCCGATTTAAAGTAGATGCCGCTGGGTCAGCGCTAGTCTCGTCACCGGCCTCTGTCGCGCTGGATGAGCTCGTAACGTGCCGTGTCTCTTTTCACTCTCGAGCTGTCGTATTTATTTCTACTTAGTTTGATTCAAACTGCTTCTGGTTTTTATCAAGATGTCGCACAGAGCTGTTGGGCAGTTTGACAGTTTATTCCACGTAGCGTGACTTGCTGTTGGCTCCAACCGTTACACGCTAGCTAGCTAGCATGGCTTTAGCCGAGCTTACCTGATCAACATGGCAGCCCGACGCCACAATTAACTTGCTTGATTACTAAGCAGTTAATGGTGTTGTATTACATTTTTGAACAGCAATAGGGTCTGCATTTTTTGACCACGTTGTCAAGGCCAATGGGGAATCGATCGATTGAAAGTAAGCCCTGCTAGCCCCGAGCTGTGCCCTTTGCGGTGCGTGCTGCTAGTAGCACGTCTGCTCTGCAGCCCCGTCTGTGTGCTGGTGCACTGTTATTTCTGCTAAACGGATTGTCTCTAAGTGATTGTTTCTCTCTTGCAGTGTCGACCCGTTTTCCAAGAAGGACTGGTATGATGTCAAGGCACCAGCCATGTTCAACATCCGCAACATTGGCAAGACCTTGGTCACCAGAACTCAGGGAACCAGTAAGTCGATATGCTGTAAATTATGTATATGTACATTAAACATACATACTCACAAGCTCCTATTCATAGTACTAAGCACACGTGTTGGAGTTTGAATCACACTGTAAATAAAATCCCCATTACTGAGGTTCCACCGATTCCAAATATTGTCATTACTTTAATTTCTACATGTAATATGTATTCTCTAACGTGTATGTTATTCACAACCACGCAGGAATTGCCTCTGATGGTCTTAAGGGACGTGTGTTCGAGGTGAGCCTCGCTGACCTGCAGAACGACGAGGTGGCCTTCCGCAAGTTCAAACTAATCACTGAGGATGTTCAGGGCAAGAACTGCCTGACCAACTTCCACGGCATGGACCTGACCCGCGACAAGATGTGCTCCATGGTCAAGAAATGGCAGGTAATGATCATGGTTTTTACTTTTATTACTCCATGACCCTCTTAAAGTGTCACTGTAGCTGTTGTGAGTTTGTTTGACTGAGGCTCATTCTCAAATGTGGAGGGATTCTATATCTAACCCTGGTAACAAGTTAATCGTTTCCACAATACAATGTTAAGTGTGTGTGCCTACAATACAAATTAAGGAGTACTACTACAGCATAAACTGGTTTTAATAACCGTGCCAGTGTACAATCAAAGTTGGGTTGTGGCTTCAGGGTTCATTCGGCGGCCTGGGACAATTTAACCATTTAAAGAAATGGCAGTTCACATATCTTAGGGGGTTCATCGACTCTTACACAACCATTTTCTCTGGGAACTGTTTAAAACTGGTACTCAAGAAGCTTTTTAATACTAATTTAGTTAATATCACAGTTTTGTAGTGAATATTAGTATATTGGGTGAAACTAATGTTTCTTTTAAAGGAACTACATCTGTCTCTCAATTTAAGGAGATTTGAATGTGAGTGAGGCATTTGAAGTGCAATAATTCTCCCTAATACATTGACTTATTGTTCAAGTGATGCCAATAATATTCTGCATGCTTTCGTTTAATATTATTAATATTAAAGTCTAAAGAGGATAGTTGGTCAAACTACACTGTTCAGTTCCAGAAATGCAGCTCTAGAGCTCCATGAAAATGGAAGAAACGTTCAGTTGGATTTAGATCAATGTTTGTTTGCTTTTTCCAACCCTTAAATCGATTCTAAAGCAATTTGGTTAAGGGTCAAATGTACTTAATTTACTGGAAAGAATACAGAATGATTGCAAAACATTGTTGCTCCCAAAAAAATGGAGAGAAGCAGTTATACATTCATCCTAAGAGTCTTTGGGTACGTTGAAAAGCGCTATACAAAAATATTATCCTTAACTTTTCTTGAATTGTGCCTTCTAAAACTTGATTTAAAATGAGTTGTGTGTGTATACCCAACACCAATTGAACCAAACTTTAGTGAAGAAGGGAGGGTTTTAAGGAGAAAACAAAGCAGGCAACACATACAACACACTGAAAGGTGGCAGGTTGAGACTTTAGTTGTGTAGTTTTCCCGATGACTAACCAGAATCGATTTGTTCTTTCTGCTCAGACTATGATTGAAGCCCATGTGGATGTGAAGACCACCGACGGCTACCTTCTGCGTCTGTTTTGCGTGGGTTTCACAAAGAAGCGCACCAACCAGATCAGAAAGACGTCCTACGCCCAGCACCAGCAGGTCCGTCAGATTCGCAAGAAGATGATGGAGATCATGACCCGCGAGGTTCAGACCAACGACCTGAAGGAGGTTGTCAACAAGATGTAAGTCATGTGCAGTTTCTCCTGCAACTGAATGGACATTTGTTTAAAAGTTATTTTATAACTCGGACATGTCTTTGTAATTTAATGGCAGCTTCACCAAAATATAATTCTTAATTGACTTAATTTGCTTAAAAATGGAAATGGCAGAGTAACAATTGAATATTATTCAGAAGTTCTCATTTTGTTTCTGGCATTTGTCTTTTTCCTTGTGTTCATTTTATAACAATCCAGTTTAAGGCTGTCTTTGACCAAATTAATTATTGGTCCGCGAACACTTGTAAGATTTAGTTGACTATTAGATTAATAATTAATTGAGCTAATCAACATACCTGTAAAACCTTTTCCACAAACTCACAAAAAGCATCACTTTAAATCTTGATTACCAGAGATATGTTCATGTCTTAGAAATAAGTCATTCAGTATGAATAAAAATGACAGGAACGTAGTCTATGGAGACAATTGGTCAACTAAGAGGCTCCATGCAGTTTTCTGTGAAAAGTGATTTGTGAACACAGTTTGCATTAATGTGTTGTATGTTGTGTTCAGGATCCCCGACAGTGTTGGTAAGGACATTGAGAAGGCCTGCCAGTCCATCTACCCTCTCCACGACGTCTTTGTTCGCAAGGTCAAGATGCTGAAGAAGCCCAAGTTTGAGTGTAAGTGATGCACAGCTGTAACGCGAGCCGTTTTTTATTTTCCACTATCAGTGGGAACGCATGATGACACACGGTTTCGGTCCCAGATGATCGCCTGATTACTACCTGTTGAGATCACCTGATGTTCCCATGCAAGAAAACCATACTGTTTTCATTGATTGTGGAAGGATGAAGCAGATTTGCTCAGACTGGTTTCCAGGTCAAATCTTGAATGGGCTTTGAGGCGTGATGGATGAAACATTACATCGTTGCAGTTTTCACTTCAAACATCCATCTGCTTGAATATGCCAATGTCCTCTTTACCTTTTTTTTATGTTTAGTTAAAAGCAATTTATTTTGTTGCAGTGGGCAAGCTGATGGAGCTCCACGGTGAGGGCGCCGCCGCCAGCACTGCAAAGCCAACTGGTGACGACACTGGAGCCAAAGTGGAGAGAGCTGATGGCTACGAGCCCCCCATCCAGGAAACAGTCTAAACACCCTGACAGATTTAATAAAAAATGTAAATGACCAACAAACTCTAGTGTCTTTCTGGCTCATGTTTTTGTGCATGTTGTAGACGCAATATAAACTGTTACAAGCTGAGAAATGAAATCCATGAAGCTGGAGACCAACTGTATTTATACTATAATATAACCAGGTTTTAGAATCTGTGTAAAGGTATTTGGGAATGTCTCAAAGTACAAATATGGAGCCTAAACTGCAAAAAATGATTCACTTTCCATTAACTTGGCCTCCGTAGTTCCCAGTATTTGATCAATTCAGTGAAAACCAGCATGTAAGAAAACATTCTGCAATTAAATTGGATGAACTAGGCAAAACAACTCCAGGTCACTAAAATCTTTTGATGCGTTGGTACATGTAGACATTTATTTATTGATGCTTCACAGAAGTTTGTCAATTTCATCATCTTGATCGCGTAGCAACATTTTTATTCCCTTCAAGGTTCTGAGCACTATTGCATGGTAAAGTAGGAGTTCTCTTCAGGTAACCACACAACAATATAGCTGTAACAGGAGGAAAATAATGAAACTATTATATGGTGCAAATGCAGTTTAAGAATACAGTATTTAGATTTATAGTTATGCTATATTCTGTGATCACTTCATTATAAGTTAAGGCATCAGATGAAATACTGCATTACAGTTCCAGACGGTTCACTCCAGACTTCCTGCTGAAATCCTCTGATCTCAGGTCAGTTCTTGTCCAGCAGTGGGTCGTGACACTATCACAGTACTTGGACGTAGTTTCTGGGAACCAGAGCCCGTTTCCCCCTCAGTTCCCCCAGCAACCATTCATCATCAACTATCTCCAGACCAGTTATAATATCCCCAACCTGAGAAAGACAAGGGAGTGAGACGGACACAATGCCAGTGCTTCCTATAAATCATCTTTATCCGTGATGTTATTCATAACATAATCATCACTATACCTGCAGACAGAGCTCCTCTTCACATTCTGACGTGAAGTTGAACATCGCTCTTCCTCTGCTTCCAGCAGCCGCTCCACTCGGCTGGTTATCAGACTGCTGACCTGCAAAGAAATCATTAATTATTTATCATGAATGATACTGGTTTGACTAAACGGCCCATTTGTATTTTAACTGAAACAATAGATTAGTTGATAACCAATGAATGGTTTAAATACTTAAAGTACAAATACCACATAATACTCAGTTCAATGTACTTAATAGTGAGTATTTGGTGTTTTTCCTTTGACTTGTGAAGAAATAAACTGAGGCACTTTAATATAAATTCATTGATAAATAAATTGGGCAACTGAATCAATAATGAAGTCACCTTGAAATGCTACAGTTCAACTTTGGTCAGTGGTGGAAGAAATATTAACCTTTACATAAGTAAAAGTAGCAAAACTCAGATTGTAAAAATAGTAAATAAATAAATAAATTAGAGTAAAAATTTAAATATTTCCTCTGTAGTGGGTTAGAATAATTAAGTCTCATTAAATGAATGGAAATACTCAGGTAAAGTACAAATTCTACGAGTTGTACTTGATTAGTGAGTAAATATTCATTAAATTTGTGAAAAGTGACTTTTTGAAAGAAAATGCATTTAATTACATGACAAATGTGTAACAAAGTAGTTTACCACCACATTTGTGATATTGAGTAATTTAGCCTTTTTCCCAAAGAGACACACACCGATTCTCTTGCTAAATATGCATCTTTATTGACTCTAATGATAAGTTGAGTGGGCCTGAGCATAACAACATCCGTACCAGTGCTGCTCTCAACATAAGCCCTGGGGAACAAGCCCTCTCTCCCGTTCAGCCGGCCGCAGCTCCACTCGGCGTCGATGTGCCGACTGATGAGGATCCGGTCGCCCTGCTGGAGCGTCAGGTCGCCGTCGGAGTCCGCGGCATAGTCGTACAGAGCCACCGCCCACTCCACCCCGGGCGGAGACGCCTACAGGGAGAGCCGGACAAGAGGGGAGGAGATACAGTTACAACATTCAGCTGGGACACACTTATCTGATTGGGCGTGTTGCAAAAACCATGATTGTTTTTTTCGTTTTATAAATATTTGTTACCTGAGCCGGTTTGGCCACTTCAGGGTGTGTACTCGGAGAGGCCACCATGCCTGTGGGAGAACAATTATATCCAGGTTACTCCCGTAGAGACGTATAACTGAAATAATGATATGTATTGTGGGTTTTAACTTTACATAATATATTTAAAGTATGTAATAATGTGTTTGTGTAAAACACGTTATATTTGCAGATTTCTGTATTTTCAAAAAAATTTAAATTACGTTTTTGCTGACTTAAGCCAAAAGAAATCCACATATTTAAATCTACAACATTCTGTTATAACTCAAAAGGCTGATAAAACAGCTTAAACTTCATGATGGGTTAAAACTGTAATTTATGTCCCTAATAATTCTCGAGGAGGATTCCTGAAAATAATGTAATCTGCTACTAATTATAGGGAAACTAGAGACAAAGGTATGTCAAAGTGTTTTTCTTTGAGACAAACACATTATACTCCAGCAGCTAACTGAATAACTGAAATATGACTGAAAAACGTTGTGAGGAGGGACTTCATCCCATGGCCTCAGTATGTTTAAACTCCAGGCTGTGGAGCTGCACGAGGATGTCGAGACCTTTTGTAAACAGCTAGTTAATGAAATGGAAACACAAGCATAAATTCCTGACATGCCACAGAGGGAGATGCCGGCCAACATGAAGCCACGGGATGGACAAAGGCACTCTTTTGTTTCAATTGGAGGATCAAGAGGAGAACATGTTGCTGAAGTATAGAAATGTTCCCATTTTAAGACAAACCTGTGATACAAGTTCAGTGGCCAAAAAAGTGTGAAAGAGTGAATTTAGTCTCGGCACTTCTAGGTAATCTTACCCGGCAGTGCAATCCCGATGGACTGTCTCTTCTGCTGACTCGGGGCTGGAGGCAGATCTTCAATGACCTCTACGAAGTTGAGGGGGAAGACACCAGACGAGAGGCCGATTTGTCCCCGAGCCCAGTCCTGTCCGACGACCTCAACCAGCTGGATCACATCCCCCTCAGAGAACGGAAGCTCCTCGCTGCTCTCCCCCGCGAAGTCGTACCTCGCCACGCATCTCGGACCGCTTTAGTGGAGGCCACAACGTTCAGGTCAGGTCAGTTCATCAGGGTAGTTTTTAGAGGTGATAGTTTATCGTGTGCTGACTCGTGTACCTGACTGTTGCAGGCGGTGCCCTTGCTTTCCGTTCACGAAGCGGTTTTGGGGAATTTGACTAGTTGGAGAAATAATAATGAAAGTCATTTATTTAGAAAAATCCTCAATCGTACTAAACCTTTAACCAAAGACGTGATCGATGCAGGGAAAGAATGGATTTCAATGGTTGCAACTTACCAGTACTGTGGCATAATTGGCAGGAAAGAAACCAGTGGATCCCCTACAAGTGCCTCTGTACCACTCACTGTCCACCTGCTCCACCATGGTCACAACATCTCCGGCTCTCAGGCTCAGCTCTCCTTCACCCTCTGTGTGTGCAGAACAAACAGCTGTTTATGGGCCTCATAAACATAATCCCAACATGTTAAAAACTTCCTAATGCAAAAAAACACACAAATAATTTGATGAATTTCAGTTACACACTAATTTGGAGTATTTTCAAACAGCCATTAACTTTATTTTAAACCACAATAATAGTTTAAAATAATAATTTGAGATTTTGCGAGAGAGACTTACGCTATTTTTTTTTTTTGAGAATCTCCTATCTGTATTTTATGGATCTGAGGACAGGGAGCGGTTAGCTTGGCTGTTAGCTTGGCTGTTAGCTTGGCTGTTAGCTTGGCCTAGCATTAAGACGGGAAGCTCTCGAAATTGCAAAAAATATCCAGAAACTTTATTTTTAAGTTTCTGTTTGTCTTTGAATAAACACATGAGACACTACATGTTAATTAGCTTTGCAGATGTTGGTAGGCATATGTTTTCAGAGCCGGGATTTCATTTCCTCACGTTTTTGGTCTTTTTCTAAATTAAGCTAACTATCGCTTAGCTCCAGCATAAAGACTGAAAGCACTAGCCTCGTTCTCTCTAAAACAAAACCAAATACTCCTTCCTACTCTACTCCTCAAAAGTGCACAATTTGGATTAATACATGTAATTTCTACCATTGGAGAGAGCCAAGCTAGCTGCTGCTGCTACCAGTCATTATGCTAATCGCCTCCTGGGTTGAGCTATAGAAACATAACTTTTAACAAGAAAGCTAATGACAGTTTTTTCCAAAATGTTTAAACTATTCTTTCAATATATTGTCTCATGTCAGTGTTATTTCCTAATCTCAGTCAGCATTCGCAGCTGAAACAAAAAGCACAAAACACTGATGTGTCACCTGGATTGAAGTCATATATGGCCTGCACCTTCATCTCAGAACCAGTTCCACCTGACTCGCCGGCGTCCTATTGGGAGAGAGGTTAATGTAGCAGAGCCCACATGGCATATAGACTCAAGCATCAAAGCAATGTTTTACCCATAAATATTACCTGTGGCGGGGACAGGTGTGAGTCGGAGGAAAGAGGAGTTATGACCGTCATGTGGGACGCGTGTACTCTGCCTCTGGTGTCTCCAACTTGGCACTCAAACGTATTGTGATCAATCTCATCGAGCAGCAGAAGCACCTCATTTTTCTATTGAAAAAGAACAACAAAGGTTATTCACTATTGCTGAATCAACGATATGGATCTCTTGTAGGCAAATCTTTTGCCTAATGTAGGCACTTTTAAGCCAGTAAAAGTAGTTTAGACACCTGAAATGACAGTTCTCCTGCGTTACTCCCATTGTAGTCGAAGGATGCAATCCCATGAGGAAGTTGAAGCTGTTAAAATGAAAGCAAAAATTAAACCAGGGCTCATCAAGTGGTGAAACATGCTTAGTCGTGCAGTGGGATGCGTCTCACAATGTAATTGTTGTAGAGCCGGTGGCCTGGTTTGGGCCTTGGAGGTAAGACAGGTCCTTTCCTGTGGGGCTTCTGTGTCTGGGGTATAGGTGAAGTGTCCCAATGTGCTGACTGGGATCGACCTGTTTTGGCTATAGGTGGGCGAGGAGGAAGGGCTTTGATCGACGTCCGCATCCTGAAATGCAACACCATCATCAAGTTGAGTAGCAGGTTTACAAAGTGGACCACCGATTAATGTTTAAATTAGTTTCCTTCCACTTTCACTCACCGAGGTGGTAGAGTTAGCTCTGGTCCAACTTGGCTGAACTCCTGCAGAAGAATCCAATTGAGCTTTTTATATTGCCAATAAAACCATAGAAACCAGTCTACAACACACATGTTCCTGGGACTACAATAGTTGACATGTTCCTGGGACTACAATAGTTGATTTGCTTGTGGAGAGGCAATGATGCCAGTAAGCGACACAGCTGACAGACAAGATAAACCTGATTGAGAGAGACTTTATGGCCTCCAAATGTTCCACGTCATAGTTTATAAGACCAATACACTAATAGCAGGAAACCCTGTTAATTAATTAGACAATACTTACTCTCCATGTAGTGTTAGCTCTACAAAGAATATCCTCTTCTGTGTTCAGAGGTACTTTATTTATAGGGTAAGTGATCGCTCGGTGGGATGCATATTTTACCTGCTGGGGGAAGGTGGGCGCCTGGCTCTGTGTGTGGTTCACTGAGCTGCTCAGGAAGCTGACGGCCTTCTGAGTGGGGAGAGGAGGGAATCTGTCCTCGAAGTCATGTGACACTGAAAAAGAAAAAACCCTCTTTACCACAACTTCCTGAAACCTTGTGCTCCATCGTGATGAGAGAAAGTATTTTAACTCCAGTATATCTTGACGGTTGTCTCAGAGGGACTCACATGAGACAGTTTTGCTGGGGACCCTGATGGTGGTTGGTCTCCGTGTCATACTCGGTCTGGGGAGAGAGCCTCCGTTGCTGTCCACACTAAGCTGAGGTTTGAACTGGATGGGACCTGAACAAATAGACGCTTGACTCTAGCGGCGTATTTACACAATGTAAACAAGGACAACACCGTTTTAGTCGGCCATTTGTAATCCAGCACAGAAGTACTTCATCTAGATGGTGATGGAGACTATTTATTGATATTTGATTCGTCATGAAATAATAACTAGTTCAGTGTTTGTGTCATTTTAAATACTTGATCTTTGATCTTAATTAAAAAAAAAAAGTAGCATGGATGAATCTATAAATGCCAGCTGACTTGTCATACCCAACATACAACTAATACAAAATAAAACGCTACTCACTGAATGGACTGTCCACAAACACATCATCTATGAGCGAGACTGAGTTGTGGTTGTTGATATTCAGGTTGGGTTTCAGAGGTTCCTTAAAAGGCTTTGCTGGAGGCGTAGGAGGTCCTTGTGGAGTGGACTCTTCATAGATGCTGTTGACTCTGGTCAACACCGACGGGCGAGACCTCTGTAGGCTGAACAAACTCTCCAGTTCCTCTTTTACTGGTACTTCCACAGATTTCCTCGGGGGCAGAGGTCTGAGGGTTGGTGAAGGGATTTGGGGGAAGTTTGCGACTGATAAGTTTTGATAACTCTGGTTTAACTGAGGTTTAAGAGCGACAGAAGGTTTGGCAGCAACTGGAGGTTTGTTGATCGGCTTCATGGGTGCAGGTTCTGGTTTGGCCAGCTCAACTGCGTTTCCATCCTCGGTGCTAGCCTGGGTCTCAAAGGCTTGGATCCTGGCCCGGATATTGCGTTGACTGTGGTTGGCGTTCATTTCGCCACCTGCATCCTCTGCTTGTAAGGCCTCGTCTGATTGGTTGACGTTGCCGCCGTTTTCCGCACACTCGATGTTCTCACTAAAGACCTCCAATAACTCCTTTAGATACTTATTGGTGGAGACCACTTCTGGATCCGATTGAATGCTGTCACAATGTTCACTGAGCTTGACCAAAGTCTGAACTTTGACCTCTTCTGTGATCGCTTGCTTTTTGAGTTTCGTACGAGGAAGTGGGACGGGGCGTTGACTGTGCTTTGAGTCAGGTGAACAGGGAACAGAGAGAGGGGTTTCCCAGTGTACAGTGACAGATCGAACACAGGTGGAACCTGATTGGTCGGGTTGCTTTACATCTGACTCGGCATCCCTTTGGTCCTCTGCGTTTGGAGCATTAGTCCCGACTGGTTTCCAGTCCACTGGTTTCGGTAGTGACGGCCTCGGGGGTTTTTGTGGCTTTTTACCTGGAAGGAAACGTAATAATCATGAAAGAATCACCATGCAGAGCTGAAATAGACTAAAACTGAAAACTGGCAGATTCTCGTAGGCCTCACCTGCAGGTCTTTTCCCTGCTGACTGTGGAGCAGCAGCACTGGAGTCTTCCCTCACAGGGTCAGTCTGTGTGGCGCTTGTGGTGGTGCAGCTGGTCCGGCGGGGGGCGGCAGTGGGCTTGACAATGTGCTCTTCCTGGGTCTTCTCTTGAATCACCTGGTCATAGGATGGCGGGGGCTAAGTCACGAGAAAGACACAACATCACACATTATTATCCCATATGATACAGCATTTCTGCTGAGTTTGAAGTTATGTCCTCAAACGTTTTAATACATGAGGGAAATTTACATTCTACAATTTAAAACATACACACTGGGTGTTAGACTGAATTATACTACTTCAGGCCAACAAATGTCTTCACCAAAACTTTAACAGTGTGAATATGTTGAAATTTAGACCTTCATGTTAAAATACAAAGTTTGGTGTCTGTTAAAAATGTTCTGGGAGAGGGAACTTTAAAAGCTACAACTCCCAAAACTCATGACATGCTCAGCTTGCATTATATATATATATACATATTTTTTATATTCATGGACAGCACAGAACCACAACCATAAAGAACGTGTTCTAGATACTGGCCCGTCTAAATAATCAAGCTTTGTTCACTGATGAAAAACGATCTGACCATCAGGTGAGGCCTACCTGGGGATCAGCCTGGCCTGCAGACCAGCCTGACTGAGGAGGACGAGGGATAACCACTGAGTTTCCTGAGAACCAGTTGTTACTGGCCAGAGGTTCTGCAGAGACGATGGTGATCTCCGGTCGCCTGAAATGCAAATCACACATAACTATGACATCAATCCAGTACACCAAAATGCACATCCACTTAACAAATGATTTATTTTTCATTGATAATTTGATTTATTTCTTAGCATAACTGTAAAAATGCAGTGTTCTTATTGGTATTGTTCATAAACTCAACATGCAATAAATTAGATAAGTTGTCCATTTATATCCACATCAATGAGAAGCAGCAACGATTATAAAGTTCTCTCATCTGAAATGATTGTTTACATTACCTTCTTTCTCTGGTGTGGTCACTCTGAGAGTTTGTTCTTGCTGATGGAAGAACAATCATTTTAAGTATGCGTCATAGATTTCCCTGCACAGAATTTTTGAAATTTCATTTCCATTTGTCAAAATGTAACTGTATTGTCACTTTTCTGAAGGAAAATTATGATTCATCCTAAAACAAATTATTAACTCCCATAAAATATCTTTTATTTAAAAAAAAAAAAAAAAAAAACAGTTCTTAAAACGTCAACTTACTTCGTTTGATAGCAGCTCGTATAGAAGACAGAGGCCCTTGGCTGAAGGGAGAGCAGAACATGTATCAGGTGTGGGAGCTGGTGCATAGCTGTGTGGTGACTCAACTCCTCGCCCAGAGCTACGTCACACTATACGCTCCATCTATATTTCTACTTTATACTGTTGCTGCCAAGTTATGCAAAGATAAAGGATTTAAAGCAACTTTAACGGACAAATGCACAAAACATAAACAGAGAAAATTATAATCTATACAAAAGGCTGAGAGCGGAAAGGGAAATTAAGTTAACAGGGAAAATAATTTAAAAATGGCTTTTATAATTGAGATTTTAAAATATACAAATTCATCATGTTATGCAGTAAGATGAACTATATAATCCATTCTAGTTGACAGTATAATTGCTAAA
Organism: Cottus gobio; assembly: GCA_023566465.1. Lineage (NCBI taxonomy): Eukaryota > Metazoa > Chordata > Actinopteri > Perciformes > Cottidae > Cottus > Cottus gobio. Next base: position 21,410,398 of record CM042219.1, read on the forward strand.
TGGTCAAATTATTCATCACTGACATACAGTATAAGTGGCATATGTGAATAACAACAGATGGAGTTTGTTAGTAAGAAAATAGCAGTAAAAAAAGCTTCAAATAAATAGTTTAAACATTTTAAGGGTGCAAAAAAAAATTATGAACGGTAGAAGTGGCTTCAAGTTCATAGATCGATGTTTGTGGAAGGAGCTCAAAGCTGTCAAATCAAAGTCCTAGTTTTAATTAAGGGAACAGGCCCTGCTTGAGTCAGGTATACATTTGTTCACTTCTACTTCAAAGTACTGGTTCTTTAAGACAAATATATTTGACATAGGTTAAAGAAAACAGAAGGTTTATATTAAAAAACAAACTTCCAGTGTGAAAGGTGACCACTTTCATTGGTAAATAAGAGAACAACAACATCCCTGCCACAGCTGTTCAGGTCCACCTACCTCACAGAAACATGGTGTCCATGAGGTTCCACCTCCACGTAAACACTCAACTCTGTTCACATGACTTTCATATCCTCAGGCGGTTTACCTCTCAATGTGTAAAGATTATTGTCTAATCCTTAAATTACATCCCAGGCAACATTATTGAGCGTAAAATCCTCAGTCTTTGTGCTGAAGAGATTAAACTAGTGCGATACTCTAAATTCTCTTGACAGCGGAGGCAGCTGCATCATTAACACACATCCTGCTCATTAAGGACCGGCTGCATGATGCAAACTATCTGGGGGGAAGACCGACAATCCTCGCCTTCGCTACGATACCACACGGTTTATTTAATTGATTATCTAAGATGTAAACACCTGTGTGATCTGTCATAGGTTGCAGAGGTTCCCAGATCTCTGTGATAAGTGTCTGTTAGGAGGCGTTCCTTTCCTTAATGTCTCTAAACAACAACAACAACAACAACAACAACAAGAAAGCAGCATGACGTGTTTGCCCCCATGTTGACCTGCTGATGGCCTGTGAGGATGATCAGTGCATTGTTTCGGTCCATTCACAGCCTCACCAGCATCAGCAGATCTGAGCCTTAAAGGGACAGTGCCCCGTTTCAGCAACAGATAGAGTTTGGTGAAATTTAACACCTGTTAGTAGTAATGTTCAAAGAAAATGACATACCTTAAATGTAAATGATCCGGCTTGGTTCTTTCAGGATGATCTGCGGAGAGAAAACAGAGAGGTGCAGGTTTTAAATGTGATGTGTCGCAACAATGATAATATCCTGGCACTTATCATGTATTCTAATAATCTGCATTGTCTAATCTTTCCGTCTAATCTGGTGAATGAAATGTCTGAGAAATTAAGACACATTATCACACGTATGAAACAATTACTCTAAAATTATTATTACCATGACACAGTGGCCCAATCCATACAGATATATTACAGAGATCGCTAACACAATATGGCAAAAATATCCAAAAGTTAGTAGCAGGACAGTGACACAGTGACAGTTTGAACTTTCAGCTTTAAGGGTGTTTGAAGGTGAAGGATTTGTAACACTTTGAATATTGTACACGGCCCCTAAATGTTTTGTGAGGTGCAGCAGGACGATGACCCCAATATACAGACAAGGCAAACGGGGCCCTTTAAGGCCCCACAGTGGTATGAGCATCATTACTCGGATGCAACGCTCCTGAAAACAGCAGGAAGTGAGGATCCAAAGCATCAGCAGGGATGCATCTGTGTTGTTGACAACAAAGACTTTGCAGCCAAATATTCAACATAATTATTCTATGTTTATTTAAATAAGTCCAATACATTTGGGGCCTCTGAAGTTGGGGGTGTTATAAATATATACTTATATACATGTTTAAACTGTTGATCTTATGTTGATGAAAACAACTTACAAGTAAAGCTGAGAGTCAGAACTTTAAAACAACTTAATGCTGAAACGTAGTGTCACAGTAGCAGAAATACAGAAATAAATTCAGCTGCACAAAAATATATATTTATAGTTTGCTAACATTAGCCATCATAAGCTAGTAAGACATTTCACATTTGAAACAGAAATAATTTAGTAATTCATCTTTCAAAAGCTACACTGTCTCACTTTAAGATGTAGTTTATTTATTTCCTAAATTAACATACTCTGATGTTTTGTTATATATATTGAGTTTTGTTTTGTTGTATATATTGAGGATCTTTTTATTTTATTCCTGTTATTTAATGTTGTGTCTGCTACTGTGACCAACAAATTCCCCTTTGCGGGTGAATAAAGTATCTATCTATCTATCTATCTTTAGTAATTGTTTTATTTAAATCCCTCCATGCTGCTGCTTACAGACTAGACTCTACTAACTAGAAATACAAGAACCGGAACCTTACCGGAACAGCAATTACATCTGGATGAACCAGTCAGTTTAAAGGAATGAGCATCTGAATTTACAAAGGAGGGATGGTTACGTACGCAATACAATAGATAGAGTGAGAGAAGCATCTGTACTCTGTTGTTGACTAAAACAAAAACAATCAAACATTTGGCAATTTAACTGAACATAACTGCATTGAACATCATAGAAATGGAGGCAGTGTGGTCAAAAGATACTGCGTCGTGTTCATGTGATTCTATAATAATATTAATGCCAGGTCATCCTGAAGACTAGGAATAGGGCCATTGAGAGGAAGTCAGCATTAAAATAACAGAGTTGTATAATGATCTATAATCTATAATGATAGTGACCTGAATTTGTATGTAAAACAACCAGAGGAGCAATTAGTCCATTAGTTGACAGATAGATTAACGATCAATATCCGTAACGCCAACAATCAGATCCACTAACAGGTCATGTGTTCCCTCCTACTTGAAAGTGAACATCTTCAGAAGAATATCAGCTAGAAACAACAAACAGGCAGTGATTGAAGGCAGCGTTGCTGTTACTGCCTCCAGTCTGAAGCCATGACCTCGTTGGCAGTCAAATCCACCTGTCACACCTGTTACCTGTTAACTGTTGGTACACAGAGCCACTGCCTCGAGTTACACTTTACCAACATAAGAGAAGAGAGTTTCTGCCTTCTCATTTAACAACAAAGAAGTATTTTAGCAACTGCCGGACAAACATACTCCACCCAGCACATGACCATTTCCTTGTAAATACGCAGTCTGATATACCTGACATAAAAGCACAGGTGGTTTACTTTCACTCGTGTATGTGATATGTAAGTTATGATGCCCCTACCTGCGAGGAATTCTAGGAATAAATATCAAATCCTCAGCATCAAAAGAGTATTCCCACCAGGATCCTCCATGAAGTGTGTGTGAGCATGACAAACGACTTGAGGCCAGCCGTCACACACCCACAGACAGCAGAGGAGAGAGGGAGGGCCCTGTGATATCTCAGCTCTGTGTTTACTTGGCCAGGCTGATGAACTGGAATGTGGTCATTCAGGAAGTGGTGTTTGTGGCACACGCCGTTCACTGTCGCTGTCTTTTCCCTTCAAAGTAAAAGGTCACATCAGCTTGAATCATTCACTCTGATAGCTTTGGTTGTACCTGAAGTCATAAGTCCACAGTTTGGCTGCAAATTGAACTGATATGGATCAATAAACTTTACTTTTATAGCATATTTTACTCAGGTTAGTGTGAAAAAACTAAGAACTGTAAATCATTGGAGAATATTGCACACAGACAAGCACTGTGAAAGAAAGATACTGATATAAATAAATCAATAAACTGGAAAAAGGTTGTTTTTAAATACATATGACGACTAATAATTTAAAAAAAAAGATACATTATTATCACAGAAACACTGTGGTTTTAAATCCAGGCTAAAAAAAGCCAGCTTTTGAGCTTACATTTAAAACCTTTTTTTTTTTTTATTCTCAGCACTGAAAGCTGCGTCACTAAAGCTTTTTGGCTATCAGAGCGCCAGACATGTTAAAAACAAATGTTGTCTAATATGAAGGCCACCCGGTACTTAAAATAGTAACAAAATGATCAAATCAATATGGAAACTAACAGGTAATCCATGTGGGGGTTACAGATGTAAGGATTATTCTCAGTTCTTAATCTTACAGTAGATGACTTTTAGGAAACCGTATAATAGACAAAATAAAATAGCCAGTTATCTAGTATTACTATTAACCATTAAAAATAATATTTTAATAGCTAACAAGTTGCAAATGTGCAATTTACAGATGTTTGAATACAACATTATATTACAAGCTACATCAGATGAAGATAATCTTCCCATCAGCTGTTTAAAAGAGATTTCATCTGGTCTCAGTATGTAGGCTAACTAGAATATTCATCAAACATTACAGGACACCTATTAGAGACGAGGCAGATATTCTTAATTGGGTGTGACATTCATTAGGAGATAATATCCAATTAAAAAAAGATAGAATTATGATAAGATTATGCAATGTCTCATGGCATAGAGCTATCCATGCCATTTAGTCGCCGTGAAAACAAGCGTCTACAGCTGGCTGTGAGGCCGAGAATGCCACGTCACTTATTTACTTCTAGCTTATAATTGACCATCTAAAGGCGTATTTAACCTTAAAATTTATGAGAGCAATACACTTGAGAAAATGACCAAACTACACCGGATTTCTTGACGAAAAGCATTTACACTTCATAAGGCGTTCGATTCTATTTCCAATCAGCAGACATCCCTTGGTATTTGTGGGCCACTGACACCACACACACAGGAGAAAGCTGCTGAAGTCAGCAGGAAAGGGTTCCCTTCACAGCTGCACTCTCACTTGAACACATGCTGACATTACTCAGCACAGCGGCGGCAACAGGGCAGCTGGCGAAACGGCTGGCGAGCAAAGGGAAAGAAAGAAAAACGTTCCTCCTCTAAGTGTCTTTGAACTTCACACTAGTGAACTCCGACTTTGGCTTTTTCCAGCAGACATGGGCAAGTGTGCTGATTCAACACAACATCCCTGTGCATCATATTCACCATGCAGGAATAAACACAACATTCATCCATTCTCATTTATTGCACTGTGTTTATTGTTAAATGTGTATTGTTAAATGTTAAATGTATGCACCTTCCACCAGGACAAATTCCTTGAATGTGAAAACAAACATGGCAATAAATGGTTCTGATTCTGATTCATGTTCACGGATCATTGAGCAAAAGAGATTTGCCCTCATTATGGCATCATCACTGACTAACACAATGACGGCAGCAGCTGATCTGGACCTTCATCCAGAGGAGATTAGACGGTGTCCCTGCAGGCCAGTGGAAACCACCTGAAACGGCATCTGACGTGGATCCATTGTGTGATGGTGGAATGGATCGTGTTAAAACATCACTCTGAAAGGACGGAAAACTGCATCATGTTCAGACAAGAACAGCTTGTTGGTGACGCAGCAGCCCGGAGAGACTGTCTGCATCCAGACAGCTGGGCAGGGGGGTCAGGGTGTAGTTGTGGAGGGATTAAGTCTGAGCTGCAGATAGCAGGCCCCCCCCCCATGGCACAGGGGCCTTTGACAAGTGCTTGTGAAGCAGGTGTCGCTAAAAAAAGAAAAGAAAAACAAAGACAGAGAGGGGGACATTCGAACTAGGATGTGAGACAGTTGTAATACTCGTACCTGAGGCAGCCGACTGAAAACGAAAGCTGATGTTTGTTCATTATTCACAGGCTGAATACTGACACCACGGACCTGTCAGAGAGCCAAAACTATGAGGATCAAAAGAGCCGTTTCCTTTAAGTCACATGTTACTGAGAAGTGGGTGGGAAGGTACATTACCGCAAAAAGGTAACAGGCAGGTTTCAACAGTTTAACCAAATGAAAACACGTTGTCCTTTAAGTATTTTGTCTTCTATGTAAAAAAAAAGAAAATTGGAAATTAACTTTTGAGCCTTTTTTTGTTTTGTTTAAATCCACCCAGGAGATCAAAACCCAAACTAGCTTTACTGCTTCTAGTTTTATAAGTTTTATAGTTTTATAACTAAATAACAGCAAAATAATTTATAGTTCTTGTTTTTAGTACCATATCACGCAGACTTTACACTTTTGCTGTGCAGTAAAAATTAATGTTTGATGTTTCTCTCTTGTTAAGGCTCCATTAGCTCCCATTCATTTCTGACTCCTAACACACAACAAGAATGTGACTTTGACAATACATAAATAAATAAATGCAGACGTGAGGTTCACGTTGGTGGATTCCACACGTTTCAACAGTTTGATTTTCATTTAGTTCATCAATGAATGAATAAAACAGTGGCTGCATGGTGGGATAATGCATCCAGAGATATGTTAAATATTAAGCTGTGAAAAAAAGATTATTTTTCAAATTGGTGAGAACATTCCTCCACTGTTTTAGCATACAATCTGTCCCTCCGTTTTGAAAAGCCTAAATCATTTGCACCATTTCGACAACAAATGATGAACCGAGTCTCCGTTAGATGACCCGGGAGACAGTTGGGATTGTCCGCCTGGTACATTCCCAAACACACGTACCTGTTGCCTGGTTTCTGAGCCGGACGTCCCGCAGGTCTCGGCGCCCCCCCTCTTCCTCATCCTCACGCCGGGCTTCGGCCATCGCGGTTTAAAACAATGTAGAAAACTATAAATATACAAACTAAAGTACAGCAGAAATCCGTTACTGAAAGTGTTGCTACAGCTCGTGTGTGTGGACGGTCGATGACGCGTTTGGGTTACTGTCTCGAAAACTGCAGGACTCGGCGTGTCCTGCCCACCGCAGCCCTCTCTGTGCCCGCAGTGGGCGGGGTGGTGCCACTCACCGGCAGGACCCCATCGGGAAACATGCGCACACTAGTGCGTGGGAATGTACACAGACCGAGCAGGAACAACCCACTCTCACTCCCAATAACATGAGCCTAACGGGGAGGGAGGGATGTTTAATTTAATGTTATTTTTAATGTGTGTGTGTGTGTGTGTGTGTGTGTGTGTGCGTGTGTGCGTGCGTGTGTATGTGTGTGTGTGTGTGTGCGTGTGTGTGTGTGTGTGTGTGTGTTCTCTTTACAGGAGACATCTCCGACAGATTCTCCAGAAACTTTTCCACCAGGAAACAATGTGCCTAAATACTTCTTGAAAACTGCATTTCAACACCATGTCCACTAGATGTCACTATAGAATTATGTATCTTTATAATCTAGCTACAAGTACCAGTGCCAATATTTTCAGTTAGTATAAACATTATGGGAAATGTGTGCATGGAATTTCTTCAGATTGCTTAAATTGTGACTTGAGCTTAATTTATCTATCAGTCCAGAATAAATGTTTTGATTTAGAGACACAGAAGCCTACAGTGTAAAGGGTGTAATGTGGCTATAATGTGCATGGGGGAAAATACATCCTACATTTAGGAGTTTAAAAATAGCATGTCAGCATGGACAACATAAGCATTGTCTCAATTTATGGACTAACTTAGCTGGTAATAAGATATGTTTGTATCAAATAAGAATACACAAATGAAACCAAAGGGCTCTTATTCAACTTGCCCTTGTAGCTCAGCTGTCTGTCCAGCAGGTGGCGACATACTGCAAAAATCTGAAGTAATCATATCTCTTATTTTGATCGCGTTTTGATCAAATTAACCATGTTTACTTTTTAACTGCTTCCTGATCAGTGGGATTAGGCCGATGCTGTGAACTACGGAAAAGAGATACTGCCTCCAAATGAAGCTTTCAACTGCAATCTGCGATCTGATTTTATGAGGAGCAGTGCTGCCTCACATTTAAATAGATTAACCTTATCAAAGTTTCAACCCTGAAGATTATTGACACTTTCTCGTGAGTTATTCTTCTTATTATGAATCATTTCTCACAGGTTTATTTCTCATGAGGGAAACTTACACTCCTCCAGTGGACGTGGGCCTGTTGTGTCTCAGTGGGAGGAGCGTTCAAATGAGGATTAATGCGGTTTCACCTATGTGTGTGCGCGCGCGTGTGTGTGTGTATGTGTATGTTGCGCGTCGTCGATCAGGTTAAGTGGCTCGGTTACACGGATAATAACTCCGCGTGCTGTTATGAAAGGGGGACGTTATGGAGCTGTGACAAGGAGCGACCTGCTTATTCATTCCTGAGAGGAAATACCGGCTGCTCGAACCTGCTGGTCGACGTTCACACTGCTGAGCGGCTCTTTACGCACAACCCGGAGAGGATCCGTCCGACGGTAAGAAACACAGAAATAAAGAAAAAGTAGTGCTTACACGTGTGGATTTATCTCTCTAGCTCCGCGGTTAACATGGCAGTGACATATACAGCTGGTGCTGCTGGATGTTCCATGTGTGTGTTTTCTTTTGACAGTTGCGGACTCTGTGATTGACATGGGCGGGTGGGCTGAAGGGTTTGGTTTCGGGGCAACCAGAGGTCTCTCTGACTGGGTGTACTGGGGGATTGCCAGTCGAAATGTTGCTTTGGATCCTGCTAAAAGTGAACTGCTGCCGTGTTTCCCGGTTGTGTCCTCACCAAAGAGACACAGAGGACCCGCCCTGTCTCTAATCATAGCTCACTATTTCTGCAACTTCGGGCATCGAACGCGTTGCAGCGCAATAACATGTTTTCCACCGGATCTGGTTCCATGATCCCGTGGAAACCTGCAGCGCACGTGCGGTTGTTGATCAGCACCCGGAAAAGTTCCTTCACAGGCGCGAGGGAAGCCGAGCTTTCCTGGTCCATAAGCCCTGAACTCAGATGTCCACCGTGAAGGGGACCGCACGCAGCCGGTGTTGTGTTTTCTTTCTTTCTTTGGTTTTTTTTAACGGCGGCTGCGGACAAACTTAGCGCATTAGCGCCACCCTCCAGATAACTTGTGCCTGATCACCACTAGGCTTACACCCTTTAGCCAACCTATACTCTATCAATGAGTCCAGTATGTTTTAGATATTCAAACATATATTTTATTACTTTATGATCGGAAGCCTTTGACAAAATATCTCTAACAATAAAGCTTTCCCCACTGTCCTCTATTTTCCTTTTAAATAACACCCTCTCTCTATTAAATTTCCTACACATCATAAAAACATGTTCCACTGTTTCTGGCATTTTACAAATCTCACAGTTTCCTGAATGATGTTTCCCCATTACCTGTAATGTTTTATTTAGTCTGGTGTGTCCTATTCTCATTCTTGTAACAATTTCCTCTTCTCTTCGACACCTTATTACTAGACGCCCCTGGCCAACCTCAGGACTTATACTGTAAAAACCCCTCCCTTTATCTCCCCTATTCCATCTATCTTGCCACAACTTTTTAACATGTGCTTTAATCATTGACTTAGCCTCTGATTTTGATATTTTACACTGGATAGCTATATGTGTTGCTTTCAAAGCCTGTTTAGCAAATTTGTCTGCCAACTCATTACCAGCCATGCCTACATGAGCCGGAACCCAAACAAGCTTTACATGCGTCCCCCCACTTTGAATACTATGGAGCAAAATCAATATTTCACACACAATATCATACCTTTCACTTGAATTACCTGATTTAAAGTTTTCTAAGGCTGACCGCGAATCTGAACATACAACTACTCTAAGTGGCTTAATTTGCTCTACCCACTGCAGTGCCATCACAATTGCTATCAACTCCGCTGAGTACACTGACAAATGGTCTGAAACTCTTGCAGAAAACTTAATATCAAACTCTGGTATCACATATGCGACTGCCACTTTCCCTGTATCTGGTTGTTTTGACCCATCAGTAAAGATTTGCACATATCCACAAAAGTTATCCACATACCTCATAGCCATTTGTCCACTATCCCCCTTATATTTTTTAATCTTTTCATGCAGAGTTATATCCGTGTCTGGGACTGGTAGTAACCACGGTGGGCGCGGGGGATACACTACAGTTGAACTAAATTCGACATTTTCTACAGCCGCTTGCTTTGCCTTTTCATGTATACTTGTACTAAACGACTCTCTTTTACTTTTTGCCTGCTCCCATGTTGAAATTAGAACACTTTTAGCTGGATGGTCTTCCTCATGCCCCTTTAATTGAACAAAATATGACAAGGACATTTGTAATCGCCTCAACTCAAATGGCATTTCCCCTACTTCAACCTGAAGCGCTGATATTGGGGAGGTTCTCATTGCTCCTGAACATATCCTGAGGGCCGAACCCTGAATAACATCAAGTTTCTTTAATTCAGACTTTGCAGCAGACCCATAAGCCACGCACCCAAAGTCAACCCTAGACCTTATTAATCCAACATATAATCTTTTCATTGACACCATATCTGCTCCCCACTCCTTATTGCACAAGCACCTAATTATATTAATAACTTTTTTACACTTGTCAGCTATCTTTCCAATATGATAATGCCAGGTAAGTTTAGTGTCAAAATGCATGCCTAAAAATCTCATACAATTTACTCTTTCCAAATCTCTACCATACAGTTGAAGTTTGAACTTTTCTTCAATTTTCTTACGCGAGAAAATTACTACCTTTGTTTTCTCAACAGAGAACCTGAATCCCCATTTCCCAGCCCATTCTTCAACAGAGTCAATAGCTTTTTGCAAATTTTTAACAGTGAGTCGAACGTTTTTACCCCTTTTCCAAAGAGCGCCATCATCTGCAAACAGTGATTTGCCTATACTATAATCAAGCGTATCATATATATCATTTATCATAATAGAGAACAAAATTGGAGAAATAACACTTCCTTGGGGTACACCATTTTCCACAGTTACGCACTCAGAGTAGCTACTATTTATCCTCACCTGAATTTGTCTATTACTTAAAAAGTCCTTAATCCAATAAAACATTTTCCCCTCTATTCCAAGCCTTCGAATTTTAATTAACACACCATCCTTCCAAATCATATCATATGCTTTTTCCACATCAAAAAATATAGCAGCAACTACTTCTTTACACACTTCGGCCTTCCTTATATCACTCTCCAATTTAATAACTGGGTCCAAAATTGACCTTCCTTTCCTAAAGCCGCTTTGATATGGCGTTATCAAATTTCGAGACTCAACATAAAAGGTAATTCTCTCCACAATCATTCTCTCCATTACCTTACCTAGATGGGATGTCAGAGCAATTGGTCTATAGTTAGAAGCCACAGTAGGGTCTTTCCCCGGCTTTCTAATTGGAATAATAACAGCCATCTTCCAGCTCTTTGGAATTTTCCCTCGTTCCCACACCTTATTAAATAACTTCAACACCGTATTAAGAGCCTCATTACTAAGATGTTTCAACATTGCATAACTTATTCTATCTTTTCCCGTAGCTGTTACCTTTGCCTTGCTTATAGCCTTTTTTAATTCACTTATTGAAAAACTTACATTCAAACTGTCATCTCGATCCGCTACATTCTCTAACAGATCTTGATATTGTCTTTTTGTTGCCGCTCTTTTATGCCTTTCCTCATCAGTTAAGTTAAGACTACTATGTACATTAGCTATATCTTTGACCATTACCGCTGCTTTATCTTCATCCTTTACTGCCACAGTCTCCCCATTCTTAAGGACTGGATAACTCCAAGATTGCCGCATGCCACTCATCCTTTTAACAACTCTCCATACATCATTTACTGAGGTTTTCCTTCCTATGGTGTTACAATACTTTATCCAGTACTCCTTTTTTACTTTCCTAATTACTTTCCTTACTTTAGCCTGCTCTCTTTTATATTCCAAATACTTTTGAAAGTTTAAACTATTTTTAAAATCTTTAAACACTTTATTTCTTCTACTTATTACTTGTGTGCATTCATCTGTCATTCATCTGAAAATTCCATCTTTCTAAAAAACCCTTGGTCACACTGCTGCTCCTCCTACCCATCCTACACATAATCGGATAGTGATCACTTCCAATCGTTGACTCACTATAAACTTCCCATATTATTTGACCTGCAAGCGACTGAGAAACTAAAGTCAGATCTAACACGGACTGTGCCCTCATCCCAATACGTGTAGGAGACCCATCATTTAAACACACCAACCCTTTCCTATCCATAAGTTCTTCCAAAACCAAACCATTGTGATCCGTTTTATCCCCTCCCCACAGGGAACTATGTGCGTTAAAATCTCCTAACCATATTATTTACCCACCTCCTTGCCCTTCAATCAACTCTAGTGCATCAATATCAAGTCTTTTACAGGGATTATAAAAATGTATAATCTTTATAATATCATTATCACACCAAACCTCAGTTACTAAATACTCTAATCCCTCCCCCTTGCCTAAAACTCTGTAGGGAACCTCCTCCTTAATAAAAGTAGCACATCCCCCTCCACTGCTGTCCCTCCTATCATTTCGCTCGCATACATACCCATTTAAAACGAAATTCAGATGGGGTTTCAGCCATGTCTCTGCAATACAAATAATTTCAGGTTTAATCTCTAACTCAGATACAAATCTCTTGCCCATTTGCCATCAAGCTTCTAGCATTCCACTGTAGAAAATACATTTTATTTTTATTTTTTTTTCCTCCTTCTTTCCTTTTAGGTTTTAGCTTGTAAGCTTGACGCAGACCACTGTGAAGACGCCTGTGATAGGGATGCTGGCTTCTCCGATGCCTCTCTGTTCTGAAGTACTTCATAAATACTCTCCCATGTAATATCTTTAATACCCAGATACCTATTGGCACTCTTAACCACAATGGCTGTCTTCTCGGATCTGTGTTTCGCTTGTGACGTACAATTTATGACTTCCGCAATAAAACACAGAAACTCTTTCTTTTTAACAATCAATACTTCCTCATCAACACCTGAAGCTTTCCTGACTCTTGTTGTCTGTTTCACTAGATTTGCCTCAACTTGAACTCTCTTAACTGCCTCAGCATAGGACACCTTTCCTTCAGCCCTGACATGCTGGATTTCAACAGCTCTTTTTCTGGCTTCACACTCCCTGTACCCAACACTATGCTCTCCCCCACAGTTAACACACTTCTCTTTTACCCCAATTCCACATGCACCATAATCATGCTCTCCTCCACATCGCCCACATGTTTGAGTGCCTTTGCAGTAAGCAGCTATGTGACCATACTTCTGGCATTTATAGCATCGCAACGGAGGGGGCACATACATCCTTACATTGTAATTCATATATCCAACAGTGATATATTTAGGCAGTTTACTGCCTTGGAAATCCACTAAAACTGATAGACTATCAACCTTCTCTCCAGACCTCCATGTTTTGAGTCTCCTCAGGCTAACGGCATGTCCTCCCTCAATGCTATCCTTCAGCTTTCCCAAATCCTCATTTATAGGAATACCATAGATAACTCCCCTACATATCTCTCCTGCCACCATCCTTTTCTTCACCTCCAAAACCTCTTTTTTGCAAACATTCTTCAGTTTTAATGCTTTCAACTGCTGACCCTCGTCTTTACACACTATCAACAAGTTACCGTCAGAATGAACTCTAGCTCTGTTTATCTCACCTACTTTCTCGCGTAAAAATTTAGTGAGAGCAGCCGGCCCTATTGTTTTAATATCATGACCCTCTTTGAACTTTACTAGCACTTTCAATCCTCCCTGATCTATTTTCTGCCTCACCACTCGTTCTCTCGTATCTTCTGACTCGCTGCCATGGCTTAGTCCCCTCTTCCTTTGAGAATTTATGTTAGCCTCACTACCTTCACCCTCATCCATACTATCCTCGCTCGCCACTATAACCCCCCCCCAGCCCTGCCATAGTGTGATCACGCACAATCTCCTTAGAGTGTCTTGTTATTATCCGACTGCACCCAGGCACCTCGCCACGTCGTCGCCCCGGGGATTGGTTTCTCCGCTCGTTCTCTAACCGTCGCTTCCGCATACGTCCTTCACCCTCCACCCTTCTAAGCGTCACCCCGGTGTTGTGTTACCAGTAAGCAGCATTAATGTTTCATGGCGGGCCATCCAGTGTGAGTGACGGTCCCCTCACAGGTGCGCTCCTCCCCCCCCACCTGCGGAATCAATGGGATCCACAGTCAGCTGAGCGTTTGAGGCCAGTTTCTGGGAGGAAAAGATGTCAAACACGAGTGTTGTTGTTCAGGTTTCTGTCTGTCCGTCCAGAAACAGTCAGAGGAGCTGTTGCATCCTGTCTGATTTATTACTCAGCTCACAGGGAAGTTATCTTTTGTAAGTGAACTGGATATTTCAAAAGCTTGTAAACAGAAGGATATTTTTAGGGCTGCAATTAACTATTTAAATAATTGACTAGTCAGTTAATTATTTGGTCTCTCTCTATACTTATTGTGTCCGTAATATGGTCATCAATAGTAAATGGTACTACTCTAGATGACCTAGTTTTACAGTCCAACATGTGAAGATCTTGATTCTTCTTCCATATGAGACACTTCTGCAAAGATGTAATCAGAGAGCTTTTCAATTGATTATCAAAATAGTTTCATATTATTGAAATGGACTAATAAATGCCTCAACTGATTGATTCAACGCAACACATTTGGTCAATCAGACCCTGCTATAACACAACAGAGGGCATTTCTCTTGAGCAAATATGTTTTCATCTTGAACGTTGCCCGTTATTATAATAAAGTACATTTTGCAGCCTGTGGATGGAGTTTGAACAGTTGCTATGGAGATGGTCACTTTCAAAGCCCCCGCCTCCACCAACAAACAGCCATGTGTTCATGAAGTCCATACTTGTATACTTGGTCACATGATAACAAGTGAACCATCTCCTCCTGCAACTGTTTGGCCTTTGAACTTGAGAACAAGTGTCTGCATGTCATCATCAGATGTGGCTGCCGGGGTCTTAACCTTTTAGGAGCCGGACATTTTTCAGCCAAAATTGCGAATGCTTTTTTATCTCATACTAAATCCTGATTATCTCCTCATTCACAAGGTCTATTTGAAAAATGTAAAAAAGCTATAATATACTGAAGATAGATAATCAGGCCATATATGTGTTAGTAGTATATTGGTTTATGATAGTACACAAAAAAATAAGTATTTCTCTTCTTTTCTGCACGGTGGCCTTTGCTGCTCTCATGTATTTGTAAATGTCATCACTTTGAAGAATGTGACATTGGGAGGTTTTCATGATTGCAGGGAAGCAGTTCAGTGTGATTTCTTTTATTTTTTATTTCTTGTTGTGTTTGACCAAGCTGCACGTATTCCCTGTTTCATATGGAGATCTTCCTGATGCTGTTCATACACCGTCTCTATGTTTGTATACATAATCGGTTACATGGTCTCTGTCGTGTCTCTTAATCAGTTCCACTCCAGGGACGGCAGCAAACATGTAAATCTCTGTGAATTCTCCCCTTTTTAAAAAAATCTTTCATAACAATCTCCTAAACAGGTTGGACATGAATACTGACGCGCAGCAAAGAATGCGAGTGAAGTTACAAGTTTCTGAGCGACGCGGGGATAATCAGTCAGTGATGTTCAGATCTCGTTTAGTGGGGATTCGGTTTGGTTGACACCAGATTTCAGACTGATCAACTGAGATATCCACAAACAGGATCTCTGAGTCTCCATCACAGCATGCTGGACCGTGAATAAGCCATACTGGTATGCCTTGAAACTGATAGTTTGAAAGTAGAGGTTTTGAATAGCTTTTTAAAACAATATACATAATAGAAAGTTAACTATAGTGTTTTATTGTAGTGATTGCACAAAAGATGCCAGTTTAGTCGGTTAAATACATGATACGTTTGGCAGAACTATGGGGGAATTCGGATGCAACAGGTGCTGCAGTCCCCAGCAGGTGTTAACCTTTCCCACCACAGACACAGCCCGCTCAGCTTTGTCCCGTGTTTGGGATTAGCCCCGCCTTCCCCATTTCTGGCCCCACGCTGACCCTGAGAAGTAACAGACGGCATGAAAGCTATGTGGCATTAGCGGCTGGCAGTATTTCTTAGCGGCTCAGCATGTAACAACACCGTTGCCTTTTTGTTTAACCTCCATTAAAAGAATAGTTAAATAGTTTTTTCCCTTTTGAGTTCGATGAGAAGGTTGATGTCACCCTGTGTGTTGATGGATTGAAGTCATAGCTGAGGGGAATAGCCAAGCTTAGCATCATCACTGGATGCACAGAGAAACAGATAGCTTGGATGTCTTTAACTGGGCAGAATTTGAAATTCTGAGTATTAATACAACAGCAAACAACTACTTGCTTTGTAAAGATATAGTGGTGTAAAGTCCTGAGCTGAGAAAGTTATTTTCCCTCTTTTCCCTCTTAAATTGAGCTTCTCTGTGCTTTGGTCAGTGAGATTGCACATTTAAAAAAGAAAAGTGTGCTGATTTAAACGAATTAAATATGTGTAAATAAGAAAGATTTTGAGGGTGTTGGCTTGCATAGTTTTGACATATTGGAGAGAGCCAGGTTTAGGCTAACGACGCTCAAACATTAGCTCCATAATAAACATGCAGACGCCAGAGTGGTCTATTCTGTCATTCTAATAAAGTACATATTGGCCTATTTGTTGGCTAACCTGTCTCAGCTTAGTACGAAGAATTGTTCTCTGCAAACTGAGATTGTCCTTGAATCTGGTTGAGCCCCTTTTGTTGCCGTAGAATGACCTGGAAGGAAAGCACAAGTCGTGTTTGCTAAACATCATGCAGTTTGTGGTCTGTCACACGTAGTGGTGCACGAAGGCGAAGAGGCCAGTGTTTTCTCAAACAAACACTAGTTTGCATCTCTTTTGCCATGAAAATATACGAGGGGGGAAAAAAAAAGATCATCGTATTGTAGAAGTTGTTTTAAAAGTGACGGAGAGAGTGAAAACTGGTTTGTTATCCACACCCAAACTAATATTTGACACAGATGAGCCTGCAGGCTTTTTGGTATGTTCTGTATTCCTTTTAAAAACAACCTTTTTTTGAGTTCTCTGCGTATCCGTTGCTGTTTGAACCCTCTTTTCATCCAGTTGGAGTGCAGTTCTGCAGCTCGCTCTCATCTCTCTGATAAACATCTCCGAACTTCACAGACATGCTGTATTTTCCCGTCCGCATGCAAACGCACCGTCTTTATTTTATCAGCCAGTGAGACGCGATGCAAACGAGCTGCAGAGGAAGCAGCGGGAGCAGAGATAGGAATTGCCCGCACTAAACACATTCTTATCACTGACAGATGCCTATTGTGGTGCGGGGACGGGCTGAATACCAACATGAAAGTGGGAACGATGTCACCAGCCCACATTGTGTGCATACAATGTGGTAATTTAGCCGGAGAGAACCAGGAAGAAACCGCGAAAACCGTGTCGTGACCTGTTGTGTAACGTATCAGAAAGCGTTTGTAACATTTGGGTTGTAACAATCTGGGAAGGCAATAACACGAAGAGATGTTTTACATTCTACGATTACGCACATATGACACATGTTGGCAATGTCTGTGAGGAGGTCGTTTTACCAGTTTAGTCCAGACGGAAATATCTCAACAAATAAGGATTTTTGTGAAATGTTGAATGAATCCTAATTACTTTGCTGATTCCCTGATTTTTTCCTCTAGATCTAACTTAAAGGCTGACGGGTTTTTGAGTAAAACTGTTTGCTGGATTGCCGGGAAATTATGAAACACTATATTTTACCCTCAAATGTATTTACTTTACTGTTCCACGAGAATTATACATTTGGCACCGGACCATGCTGTGGGGAGCTTAAGTTTCCAGAAGTCGTACTGTTGAGATAAATTCATATATTGTGAATTCTGTCGCTTTAATAACATGAAAACTATGAGTTATCTTCTCGGCGCCCTTATTGTTATCCAAGGTTACATCTAGCTCCCTGAGTGCTGAAGAAAAAACAATACACTCATGCCTTAAACCCCCATAATGTACAGCACATGCATTGACTCCAGCATACATAAGTCCCTGTCTACATCAAAAACCTTTCTTTCTATTGTAGAGTGAACTCTCTTTCAAGAACGTTCAGTTTGTGAAGTCTTTAATTTCATCAAAAGGGCGTAAGGGCTCTTTTATCCTCTCGTTGGCTTCATTATCTTCTTAAGTCATTATCTTCCTTTTTATTGAGCTCAGTTTTTGGAACGGTGTGTTTCCTCCTCTGGGTGTTTTGGTACTGCTGCCTCCCCCGGCTTCACTAAGCACCTGTCTGTGTTTGAACATGTTAATGAATCTCCTCCCGTGCTGCACCAGCAGCCTGTTTCTGAAAACCAGTTTGGAGATGAAGACAGCAGCCAACACCCTGCCGGCCTCCATGTGTGTGTGAGAATCCACAGACATGCAGCACGGAGCAACATGATCTGCTTACATAATCACAGTCTTATCTCATGAGTAATTTAAAGTCATTATTCAGCACCTGTTACTTCATTTTTGGAACAGTATGATTTATGTATGGAATGAAGTTCATCAGAACATTATTTATGGGAAATTCTGCTTATTTTTTTCTCATCCATAAGCTTCTTTTCACAGTGGCCCCCTGAAAATAATAACATAAATAAATTAAACTATTTCAAATGATGGGTATTAATACTTTTAATTATTCTATTTGACATTTTGCATTCCTTTATCGTTGTGTGCCTTTGTTGTGTGGCTGAATGGATGAAGATAGCCAAGACTATAAATTATTAGACCAGGCTCTGTCTTCATCCGTAGCCCTTAAATATTTCATCAGCTACTATCACTTTAATGGACCTGTCCGTCACTGCGTTGCCATGGCGGCCACCTCACTGTCAATTATGTAATAAGGCTGGTTCAACTGGAAAAAGTCAGACTTTTTTTCACCTTTTGCATGTATATACGCTCTCAAATCGCTGGACTTGAGGTTTAAAAGTCCCGTTTAGCGAGAAAGCTGATCTGCATTCTGAGTAGAGGGCGTGTCCGGCCTCGCAGCTATTTGCCAGGACGCCGCCTGTGTGCGTATGAAAAGCTCTGGGATGACCGAAAGCTGACGATACCAGAAACCAGACTGACAAAACCCCTGGAGGAGAGCGTTTGTCTCACTCTGTTTGCTCCTTTCAGCTTCGGGCTTTTATCTCTTAATACAATAGTTTTCACGTTGTCACCACGTTCACCTGTATGAAACCATATATTTATAACAGTTCCTGGCTCTTATCTGGTCTCTTGTTCATGAGAAATTACTTTTGGGTTTGCGTTCGTTAGCTAAGACCTGCAGGAATAAATGGAGGCATCGGCTATTTCTTCAAAAACACGTCACCGCACAAACAAAAAGCAGTAAAAAGACGTTTCTGTTTGGTGGGACTTGGCTGGTGAGACCTTCAATCACGGCCCGACATCAAAGAATACACCAGAGAGTGCAAAACAAGTCAAGAAGAGAAGAATATAATTAGTGCGCTTATTGTTCAGTGAAATAACATAGCAACAATGTTGTGCAACACAACAGCGCAAACTAGTTTCTTAAACATTTTAAAATAAAATAAAAAAAGAGTCTTGAGTTATCAATCATTTGAATGTTTGGGCGAAAATTCACCCAAAGTCTGAAACCTCAACATATGTGTAGGAAATAATTACTGAATTATGACACTGTGTTGAGATGACTCATCTACTTTGTTGATCTTGTCACTGACTGCGGAGACGTGGAAGCGACAAATATTTGTAATTATCAAATTGCCATAATTGGGAAATAGGACAATCCGGCGAGACCTGTCTCAATAAGACTGCTACGCCGGCAGTTTGAGACAGTAAACTGACAATTATGCACTCAGGCAACGCTACACACACACACACACACACACACACACACACACACGTGCACAAAAGATGTATTTTTGACAACCTGTATTTTAGCATGTGCTCTACTTGTCCCATTTCTCTACTGTATTCCAGGTTATTTTGAGCAAGTAGAGCAGTGGCTTCTGGGTAACTGTGGGCTCTGTGTGACAGCATGACAGCAGATACTGTAAATGAGAGCACAATGTAGGTCATGGCTTTCATTAGCAGGCCCTCTGCTGGATTAGTTGTCAATCATATGTTGTCCTTCGGTATTTGTTGCACATCTCAGACCCCCGTTGGTTTTAGGATGCTGAATCCAAGTCTTGACCTATTTGGCTCATAGTTCAATAAATTAACCGTACCGACTGGAGTATATCTGAGAGGAGGAAGTCAGTTGTTGCCAGATTATTGTTGTCTGAGAGCAGCTAATCACGGATTACATCCGGCTAACCTCGCAGACAGAGAAAAACAAACTTCCAGGGGCTCTTTTTGACAACAACCGGTCGGCATCGTTACTCGCAGGACCACAGGAGTGAAAAGTGAGGCTGGTAAACCGGTGACAGCAGCTTGAAGAAAAGCTGATGCACAGTCCTGCAGCGAATCAGGATGTCCTGCAAAATGTTTAAATCTTGTTAAACAGGATATGATAATTCTTCATATTTCCCTGATAACTAGGGATGCAACGATACCATTTTTTACAAACCGATACGATACCGATATTTTTATTTGTGTACTTGCCGATACCGAGTACCGATACCGATACTTCTTAGATTTGGTCTCCATGAAAGTGCAATTAATTTGGAGGCAGATTTTATTTTATCCTCTGCAGATTATGTCAAGCCTATAGTACAAAATTAACAGAAGGCTATCCCAAGCTTTAAACGTCTTGTGGAAGTCCCTCTAATGTCGGACCATAAAACGCCCCCGTGTCCGGGTTCATAATGTAAGCGATAATATTAGGGATGAGCAATTATATAGGAAGCTGTGTTCCAAGTTATGTTTCCGGTGCTTTTATTGTGGAGGGAGAAACGGAAAGGAAAAGAGTGGAATTGTGGGATATACGTGTGTGAAGGAGATAAAAAAGTGGTTCAAGTTACCCTGCAGCGTGTTTTCATTTTATTAGAATTACAAATATAGACACACAACAGACACTCGGCTACAATAATATCATCCGTAGCCGCACAACAGCGTCTGAATGAGGCCGCTGCCAGCGCTACTTCTGGTGGATCAGCAGCCGTTTGATTCAAACCGGCAGGACGGCGGTGATGACGCGCAGAGCTTCTCAATTATAGATGTATTAAATATGGAAAATTTCAACTCTCGCGTCTAACGTGCCGCCGGCGTAAATTTGCGTCTGTCGCAACCACACGCGTCTGTGCATAGACTTTACATGTAATCTGGTCACGCGAAACATTTGCGTCGCGTTGGGACGGACTGATTACAAGTAACTCCGGGGCTGTCAGCCACTAACAAGAGCACTAATATGAGCACTAATATGTCATACACACGTATGCAACACCGGTTAATAAGCACAATATCGATAAAGTCTTGTATTGTACTCGCGTCTCACTTTTCTCCTGTCTATTGAAAGAAGTGAGCGCTGCGTAGCGAGGATCCAAGATGGCGGCTCCAGATTCTGCTGTTGAGACAAACTGGCCATCTGATTGGACGGCAAAACAACTTGGATAGCGTGATTGGCTGCTCAGAAGTTGAGACAGTTGAGACAGTTGAGACAGAGAAGAGTGTCTCCGGCTCCGCCACGGGGTTGCTTCTCCACAAAGCGCGACCAGTTTGTTGTAGTGAAATACTGTTGAGTGAGTATCGGTTCTTGGTATCGGCCATTGAAACCGATGCGAGTACGAGTATTTAACGCAGTATCGACCACCGATACCGATACCTGTATCGGTATCGGTGCATCCCTACTGATAACCTTTTACCATATTATGGCTCATTCAGACATGCTAATGTTTGTTTATCTCTGTCTTCTCTACCAGTGGTTTCAGCCCACCAATAGAGGATTTCTGAGGCCAATATTTTGATAATTTGAGTTTTAAAAACCTGTTATGTTATATATGCTGATATATGTTATAAACGCTTAAAAAATAAAAACTAGTAACCAAAATATCTTTATTAGGATCCTTTGAATTATATTGAAACAAACAATGATCACAACACTAATCACTAACTCAAACACATACTTGGCATTTCTGTACTGCAATTTCTTCTCAGCCAACGTGCACCAATATATCTGCAGGAAGATAATATCCGTTCTGTTAGTGAAGCTTCTTGTCTTTGGTTAAATTCATTTCATGTGAAAGGGAGAGGCCAGTTTTGGAAAAAGACGACTGCTGACATACAGAGGGAGGTTTGATTACACAGGACCTCAGTTATATAAGATGAAATATTTCAACTATTCTTTCGGCTCAGAAGAGGGAAAAAAGGAGAATTATAGTTATGTTCCAGGCTGAATGTGTGAGTTAGCCTTTAACCACAAGGTTAAAGTTGTCAAAGTGTCCTGAACAAGACGGTGAACTTAAAACGTTGGACTTAAAATTGCAAAAAGGAATTGTGTGAGTCCCTGTGAGTTACATTGAATGCAACGTACACCTCCATGGGAGTCCACCGAGAGGCACAAAACCAGGCTGCAAAACCAAATGAGTGTTTGATGACTCCTTTTTTTAACACACTCACCCACACACACACACACATCTCCATCTGTCGCCCTCTCACTCTCTGTTTACACGACGTCACGTTTTTATGAAAGATTGCATGTTTTCCAAGAAACCCACATTTTTATGGGCGGGGTCCAGACCCTTTTTTTGAATCCGCCCACTGGAAACTGAGTGCGACGAGTTGATCGCTCTGTGAGGCGAAACAATCCACTGCAGAGTTTATATGATCATTATGTGTTTTAATACGTGGGATTTAAATTGTTGCGGCTGCTGCATTATGTGACATGATTTCCCGCGATGGCTCGGTGTAATTGCTGGAGAGGGCAGTTGGCCTCTCGCCTGTTGCAAAGGATGCCAATTACATCACGACACTAATTGGATGAGACAATGGTGTTATTCTCCCACGGTGGAGGGATCATGAGGATTTGATATTGATGTCGAAATCCTGCAGAAACCAGCCACGTGATTGGTTCACTCTGATCCTTTTTCTGCACGTAAACACTGTCGCTGTCAGTTTTATGTTTTTTTCCTTACACTTTCTCCCGCCTGCTTTCCCTTCCCTCCCCCCTTTGAAGCCTCCTCCCTATCCATCTCCGTCCAAGAAGCATTCGGAGGAGCTTACTCATGTCCAGTCACTTCCCACCATGCCTGGCCTCTCACACGCACACTCACTTCCTGCGCCTCTCTTTGACATATCTTCATCCCTCTTTCTTTTTTGTGTGCGACAACAGGACAAGAATGAGGTCCTCGTCTGCGTAGCTGTTCAAGATGGTTCAGCGAAGGTAAGAAATCCCACAAACGCACACTCTCCGGCCTCTTTTGCATTCCTTCCCAAGAATCCAACCACCTCTCTCCTAACTGAAAGCAGATGGTGTGCCTCGCTGTGCCTGAACTCGGTGGTTCGTAGGGGATGTTTCTGGATTCAAACGAAGGGGGTTGGGCTGTGATTGGCTGAGAGGCACATTTAGGGGCAGGAGCTCCAGGCTCAGTGTTGTGGCATGCAGCTGCTGTGTGTTTTACAGTTGATCCCCTGTGGTGACGGAGTGCGTGTGATTGTGTGAGTGTTTAACTCTGTCCCGATGTTGTGTGAGTGCTCAGAGACACACTTAAACCATGAAATGTCCTTTTTTAAAGCGACGCTAGCGCCTCGGCTCCGGGGATGTTGGGCCGCCACTTTGATCCAGATTTAGAAATATGTTGGAGTTGGATGAAGTTTTGTGAGGACATTCATTGATGACGCCCTACTGATGATCCCGTGACTCTTCCTCTCGCGTCACTGTGAAGTTGACATTTGTGGATTTGAGTGAGATGTCTCAACATCTGTTGGATGTATGGCTGTGGAATTGTTTTTGTTCAGATATTTATGTTGCCCAGAGGATGAATCCTGGTGGTTTTGTTGGTCTGATGTCTATTCCTCTTGTGCAATCATCAGGTTTTGGACAAATCAAGATTAAATGATGTTTTCTTTCATGCTCAATGACTAATTTGCAAGAAACGTATGAGCACAGCTCTTGTAAACGCAAGATTTCAAGTTTTTACTTAAGATCATCAAACTATCAAACTTTTTTTTTCTCTATTTACTTAAAAAAGTTGTAGTAAAAAAAAAAAAGTAAAAATAGTTTGATCTTAAGTAAAAACTTTATAATAATAATAATAATAATGACAAAAAATGTAAGTAAGACTTTTTCAGTCCATAAATAATTAATAAACAGTTACTGATTGGTTTTGGATACATTAAAACTAGGATATTGTTTTATGTAGGACAGCTCTAGTTATGTTGACATTGCTAACATGTTATGGTAAACTGGTGAACAAGGTAAAGATTATAACTGCTCAACATCAAGATGTCAACACTAGTCATTGCTAGCATGTTGATGTTAGCATTTAGCTAAAAACACCATGGATTTCTATATGCATGTGATATAGTTTCTTGTGCTAGTCGATGAAAACATTGACTGTCTGTCAGCAGAGGAAACGCGGGCAGATAAAACACATCCATCCTTCCTCTCGGAGGTCAGGCCTGTGAATGGAAACATGTTAGCAGAAAACTGGATTCAACCTTTTCTCACATCATCCAGTTTGAAAGAACACGACCCTCTTTGCTTCCCTCATGTTGTCAGAGAGTCAATCTTTCCAGGAATGTCCTCTCCAAGGGAAGCAACACATTAGTTCCTTTCTGGGGTAGAAAGTGGGCATCTTCCAAATTTCCACGGTGCCAATGTGAGTGTTGGAACTGAACAGCGGCCCTCTGGCTATTTCCAGCTAAAATAAAATATATATCTTTAGGCAAACAAGCAAAGCAAACCTCACTCGCCTAAATATGTTGTCTTTTCCCCCCTCTCACCCCACATTCAGCCGAGAGTTATTCACACCCGGTCGCCGTTCGCCTTCTGATGTCAAACATTTTTTTCCTGTCATGGGAGGGATCTCAGGCGGCCGGCAGAAATCCACTCTGGGCGTCTTAGGTAGTGCCGAAACAATTTTACATCTCCGTCCGAAAGTACAGAGTGCGGCAGGCAGCCAGAGTGGAGAGAGACTCGTCTCTCCTCTCCCTCTCTAGTCATCTGACTTCGCCTGTTATTGTTCTCTCTCCTCTGCATACCTGTCATAGCTGCTGTCTGGCCATGCAGAGGGGGAGAAAATGCACGGCAATCTCCAGTCGCATCGGTGCATCTGCTATTTTATGAATCGACTCTCTGTGGGCCTGTCCATAATCATATCTGCTTGTGTGTTTTTCTCTCCCTGCATCCTCAGGTCCTCTGTGATTAGGCTTCCTCCCGTGGTTGTGGTTGCACCCGTAAGCAGTCAGGAATGTCCCCCTTCTGCCTCTGACATGGTTTAACCCGCGCACGGATCCGGTCACCGTGATGGCCTCCATGGTTGCCAATGGAAACCCAGATGGGCAGTCTCTGGTCTTAAAAGGGGTGGATCCAGAGACCTGCATGATTGTGTTCAAGAACCACTGGTCTCAGGTAAACGGCAGCACTGAATCAAGAGTCCTGCAGCTTCAATGAACTGTTTGACCTTTCAGGACGTCCTCTTATTTCCTTTTCATATAAACCTCGGTGCCGGCGACAGGCGAGGATGGAGGCATTATGTTTTCAGGTTGCAGGAAGTTCAAATACCACATAACCTTCTGACCAAACCACACAACTAATCCCTGCAAGCGTATCCGGTGACAAAGTGAACACAAACACTGTGAAATTTAATTTAGGTGTGAGCACCACGCAGGGTCAGACCCCACACTGGCACACGAATGCAGACATTAACGCAGCTGACACTTAGAACAGTGTGTTGATAGCTCCCCTCCTTTGTGTCTGGCCAGCGTCATTCTGTGTAGCGCTTGTGGACCCACAGGGCTGAGCCAGGACCCGCAGGGCTGAGCCAGGACCCGCAGGGCTGAGCCAGGACCCGCAGGGCTGAGCCAGGACCCGCAGGGCTGAGCCAGGACCCGCAGGGCTGAGCCAGGACCCGCAGGGCTGAGCCAGGACCCGCAGGGCTGAGCCAGGACCCGCAGGTCTGAGCCAGGACCCGCAGGTCTGAGCCAGGACCCGCAGGTCTGAGCCAGGACCCGCAGGGCTGAGCCAGGACCCGCAGGGCTGAGCCAGGACCCGCAGGGCTGAGCCAGGACCCGCAGGGCTGAGCCAGGACCCGCAGGGCTGAGCCAGGACGCGAGCCGCTGCAAACAGCCAAACGTCTGAGGCGGTCGGCCTCCCGCTGCCAATGTTCCACTGGCCAGGAGTTCAGTTTAGTGTTGCGGGGACAGATCTGGAGTCAGTTTCTATCGTCAGTAAGGAAATAACGATGAATTTGTGCTGTTTTCAAATTCATCAACTGAAGGAGGAAAGTTTCTTAAACATTTGCACATGCAAGCAGAGCAGGACTTGCATATTGGAACATTCACTAAAGTGAGATGTGGAAACGTTGAAACCTTCAGTATGTAAATAGGAAACTTGTATCCAGGAGCTAAACCTTTTAAAATGAGAAATCTTTGGATATTTATATATTTTAGATTTTTCACATATGGAGAATTAGTAGGTGTGATTTGAAGATATTTTTATCACAACCATTTTATCTTTTTAGTGGAAACTATACTTATTATTATTATAAAGAACAGAGTATATGTCTTTAAAATATGTATCTTTCTTTTATTTTGTCAGAAGTTGTTAACACAATTGTTTAGAATATTTCGTAATATCTTTGTTGTGTGGGTGATTCGTGTTTTCTAATGAATATTACATCCCTTGGTTGAAATTGGTAGTTGGGAAAAAAAAAAAAACTTTCTATAAAGGTTAGTATGTTCCAGTAGGTGAACCTAGTGCTCTGACTTTTCTCTCCATCTAGTTTTCTGAGTTTTGTTGCACTACATTCATTATTCCAGCGACATGCACTGTGTTATGTGTGTGTCTGTTGTTGTGCTTGCTGAATTCAGATGGATGTAGAAGAACTGTGTAGTAAGCGAGCCCATTGTTGTGAATACAAACCTGCCGTGGGCCGCTGAGTTTAGCAGACTTGTCAGTAGAGTCCGGACCAGTGAGACTTGGCCCTGAACATGACGGCAGGCTCACCGTAAAGTCCGTCGGGGATCTGTATTTTATTTGATTCTTTACAGATTCACGTATTTCCTCACCCGTCCCGGCCCGACTGTGACCAGATCAAATGAGAACTCTGTGTTCAGATTAAAGCTTGTTTCGCTTGAGGCCGACTGGCAGCACAATTTCCCTCCTGCAGAGTCTTGTTTCCAGGCTCCGCTAATCTGAAGAGCGATAAGAGTGCTCTTGACTTTGGTTTCAGGTCGGAAAACCTTGAAATCGGAGTAACACGTCGTAAATAGTATTGGCCTTGTCCCCCATTCGTAAGGAGCTCTGCCTGTTTCATTGGCAGATTAGGTTTATGTTCATGTGCTGCGTCTTATCTGCCGCTCTTCAGGCCTCACCGAGCTCATTGTGTTTGTTGTGACATGCGAAGCGATCGCTCTGTAGCGGCGGCTGCCAACAATCTGTAACTTATGAGTGCAGAGCCATTGTGACGAGGAACAAGCTGCCCTGACTCCTTTCCTTCCAGGTTAAGGTCACATGACCTCTAATAAATCTGTCCAAAGTAAATGTACTCACGAGAAACGCTGCTGTTGACTGATGGTCAACGTTTTATGAATGTGTTTCTGTACGTGTATGTGTTTCTATGTGTCCATTTAAGAACATAGTCATATTTACTTGTCAAAGCTCCCATCCCTCAGGTGAATTTGCTTTCTGGTGGTTTCCTTTTTGGGCATCTGGCCCATATATTAAGCCTGATAAAAGTTTGAAACATATTTGTTTTTTTTATTCC
This sequence comes from Cottus gobio, assembly GCA_023566465.1. NCBI lineage: Eukaryota > Metazoa > Chordata > Actinopteri > Perciformes > Cottidae > Cottus > Cottus gobio. The sequence goes on from CM042219.1 coordinate 21,437,897, forward strand.
ATCTTTTCGTCCCAGCGCTCAGAATAATATTTGGGATTCTTTTTGCAATGTTAACACCTTTTTATAAAAATTGGTAATTCAGAGCACTGCTGGAATCTGACACTGCATATGTCACCTGGCATTAATAATTCATAAGGTATGCGTCCGAACACTCACTGGGCCTGTTCTGTATAAGCTGAGCAATGTTAAAACTCCAGCAGCTTTAAGAAAAGGCACCTGCCTCAGCACATTTAAGAGTGTAAAAGTTGGCAGGTACTTTGAACAAACTGATGGATCTTTACAACTTATGAAAGAAGTTTGACTTTGCTTCCTAATTATTTGCTTTTTTGAGTCCTTTTTTCTTCTTCTTTTTAACAGCTAAGTTCTATATATCAGTGTATTTTAAAGTCCAGGTCGGGGTTGACACCATGAAACACATTACGGATTTTTTATAATTCTTCTGACACAGATAAAAACTGAACTTTCACTTCAGTGGGTGTTTTTAATTATGGAAAGGGAATTGCTCAAGGGCAATACTGCACTTTCAATTCCCCCATTTAGACGAGTACTGCCAGTTGGGGCCTGTGATGATTAAATCCAAAACAAAGTGTTCAATTCTAACACCTTTTTAAAGGCAGCTTTTATTTTGAAAGTCATATTCCTGAACTAAAGATGCTATTCTGACCTAAGCAGCTACTTTGCAAATAAAACACATATTTTAGTCTTTAAAGGTTAACACACCTTAAAGGTTCTCTATACTGAATTCAATCTAGTGCCTTTCATCGGCTCTCTACATGACGGCGGAGACATCAAATAGTTGTTTGTTGCTATATTAATGCTTTGAATATACAAATTGTTGTTCGCTCTGCCGAAACTTTCACTGTAGTTTGCGCTGTTGGCACCGTTAGTGATGTCATCGAAATGCTCCCAAGCTCGTGTGCAGCTCTAACCTTGTCTGCAGCTCACCTTGGTAGTTACAGTAATTACCTGACTCTTCCACATGTCCAGTCAGAACAACTCTTCCTCGGCCAGAGAGCCTGGACTGATCCCACTGGGCCTCGGGCCCCATCGGGCCCCATCGGGCCCCATCGGGCTCAGGCGGAGATCACAAACTCGGTCCTCTTGTTTCCATCAGCCGGGCCCAGCCCTCTTGTGCACAGCCAGTTATTGTCATGGCAGCAGTGTCAGGCCGGGGACACTGGCTCCATTATTGTGACTCTGGTTTCTACGCAGCCGACACACAAGTGAGGGGCTGGATACACAAAGGACTGTTTCACTGTGTGCGACCGAACTGAGTATATCTGTGCCGTGCTGCTGTTTACACCCCATTATTGTTGATAATTAACCTGTCAGGAAGAAGGGAAGGGTTTTACCTGCAACTACAAAGAAAACACTGACTTGTACCGTGGGTCAGGTGTCCATAGCATAGCACATACGTATAATTTACATTATGCCAGTGGGAATGCTTGTCAACATAAATTGTTTCTGGGCATTTTGCACTTTTTAAAGCCCGGCGATCGATTTGCTTCTTTCTTGGATTTCGTTGATTGAGTTTCTGTCCATCCAGACTTTGTGTTCTCCAAAATGACGGTGATCAGTCAACAGCAGTGTTTCTCATGTGGAGAATTCATTTGGGTGGCTCACCAATAACGATTTTGCCCCCAAACTGAACTTTGTAGTATAATTTAGTAGGAAATACAGTTGAGAGTGTAGGCTGATCCGATGTCTAATGTTTTTAAGTGTCACTTTAGCACATGTCTCCAATCCAAGAGTCGACCACCACAAATAAAACCCACAATAACCTACGTAAACCTAGTAAATGTGTCTTTCAAAGCACCATAGCTCATTATTACTTTGCTGCAAAGATGATCTTCTTGCATGAAATCCAAATATGTGGTTATAATGTGTTAAGTTGAGTAATGTTCCTCCCGTCTCTTATTGAAGGTGGTGAAGATCCTGGAGAAGCACGACCCCCTGCGCAGCAGCTCCACCCTGCCCTCCCTCAGCGTCATCAACGTCAGCGGCGGCCCTCGTTTCGGCCCCATCCCCGGAGACGAGGCCAGCGCGGTGCAGAACTACGTGGAGCACATGCTCTTCCTGCTGATGGAGGAGGAGAGCGGCCAGGCCGGCGCCATGGGCCCCATCCTGGAGTTTGTGGTGATGGAGAACGTGATGGAGCGCCTCTTCGTGTGGAGCCTCCGCCGGGAGTTCACCGACGACATGAAGCTGGAGCAGCTCAAGATGTACGAGATGCTGGTGGGCCAGGCGCGCCAGCCCCTGCTGCACCACAAGCCCATCCTGCGGCCGCTCTTCATGCTGCTGTCGTCCTGCTCGGGCACCGCGGCGGCGCAGGTCGAGGCCGAGCTGGTGCTGCTGCTCAACCAGCTGTGCTGCGTTCTGGCCAAGGACCCCTCCATCCTGGAGCTGTTCTTCCACACCAGCGAGGACCAGGGGGCCACCAACTTCCTCATCTTCTCCCTGCTCATCCCCTTCATCCACAGGGAGGGCACCGTGGGCCAGCAAGCCAGAGACGCCCTGCTGCTCATCATGTCGCTGTCTGCTGAGAACGAGCGAGTGGCCAAACACGTCGCGGAGAACACCTACTTCTGTCCGGTCAGTGCCTCTGACAAATTACCTTTGGCCTTGGATTTGAGCCCCTCTGTTTGGGATTTTCCTAAATAACTAAACCTTTATGTGCGAGCACTTGTTCACACTCATTATCTGAAAGCCACCCAAGATAATCCCAGACTCCAGTGACCCTCGGCGTCATAATTAGGCAAAACGTATGCAGATGAATTCACGACGCCACTCGAAGCGAGGTTAAACCGTCTCACTGAGTGTTACAAACGGCTGGCATTCATAAGATTAAGGCACGGTTGCAAGATAATCCCATGTAAATAATGCCATTTAACCACAGCAACGAAACATTGCTTTTGATGTGACGCCAGTTTAACGAGTTGAAGTCTGAATTGAATTGGTTCCACTGGCAGGCGGAGAGGATAATCCTATAGAGGATGTATACATCAATGCAACACTAATGATGCATCATCTTACAGTTTAATTACGCTGCGGTGCCAGAGACGCTGTTGTTGTTTTTTTAATCCTGCCCTGTAAATACTTGAAACAACACCTCGAAGAAAAGACCAAAATCATGTGAATGCTGACCGTTTGTTTCGTGGAAAGCCTGCTGAATTAATTAGTGAACTAATTATCACATCATGATGATCATGAAAGGGAAATTATAGTCAATACAATTCAACTGCTGCTCAAATATATTTATAGAGCTGCTCTGTAGGAGGTATAAATCCATATGTATGCTGTTTGAGGAGGAAGAGGAGGAGGAGGAGGAGCAGGCTAGCTGATATGCACTGGAGGCTGCTGCAGTGCCGTGCTTACATCTTACTTTATCAGAATGGAAAAGAAGAAATGATTAGCAGTAAAATCGTTAAATCTGTTGTGTGGAGCCAAAAATAAAACTGACTGCCAAAGATATACCATTCATGCCAAACGCTGCCTCATTAATGTTTAATGAAGCCCGTAATATTCTCTCAAATATGTTTTCATTAGACTCTATATATCATATGATGCAGGTTTTTTTTCTTCATGATGTAGTATAGATATCATAGTTTATCATAAAAACATTTTCTCAAACGCTCTTAAAAAAAACACCTTTTATGACGTCCACCTTCCTGTATGGATGGAAGCTGTGTAGTTACTGGTCTCCAGCCATGCCAGCTAATTACTAAAGGAATGTTCTGACTTTAGCAGGTATTTATAAACCGGTGGCATGAGAGGAAAAGTCAGAGGATCACCAGAGTCATCACATTTCTACAGGATTAGTGACAACTTTGACCATGAGTCAGCTGGTGACTTTAATCTAGAATAGTGAAATGTTTTATTTGATGTTTCTCTCTCCCTCCCTCTCTCTCTCCCTCCATCCCTCCCTCCCTCAGGTTCTGGCCACGGGGCTGAGCGGCCTGTACTCGTCTCTGCCCACCAAGCTGGACGTTCCCGGGGCGGATTGGCACTGCCTGCACAAAGAGGACTGGCTCCGAATGCCGACCCTCGTCCAGTTCCTCAACTCGCTGGAGTTCTGCAACGCCGTAATTCAGGTGCACACACACACACACACACACACACACACACACACACACACACACACACTAACCTCTCTGCCACGTCAAACATTGACAAGGTTATGCAGGTTACTCACACGTGGTAAATGGATGCAACCTTCTGCTTGACTGCTCTCTTGTATTGATGTGACTGTTCCCAGGTGGCCCACCCGGATATCAGAGACCAGCTGGTTGGCTACATCTACAACGGCTTCCTCGTGCCTGTCCTAGCACCCGCTCTCCACAAGGTGGGTGGTGCTCTTCCTACTCCTCTTCACCTTCCATGTAATGCCTCTTTTTGACAATAACGCAGTGATGCTCCTCAGTAACTCAACGTATTGTTGTGGATCACAATATAACAGAAGGTGGAAAATGCATGTGACACACTTCAAAATACAATGTTTACTGTAATTAATACTGGGGAGGGGGTTACAAGTTACACATATCGAATAAAGGAGGAGTTTGACATTTTGGAAAAGGGAGCTAGCTGAATAAGAAGATACCGTTCTCATATCTGAGTCCGTCTTTTCATCTGACCAGACGACAACCCAGAATGCAGAAGTGCTTTAAACCTGCATTTCTTTTACTGGCCATCAGGGGGCGACCACTGAAACTGATTGTTTGGAATATTATGAGAAAATGACTCTACTTCTCACTGTATTTATTACCTCAGTAAACATGAGTTCTCTAGCTAGTTCCAACATTAAGTTATTTTCTGGTTGCAAAAACCAAGATGGCGACTGCCAAAAGGCCACACTTGGGGCTTTTTACATTTCATTTAGCTGACGCTTTTATCCAAAGCGACTTACATGATATACAGTATACAGTAGACCGTAGACACAGCAACGGTGAGCAATGAGGGTTAAGTGTCTTGCTCAAGGACACAACGACACAGACTGCCGGAGCTGGGGATCGAACCACCGACCTTCTGATTGAAAGACCGACTTGCTAACCACTGAGCCACAGTCGCCCCTTCAAAACAACAGTGACACACACACCAATGGGTGACATCACGGGGACTACAGCCACTTCTCATATACAGTCTGTGGATCTAACTTTAGGGAAAGAAAGCCTAAAAAGATCGCCTGCCTTGCCCGAGCTAATGAAATCATATCCAAAAGAAGCTATACTCAAAAGTGTATTAAACAAAAAATTCTAATTTTGCCGTTTGTTTTTATCTGTGCAGACCTCAAGAATTAGTATGCAAATTAATATAGTAATGAAACGGTGTACTGTAGACTAAACATTTCATAAGAATATCCACAAGATGTCCTCATACCAACACCTTGATATAAACTTCTCTGGCATACTTTTCATTTTCATTCACATTCTGACTGAATAATGTCCTCCTCTGTGAAGTTGACCCTGGAAGAGGTGATGACCACCACAGCGTACCTCGACCTCTTCCTGAGGACCGCGTCTGAGCAGGCGCTGCTGCAGACCTTCCTCTCCTTCATCCTCCTCCACCGACACGAGAGCGTCCACATTTTAGACACTCTAGTCAGCCGCATCAACACGCCGTTCCAGGTAGAGGACGAACACACACACACACACACACACACTCTGCACTCAAAAACAGCATGACTCATGTTTAATAACTCCAGGAAAACGACCCCAGAGGCACTTTTGGATGCATGTTGAGATATGAAATGCCAGCGTGGTGAAGCTCTGCTGCAGTGACATCATCCCGTTAGTGAAACAATTGATATTTGTGTTTTTTAAAACAGACCTCTATTTTGAAACGTCTTGTTAAAATCATGAACATGAATAAGTCATGGGTTCTTTACATTGCTGTGTAAATGTCTCGGGGCGTCTCCTCCAGTGTTTGCTCACCGTCGGCTTCGGCACACCTGAAACTCTGAGAAAAATATGTTTGCTTTTCAAGTGTGTTGACTTTAAGCCTAATTACACATTGACTGACATGAAAATATTACACATTTTGGCTATTTTTCTGTTTGCTTTTGAAGTTTCATAACTTATTAAGTAGTCATGTTGTTGTATATAAAAAAAAATATGGCAGCACTTTATAATAAGGACACACTATTTAGCATTAGTAAAGCATGAATAAACACTGAATTAATCTTTTATGAAGCATTATTCATATGAAAACCCAAGCTTATTAATCAAGAATGAAACATTTATAACTGTGTTTATGAATTACATACTAATGAGTTACTAATGAGTGTTCATGTTGGAATAATGCTTTATAAATGATGAATAAAGTGCTACCAAATATATATATATATATATATATATATATATATATATATATATATTACAAAAATGTAAATGATTACAGCTAATCATTACAATGAATGCCAATTAATTACTGTTCTTGATTAACTAACAAATTTCCAGTCGTAATCCTCAGTTTTTTTAACCCCACAGCTGGGCACTGTGTCCCTGGCACTTTTCCGCACTCTCATTGGCTTATACTGTGAAGACGTGATGCTGCAGCTCATATTGAGGTGAGCAGCTCACATGCAGACTTACCCCAGTTAGGAAGCATGGTACATCTAATTGGTTTACGACATGATGAGCGTTTACTTTCTTGTTTCCATATCCCCCCCCCTCCCCGCCTTAGTACTCACGCTGGTTTTCCTAACAGGATCCGTTCCCTTTTGCCTCCCCAGGTACCTGATCCCCTGTAATCACATGATGTTGAGTCAGAGGCGCGTTGTCGGAGAGAGGGACTGCTACTCGGTGTCCGCGGCCAGGATCCTGGCATTAACGCCGTCCTGCTGCTCTCCCGATCACAGCCCCCCGCCTCTCCGACAGCTGGACTCCATCCTCTTTTCCAAGGGGGCGGAGCCTCCCAACAACAACGGCGCCACGGGTAAGAAGTACGGGACGTTAAAAGACTCATTTTGTCTGGTTTATTACAGCTGCTTTGGACATCATTTCAATGGGTCATGACATCATTGTACTCGCCAAAGTAACTGTAACAGATCTGGGAACACGGAGACGTTGCAAGATCATGCAGATTGTACATACGCCAACGGTTTTATCTATAATAATGGAGGTGAATCAAAAAGAGAAGACCTAGTAGACTAGAATGATTATGCAGTCTGTTGGCTTATATAGAATTGCAAAGGGCTGAATTGCAAAGGGAAGCAGGGTGACGTAGCGCGTTGACCTTTGACCCTTTTAAGGCCGGTGCTGAGGTGTCCTTGAGACAGCTGTGAGTGGAAAGCCTGTAAGGCTTTGACACGACTTAATATTCATTTATCAGAGTACTGTATGTGCTACAGAGAAGCCACAATTAATGCTTTTATGGATGTTTTCTTTGTTTTCGCTCCTTTCAAATCCGCCGCATCCAGCAGATTTTACTATTCATAACCCCAGTTGAGTGAGTGCGTGTTATAACCTCAGTGACTGTGGCGCGCTAAAACCCAATAATAATAAAGAGGATCATTTATTAACAGTACATTTCCTAAATCTGTGTAAACATGGTTTTGAGTTCACTGCAAGGTGTTGATGTGCATCTATCTGGGACATGTAACACGGATTATTATGAGTATTCTATCAAGTAGTGAGATCTCCTGCTGTTTCGCTGTATTACATCACTTTACCCCCTGTAGCTACATGTCAAACTCATTAGTTCGGCTCCGCATGAACGCTGAGGCGCCGCACGCCAGCTTTCATCAACATTTTGTATCTGTGCTTTCTCTTCCAGAGGAGAGAGAGAGCTTCTCAGAGGATGACGATGGCTCAGGTAACTCCTGCACCATCGGCTCAGAGATCTACCTGGACGTCAGTTATCTCCATTACCTCTACGACGCCCGTCTGAGCATCAGCAGCTGCATACGGGCCTGCCAGGTGTGGTCCGCCCCGTACGACGGCGAGGACCCCCCACCTGAGAAGTACCAGCCCGGCGTCCTGGAGGAGCCCGGCCTGAAGGGTTGGCAAACCCAGATGGCTTCCAGGCGAGTACCGCAGCCGCTGGCGCCTCGGCCCTGCCCGCCGCCCTCCATCACCCAGCAGGAGCTGGAGTGGGACGATAGCTACGATGCGTGCCCGGTGCAGACCGGAGAGGCTCCCGTGGAGCCTCAACGTCCACAGCCGCCTCCCGCCGAGCCCCCGCAGCACATCCAGGAGATGAGGAAAACGGCCATCATGTTTGTGCAAGGCTCGTACATCGAGGAAAACGAGTTCCAGGACGACGTCATGGTGTACGACCTTGTTGCCACGAAGGACTCCAGCGACGTTGAAAGCGTCAAGCTCAAATCCAGCGGGTCCGACTCGGAAAATACCCAACCGGGATCGGCGGACGTTCCCCTAAGAAACGGACTCAGTTTAACACTTCCGACCTCTGTGATGGCCGATAGACACACCGCGGACACAAAGGTCAAAGGTCAGGCCGATTGTAATTCCACAGCCGCCGAGCCGGGCGACGACCTTTTGGCTCAATACGAGGAGCTCATTCGTACGTTGGACACCAAAGCAGGTGGGAAACCGTTCAAACCTGATGGAGAGGTCAAGAAGCCTGCCACACCTGCAGAGGAGGACGAGGAGGACGAGGAGGAAGTGGAGGAGATGGATTTCACATCCTTCTCCGCTGAGACACCGGAGCCCGAGAAACTGAGTTCACCGTTTGGGCCCAAGTTTGCCGGCGGAAGTGCAGGAAGAAAGCAGTCGGCGCCTTTTACCGGTAGGCGAAGGGAGATGTTTGCTTTCCTTATTCACTAAAACCGCACATTTTGAAACGTTTGTTCATGGTTCATCTTCACCGCAGGTCCGTTTGTCAGCGTGCTGCTGTCTCGCCTGGAGAACATGCAGAACAACACGCTGCACGTCAACTTGCTGCTGACGGGCATCCTGGCCCAGCTGGCGGCCTACCCTCAGCCCCTCCTGCGCTCCTTCCTTCTCAACACCAACCTGGTCTTTCAGCCCACCGTTCGCTCCCTTTACCAGGTAAAACAGGGAGGGGCGAGGCCTTTATATTTCCCTTGCTTCCCTTCATTAAGTCGACAGAAGGAAGGCGAGGAAAGCAAAACGTTTTGGTTCGGTTGCGTCGATGAAATGTGTTGAAACTCGCAGTTCATCTTTCAAAAGTGAGATTTTAAGTCATGCGCCCCAACCATTTTTCAGCCAAAATTGGGAATGTTTTTTTCTCATATTAAATCCTGGTTATCTCCTCATTCACAAGGTCTATTTGAAAAATTTAAAAAGCTATAATATACAGAAAACCATTGTGAAGATAGATAGTAAGGCCATATATGTGTCAATCTCAGAGGGTCAAACCCAGAGCCCCCCATCTGGGGGCATTCAGGGCGCATATTAAGCACAATGAATGCACAGGCAGGGGGCCATTCTTTGCTTTTTTTTTCGTCAGCTCATTTGATTTATTTATAAATAAAACCCCAAAAAATGAACCTAGCTTAGATCTAGCTTGAATTACATCCGTGCAAACACTGCAGATGTGACTCCTCTGCTTCCCTTCAGGTTCTGGCCACCGTGAAGAACCAGATTGAGGAGCAGGCTGCTGCTGGAAAAGACTTCCCGGAGCTGATCACAGCCGCCCAACACTGGCTGCTGGCCAGGGAGACGTCCCTCATGGCTGCAGGTGACGACACACCCACATCTGGAATGTTTGTTTCTTTGCTAGCTGTTATAGATCAGTGTGAGAGCAAAAGTGTGAGTTAGGCACGAACTATTTCAATTCAGACCAGAAATAGAAGCAGGTTTTAGTCCAACATTTAAAAGAAAAGTTTGACATTTTGAGATGAGAACAGGCGTAATAAAAAAAAAAGAAAAAAAAAAAGTGTGTATATATATATATATATATATATATATATATATATATATATATATAATATAGAGAGAGAGAGAGATATGGATTTAACAATCAGTGAGCATTAGAGGGTCTGTCATGTAGGAGGCATCATGTTTTAGGGTTGTCCATCTGGTCCATTCTCATGAAGGCAATATTTAAGGAATTTCTTAAAATTTGACACACAGTTGTGTCACAGTGACCTTTGACCATCAAATTTGAATCAGTTCATCTTTAAGTCCATCTAATAATCTAAATCTAATAATTTATTAAAAGAAATATGTATTTTACTTAAAAAGAAAAAAATAATCTTTTTTTCTCAATTTATTATCAATAGTCCTCAGATTTTGGAAAACAAATGTACTTAAAATACATTATAAAATTGATGGCTAGAGTCGAATTACAACAGTCGGCTCAGGATGAGACTTAATAGCTCGAGTATTGTTTTTATTGTTTCCGGTGACAAGAATATAAACTCTGCGCTGTCGTTTGGTTCCTCGATCTCAAAAATGGGTCAAGTTTCAAAACAACATCTGCATTCGTTATGGGTTGTGTGTGTGTGTTGGGAACCAGAATAAATTCTGCTTGATTTTCTTAAGTGCAGTTGAGCACCAGTCTCAGCTGAACCCTGGAGGCTCGGGCCTGTTTTTGAACCAGGCTCCCCGTGGTTTCAGAGTTGTATAAGCTACGAAAATTAAAAAGAAATCGTTGGAAGTATGTTTGCAGAAAGATGAGAGCCAGAATTTCCTATGAAGGGAATCCTCAGTAGGTCAACGGGGGCCCTTTTTTTTTTTTTTTTTTAAATAAATAAAAAGCAGCACTTTTCTGGCTGAAATTATTTATAAATGGAGAAATCATTAACAGGAATATATTATGTTTACAAAATGTCTTCAGTTCCAACACAGAGTGTATTCCTGCTTATTCATGATTTATTTCCATTTTGTCATTGTTACTCATTAAATCTGCATATGTCCTCAGACGAAAGCAGAAGCTCCTCCCACGGCGAGGCAGGAAGGATGATGAGGAGCTCGCCGCCCCCCAAACCCAAAGCCATCTCTCTGGATCGGACAGAAGTCTTCGCCACCGTCCTCTTCACGGAGTTCCTCAAAGAACTGGCTGCTATTGCACAAGAGCACTCCATCTTATCGTACATTCCTATGGAAGAGTGATCGTGTCCCGGTGGAGTCCAGTGACTCTGAAAGACTTATAAAGACTCTTTATTTTTCTTTTTAAGAAATGGTCTTTTTCAGGCCCTACTTGATGAAGAAACCTCTCAGATCAAGTGATTTATACGACAATCAAAATAATACCACACTTTCTTTTCCCCCGCAAGCAAAGATAATCAGTTTATAAGACTTTTTAATTTAATCTTTCTAGTTTTGTAAAGTTCTGTCCGGCAGCCAAGAAGGAGTTGTAAACTTTGAGCTGTTTGCTGAAGCCTGCACCAGCCGATAGTGGAGCTCCAGGTCCACCAACCAAAGACTGTAGAGAGAAGATTTGGGCAAAAACAGCAACACTTTCTGCAGCAATCATCATCCCGATCATAACCTCTGAATGTTGCTGCTCTGGTAAATACTCAGGTGGCTTTGCCGTAGGATTACGCACCATATCTGAGCACCACGCGGAGCCTTCGAAACAGCATTGAAATGTAATTTAAAGATTAACATTTTTATCACACATCCAATCCTTATGCAACCGTCTCACGGCAACTTTCTTTTTGGGGCGAAACCGGTGGGTCACGTTTGTATTTGGACTTTGGTGTTTTCCACATTTCCTTGTGTGTTAGGTGTACATTTGTTTTGGTGTTTTTCCGGTAATTCATGACGGTACCTCAGGAGTCTTTCTCATGCACGATCTCTAACGGCCTTCGGGTGAAGCCATCTCTCTACAATGCACTAGTTTCTCGCATCAGTGGGCTTCACATCTTCTCTAGACCTCACCTCCTGAATGCTATATTTAATTTGCCTTACTTTAGTGATGCTTCGTGATGTACATATTGTAAGAAGAAAAAAGTTCTAATGACACAGGACACTATGCAAATCATGGATATTTTGGGTATAATTAGATATTTTCAGAATGGGAAAGGCTATTTAAGAGTTTCTATCGCCATATTTTTTTTCACGTGGTTATACTAAAGGCTAGTTGTTACGGTTTGTCTTTATTTTCTATTGAGGGATTGTGTAGGGTTTTGTAATTGTGATAAGTATCACATCACCAATAGGAGGGTCGTAGTTTTGCATCTGTTGGAAAATATCTCACGTTGTAACGGTTACAGAGGGCTAAATGTTGAACATCGCCTTTCTTTTAGTCCAGGTATTTCACATGGTTGTTAAAATGAGACGATACAAAAGATATATTCTGTTACAAATCATGCCTCTGCTGTCTAAATCAATTTACCATGACAGAAATACGTCATATTTAGTGCCTAAATTAGGATTTCTGTTCACATTAATGCCTGATTTCAAATGGATTTACACAGGAACGGATTGTTTTTCTAGAAGTTGTCCATTGTCAAAGTGTAAAGGAAAGTGTGACATTCAACATTATTCCTGCACAGGAGACACTAACGCTGCTTTCAAAAATAATGTTTTTGTTACAGACTTTTGTATTCAAATCTTGATCAAGATACAGTTAATATAATGTCGACATTTACCTGGGAAATAAGAAATATCTTTTTTAAATAATGTAATTTTATGCAGGAAAAAAATGTAAAATGATTAGAACTATGTGTTCTGAGCTCCATTATGTCTGAGATAATGGACGGCTTCAATAAAATCCAACAAGGTAAATTATTAGGGCATCTTTGTGTCTTTCAAAACTACACTCTGTTGATCATTATCTCATATGTCCGGCTAATAAGACGAAGAATTGTACATCTGGATTGTGTGTTTTTGTTCCTATTTAAATCCATTCGGTTTCTACTTGCAATAAATCCTGCAGTGGGATCATTGTTTGTACAAAAAGGGCTTGAAAGTGTATATTTGTACCAATCGCAGCCTTTTTGTCAGAGTGGTTAAACAAAGTATTGCTCTGGTAAAAGTTACTGAGCGCTCAGCGTTTCTCACACTAGTCTCACTGCAGACTCCTCAGCCAGCTCGGATTCACTCGGTCTGGGTAACAAAGCCAGCGCAGCATCGTGGCTTGAAGACGGGTATTATGACCGACATGACGGACACGCTTCTGTCTGTGGGTTTTTATTCCAAAGATTCAACCTCTCTTACACCATTCGGCCTCAGTTTTCTGTCCAAGACCCAAAGGCATGCCTCTTTTAATAAAGCCAACTTCTGGTAAATGAAACTGGATGCACGTATTTTGTTGACTTTTACACCCCATGCTCTTTAAAAAAACAACAACAAGAACACGGTTTTCATAGCAGAAAGCCAACTGCTTCACCTGACACGATCGATATATTATTTCCTTTGCGCCAGAGGTGGTTTGTGGCCGTTTGTTCTGACGTCTCCATTTAAATTTCCTTTCCGGACTGCCCTTCCCCCGTTTCTGTCAAAACCAGAGCTGCTTTCCAAATCACGTCCGCTTTCTTTTTACTTTAAGTACGTACTGCAGCTGCCCTCACAAAGGACGTACTGTTGCATGCAGCCTGTATTCAATTCCTTAGAACATGGCACCTTGAACTCTTGCTCATTCATCTGCTGCGCAAAGGATTGTGGGTCAGAATAGCCAGAAAAGCACAATATGCGACCAGATGTAGTAGAACATACTGATATTTATGACATCCTGCATTTGACATATTTATTTGGACATTAAATATTTTTTGAGCATACTAAATAGTGTGTAGGGTATTGGAACGCACATTACGTTTTTTCTCAGGTGAACTTGAAGCAACCTTTTAACAGCTTGTAAATATTCGGTCCATCATTAGTACCCGAATGCACACAATTAACTATGTTTTTTGCTAAAGTGTTTAAGCAGCATGAAAGTATGTCAATGTGGGATAAACTGCAGGAAATAGGTGTATGAGGATGTATGAGGATCCATCTATGAACCACAACCATCTACTATTTGCAAAAACTATTATTTAGTTTCAAAGTAGGACTCACTTTAAATCACTACATAGAAGCAAACTGTTGAGGTCACGTAGAGGTCAGTATTGTGTGCACTTGTCATAAAAGAGAAGCTGTAGATGAGAAGAGACAGGTGGATTTAAAAAGGACACTTAAGCATTGAAACAATTAAGATGAAGACACCAAAACCAGATTTAATGCACCATATTATAGATGTTATTAAACAGGCAGGTGGGGGTGGGGCTTCAGCCACAAGAGGGAGCTCATTGATCGCGCTCCTGTCTGGATGTCAAAAAAAAAAAAATTCTGTTGCCTCGCTTGATAAAAGAACATATGTCATGTCAGCAGTTTCATCTCCTGCCTGTGTGATTCTCAGGCCTCACAAATTACCATAATTGCCCATATGGCACTTGCCAATGGCACATAAAGTTGTAATGAAAGGGTTGCATCTGATGACATGCAGGACTGTTGGGAGGGGTTTGTTGTTGAAATCACAGTCTTCTTTATTTCCTGACTGGAGCATTTCAATTTAACGTTTAAATAAGTTAATTAAGATGCATAATGTTTCAGGAGGACATTACCTTTTTTCACATGCTTTTCTCATTCAAACTTATAACCTGTGACGACATTTATTGTCTATATTTCAGGATTCATGAAAGAGGACTGATACATCACACTGCCACAGAAAGCATGAATTGGAAAAGCTTTATTACTTTTCAAACACATAAATACAGAATATAATGGTATTTACAAAAATGTCAAAGTCTCAATCAATAATTTTATCAGCTAAACCCGAGACCCGGTACCACGTATCACCGCGTGACATGGACGTGATTACTCTGCATCTTCATACATCTTCATGCATCTTGACTCGCAGGACAAATCAAGACGACTTCTCTTGTAAAATGGCCCTCACCAGAACCGGGTCAGCTCGGCCTTTGGTCTCTTTCTGAACCAGGCCCATCAGCTTGTTCAGGACTTTCTTGTTTCCGTTTCTGATGGCGTGAACCTACAGAGAGGCGCAATAAAACACAAGACATCTAAAACATGCAAAAGAAAAATACAATTACAAGTGATAATTTGCATGCGAGCCCTCACCTCATCAGGGTGCGAGTCCACCACCTTCTGGCAGATGTTGTGCAGCTGTGTGGCGTCACTAACGAGACCCAAGTCCTGCTCCTGGATGATCTGAGAGGCCGTCTTGCCCGATGACCTCCACATCTCCTGGAACACCTGAGAGAAGGGAAACCAGGACGATGCAGGTGAAACCAGAACACAAACAAACACCAGCTGGTGTGTGTGTATATATACACAGTATTGAG
The DNA here is from genome assembly GCA_023566465.1 of Cottus gobio. Lineage (NCBI taxonomy): Eukaryota > Metazoa > Chordata > Actinopteri > Perciformes > Cottidae > Cottus > Cottus gobio. The sequence goes on from CM042219.1 coordinate 21,453,108, forward strand.
TGACAGATAGAAGGGGATAATTGCATGGTCTGTGCAGCTGACTGACCTGCTTGGCAACCGAAGAGGAGATGTGTCCAGTTTCCTGGAGCTCCAGCAGCTCAGCCAGGGCAGACGGAGAGATCGGGCTGCAATCAAATGATGGGATTGTGAAATCACAGCTTAATGGAGGCAGTGAAGTATTAAATAAAAAATATAGAAAAAAGGAGAGAAAGGAGCGGGAGCATCCGCCTGAAAGAACAAAAGAGTGTATCAACATTTGTGATTCGATTACATTGTGTTTGTCTCTCCAACGTCGTCTTGTTTATTCCCCAGGCTACCACACAAAAAAAGAACCAAGACGCCTGTTAGAATATATTAAAGCGGAGACACGGTTTCATTCGGTGTCCTGCAGACGAGACAGTTCATCTCAGCGAAACCTCCTAACGTGGCTGAGACACTGCGGAAAAAAATAGATGAAAATTATCCGTCTTTACCACTCGGTTTGGACGACAGCAGCAGGCCGCTCGGAAAAGCTCAACTAATGCATTAAACTGGAAATTGTAATTGGATTTTTTTTTTTTTGTTGAAAAACATAAACGGTGTGAAGGAGGAAAATGGGCAGCCGAGTACAATAACCACCGTAATTGGTGTGATAGAGATCTTTAGTAAATCTACAATAACCAGTAAGCTGCCCATCAACACGAGTCACAGGAATTTAAATAGTTTGGTGGGGAAATGATCCGCATGTGAAATATGAAGTAAACGTCTCATGTCTTTACAGAGCGCTAACGTCGGCCTGGTGAGATTTCTCACAACTCTGTCAGTGCGCTGTCACCATCCTGCCAGAAGAAATCCTCCTCTGGACAGGCGGTGCGTTTCCCCTCATCGGCAGCCGTCAGAGGACGGACCCCGGACGAGTGACTCGTCTCAGCTGGTTGGAGGCGCCCGACCGAGCTCCTAACGACGCGTCGTGTCACCTCTCTAGCTGCCTGACCGCGATGCTTCACACTTTTTTTTCCTCTCCATCTCATCCTACTCAAGGGGCTGGTAGCCAGAGGGGTAAAACGGAGGTTGGGACACATTATACAGGACAGCCAACACAAAGAGATTTAATATTCAAAAAGGAGATACATGCATGCTCCTGAAAACCTTTTATTTTTCACCCAAAAAGGCCAGTGAGCGCATGAAGCCGGGCTTCTCGGGTTTCTTTTTCCCCCGCCTGCAGCTTTCGACAGTCCTGCCGGCCGCTCTTTGTTTTTCTTTAAGTCGCCTCCTTTCAACCAAAGAGAACGCCACATCGTGCATAAATAAACACCCGGCGACGTTGTGGTTTACTCACACGCAAACAGTCTGGGAAAAGCAGATAAAGTAAAGCTCGGAGCATCCCATTACTTATTTCACTTCCATTTGCTCTGTAATGACTCGGGACGTTTTTATTAAAAAAAAAAATGATCAGGAGGACAAAACAGAAAAATATCTATTTAAAAGTTGAGCAAGTTGAAGTGAGGTTTTCCAAAGTCGTGATCTGGTGGCCGACCTCAAATACAACATGTATGGATCCGACCACCCTCCTCTTCTTCAAGCTGCAGTCGCTACTAAATATCATTTTCAGAACATGAAATGAGGCTCTGGTATCCAGCGTGCCATAAACAGAAACAGTGGGACACAACTGGCGGTATTCTTCCATCGCCGGTGGCTAGATAGGCGAGCGTGAAAGGTTTAATGGCAACATCTCTTTGCATAGAAATATGAAATTTTATTCAATTTCTAAAGAGGGTTTTGGAACATTGAACAAATCCTACGTGTTGCAGCCAGAAGGCCTTCAGCGGGGAGAGATCAAGAAGAAGAAGAAGAAGAAACCCCTTTATTAGTCCCACACTTAGTCCCACAGTGGGGAAATTTATCCTCTGCATGTGACCCATCCTTTAAGGAGCAGTGGGCAGCCTCGTGAAGCGCCCGGGGAGCAACTGGGGGTTAAGTGTCTTGCTCAGGGACACAACGACATGGACTGGCTGAGGCGGGGTTTGAACCCCGGTCCTCTGGTTGAAAGACTGACTTGTTAACCACTGCGCCAAAGCTGGGGAACAATAGTCTGTTTAAGGTAGAGGGGGGGGGGGGGGTCGCCCCACCAAAGCACCTTCTTCCAAAAAAAGTTAGGATTCCACTAATGCAATTGGATTTGTCAAACCTGACGGGCTGTCAGACTCTCGCAGGGGTTTTCTCATCAACAGACACAAATAATCAGATGATTTATGACCTCACACTGTTGTGTAGTAGGCGGCGGTCTAATCAGTATTTGTGCGCATTAAGAATCCAACAATCCCAGATGTCAATCAAACCACGGCAGTGCATTGCAGAATGGGTAAAGACAGAATTATGTTATCAAACTAAGGTGGATATGCTGCCATTGTTCAGACATTGCAGCTTAACAATAAAAAAATACATATTCTGTGCACTATACAGAACACGACATTGGTTTTTAATCTTCTCTTATAGAGGAATGGGAAGGAAACAATTCAATAACTTAGGTCATTCATATTGAGCCAAGAACAACTGGAGCTTTGTGTAATGCGTGTCGAGACTAGCAACAACAACATTAGATAGATTTTTTACAAATGAAGAGAGTTTGTTGTTATGATTCTTGTTGCCCTGCACGGCTGCTTCCCCGATAGCCGCTCGTTATTTTTTCCTCTCTTGGAAAATGTAATATCAATACGACTCCGGCTATCGTTTTGACTCGATGTGACGCTCCAGCTACGACTGCAGTGCACGTGCAAAGGTCAGATTATTTTAAACCATTGAAAAGACCCCGTTCGTTGGCGAGATACGAAGTCTCGCATCAGCTGCTTCGTTCGTGCGTCGGCGCCATCGGCTCGTTCACGGTCGCGTGGCCATCAGCTGATGCATCCCTCTATTCATTCCTATGTGGGAGGGCGGCGAGAAAGATTAGCTTCCAGTTTTGGATTTATCTGCTTAATCAGATTAAACACTGACAGACGGAGTTGCGAGGCCTGTTTTTATGAGAAAGGATGCTGTGGAGCTGCAATGAGGACGGGGTGGTGCAGGGGGGTAAATGACAGCAACAAATGTGATAAAATGCTGCATCATGTCTGTCGTGGCCCAGCTCCTGCGGGTCATGTTTACAACCCTTCCCGTGCTGTTTTCTCCCCCTCCTGCCACTCCACATGCTCCGACTGCAACTTCCCTCCACCGATAGTCTCATGCCAACAGATGTCTGCTGCCGGAACGGCCTCCAACGCCCCAAGACTCCTCCTTCTTTTTTTTTTTGGGTGTTATTGATTTAACTGGTGTCATAGATCTAATGTGTTTATCAAGGGGGGGGGGGGGATTAGTTCTCCCAGCAGAGCTTTCCCTGCTAATGGGATTTTTTTTGTATACCAATGCTATAAATGCTCGATTCCTTGAAGTGTCTCGGGCTTACGTTTAGTCATGAGTAAAACGATATGGAGCTCAACTTCTGACACCAGGTGAACAAAATTACACCGTGGAAGCGGTGGCTTGAGACAAGCCTCACAGACATATGTATGCCATCATTAGAGACAGGAAATGAGTCGGAAGGAGATTGGAGAGAAAGTTCCCAGCTGGACCTGAACTGAGGTTCAGCCTCTTAACCTCCCCTCCAGTGAATAGTTTAAAGTTTTACTTCTAAGGAAGCTTAATTTATCAGAGGAGGCCTTTGGGTTATAGACTGTTCAATTACGGTGAACAGTAATTCACAAGAAGAAAAAAATAATAAAGTTTGAGTAAATTCAGAGAAAAGTGTCTCATGACTCAAGTTGAAAGCAGCGACTTCCTGTGTGCATCTTCTGTCACAAATCCAAATCAGCAACATCTTCAGACACGGCATGCAAAAAGAATAAAAAGGCCGATCCCGAGAGGCTCAGAGGGGTCACGTGTGCGAGCCCGGACATCTGTACCTGAGCACTGGCAGCAGAATAGCTCCGCATGTATGAGCCAACACAAACAATAAGCATTGTGTGGATATTGTAAGGTGACATGAAGGGATTGTGTGTGAACGCCTCACCTCTGGCTCACACTCGTGTCCTGCTGTTTGAGGTGACCCACCAGCTCGTTTGTCACCCAGCCAATCACCTTCCTGGGCTCCTTCCTGGTCGCCTTCAGGACTTCCTCAAAGTACTCCACCAGCCCGTCCTCGTTCTGCAACGACGGCGCCGTAAACATCACTTTGCGTGCTTATTATACAATTAGGATAGGATCAACCGAGCCGAGTCCAGCAGTATGCAGCTGCCGAGCGGACTCCATCAAAAGAAAGACGCAGGAAACGGATTCAGCGAGGGAATCGGCTCCCCTCTCTCGTCCACTTCTAAACTCACCACCAGCGTGAAGCTGTGCTCGGGCAGGATGCCGTACGTGTGCACCAGCCTGTCTCTCTTGACACTGGGTAGCTCTGGCAGCGCTGCCCTTATCTCCTGCACCACCACCGCCTGGCATGCATCAATGCCAGCGGGCAGCGATGCGTTATCCTCGTACACAATCAGAGGCGGCAGGTTGGGCTCTGGCATAAACCTGAAGGGATGGACGGGTGGAGGAAACAAAAGGAGGGGAAGAGAGGGGACGCTTTATCATCGGTGCAGATAAACCTCGAGAAGAGGAGGTTGGCTTTAATAGTCCTCCAGACACCACACTTGCCACATTTCACTTACTCCCCTTATCATTTGACTCCATCAGCCTTAAACCTGTCCATCTATCACTCCCCCTACTACACTTAAACGTACACGTACCGCCGAGGCCCGGGCCTTGTTTATTTCTTTCCATCTAGCTGCCACTCAGAGGCTCTCATCCTCTTTCAGTCCCCACTGAGAGCTCGATTATCTCCTGGTATCATGAGTCCTCGGCAATAGACACGAGCTCCCGGGACAGAAACGAGCGAACATAAGCAGAGAGCCACTCACCTGTAGTCCTGAAGACCCTCTTTGTCCCTCATAGGAATGGTCTCCCTGGAGGAAAGAGGCAGACGTCAGATTATTAACCGGAGGAATTGTCACAGAACAAAATCTGAGATACCTTTAGGAGCTCTGCAAGACGGCTCAGAGGTCAAACAGTTAGTAAAATGATCTAAACTTCCATTTAATCAATCAACTAACAGAAATGTCAAAACTTCACTAAAGCATCTGACAAAATGTCAACCTCCAATATGGGAAATTGCAATGAACGCACAATTTATACTTTAATCAGTAATATTTGTGTGTAAAATAAATGTTTAAAAAGTGGCATATGACCACAAATACTGATATACTGAATATTTCGTAAAACTATTTGATTCTTCTGGCAAAATATGATGTACACAAATGTAAACGTCCTCCTCTGTTAGAAGCATTTAAAACAAATGAAAAAAGGAATTGTATTTTTATTGATTTCTTCTCACACACACACTGCACTTAAATAAAACATCTTATCTTTATTTATTTTTGTATCTTTACCTAATTTGCTATTATCAGTATTTGTGGCAGTCATGTTCTCAGATGTCTTGTTTTGAACTTTTGTGTTTGATAAAAGTGGAGAAAAAAGTCGTAATCAACAGGCACACATGTGGCGTTCACAGACTGCCGTTTGCAAAAGCGTGTATAAACGCCAGCTGTACCGCTGTATCATCCATTAGTTTCAGTGACAGAAGGCCTGGCCTTGACTGGGAACATATGACCGCCGATGCCTTCCAGTCCGCCCGGCCATCTCCAAGTCAGCGCAGTCGAGAAGACGGCGCCAATAACCATCACACACACGCTACTTGACGCGCGCCACCGTGGAGCTCGTACATGTGAAAGCGGCCACATGGGGAAGGAGGCGGAGCCCCAGAAGACCATCAGGGGCCTCAGCTGTGCGCGCCGCCGGCTCATTCCGCCCGTGAGTAGCACATAGCTCACAGATAACGCGGGATGACGGTGGCATCCAAATGGCTCAATTCATCATGATTACCATGATGGTTCCTCCTCAGCAAAAAAGCTCCGGACTAATGAACCAGGCAGAGCTCACAGTCGGAGGCTGCTGCACCGGCTCGAAGCCCCCCCCCCCCGCTCCCTCATCCTCTTACCCTGATTTGGAATCATACGCCCGGGTCTCATTTCGCACCGCGCCCCCTCTCTGCAGGACCTCGATCTGTCTCTGGATCTCGTAGTCTGGTGATGTAACGGAGAGCATGGGCACAAAAAAAACAAAAACAGTTCCTTCAATAACACAGGTGGATATAGAGGTTGTGGTAAATGCCAAACATCTACTGTGATACACGGCCACTTCTCAGGTCTCTGGCTGCTGCGCATTATAACTGTGATAAACGATGTTTCTACACATGACTTTTAAATACCAGCTTGGCAGCGGAGTAAATGTGATACAACTTTATTGATAAATAATTCAAGCTTCTTAAAAACCTGCACGAGAAATGCGGATATTTTCTGGCTGCGGCTCTTTGTCGTCATTTTTTTTTTTTTTAAGTGAAGCTCAATCAACAGTCTGAAGTTAGAGTTGACATGAAATCTATGCTTTTTTTAAGTGAGCAGCTGCGTGGAGCCATTTCAGCATCACACGCTGCAATCACACAGCTAATTGTTTGTGACTGGTTGTCAGTCCAACAGGATGCTTCACAAGTTACTGTCAATATTAACTATGCTTTCTGTCTTAATGTCTCCTCATGAAACCAGCTATCTCGTTTTCTTTGCAACTTAAAAAACTTCTTTGTCTTTCAGCTTCAAAGTAATGTTAAACCTGACATTTACAACATTGTGTGTATGCATGCGTTTCGCTTCATTAAATGTGTGTCTGTCCAGGTTTCTGTCCTTTACTTAAGTAAAAGAAGCAATACCACACTGTGATAATACTCTCATTACAAGTCTTATATTAAATATTACTTTAGTGGAAGTACATAAAAGTAGTATTTGTAAATGATACATGATTAATGTTTAGAAATACACATAATGCCGAAATATGAAGTGTTTTCACATTTTACTGTTGTAATTGGTCAAGGTAAAGCTTTTAATACATACTATATTACAAGTTACATACTGTTAGGTAGTTTAATCTGTAACAAGTATAATAAAAGTATAATATCCTTCTCTGAATTGTAGTGGAGTCAAAATATAATGTAGCATGAAATGGAAGTACTAAAGCATAGTAAAGCAAATAGTAAAGTACGAATAGCAAGTAGAAGAAGTTATCTGCCAAACTATTTCTGGACCGGGACCAGCTGGCATGAAGACACCAGGAACTAGTCTGGTCCATGACGCCCTCTAAATTGGCAAACCGTCGTGCTTTAACAGACGAGACGCAGTGAGCTAATCAGAGAGCTTCAGAGGTGCTGGTGGGCGGATTGTGTTAACTTTGAACAGAGATAGGCTAGCTGTCTTTGTGCTAAGCTAAGTTGGCTGGCTGCTGGCTGCAGTTTCATATTTGATGTTCAAACAGAAGGAAAAAACAAATCTTCTCATCTAAAACAGCACAGAACTCGAGTAAATGTCCATCCATCCATCCATCCATCCATCCATTATCTGAACCGCTTATCCTGTTTTTTAGGGTCGCGGGGCACTGGAGACAATCCCAGCTGTCATTGGGATCAATCCTAACGGGCAATTTAGAGTCCAATTAACCTAGACTGTAAATGTAAATTTAGTAAATGTACTTAGTTACATTCATTCAATCAATGAGGTTTTTACTCTCAGAATGTCCTGCAGGTAGTTGAGACCCGATCCCATGAAGCCGTGCGCAAAGAGCCTCCCTAAGCACCCGTCGCACCCTTCAGCCCGCCCGCTGTGCACCCCGTGACACCGTTGACCCACCTATAGCCCTGGCCAGGTATCGGACGCTGTTGATGTTCTTCACCTCTGTCCTGACGCCCAGAGGCTCACCTGGTTTGTGGACCGACACATTGGCATCCACTCTCAGCTGTCCCTCTGTGGAGGAAGACGGACCACATGCACAGAGGTTTAGCAGCTTAGGAAAAGAAAGAGAGAGAGAGACAAAGACAGAGAGGCATTTCCATACCAGACATGTTGGCTTGACAGGTGCCCAGGGCCTGCAGGATGAGCTGAAGCTCTCTGACAGCTGCAGCAGCCTCCTCTCCACAGCTCATGTCTGGCTCCATCACCAGCTCCATTAGACCTACACCTGTCACATGTGAAGACAGCTGTGTTTTACATCTCCCCGGCATCAGTCCCATGAAACTCTGGAACAAACCTCGGCGTTTTAAAACTATAGAATAATGTCTGAGTGAACACAGAGGGTTGTAGGTCTCAAAGATGTATCTCGCTGCCGGCAAATTTCATGAAAAGACCAAAACCAACAATGTGTGAGTACATTTCTCGAAACTTGTCTGACTAAAAACAGATATAAATATATAGTAAAAGTATTTTGTGGGGTCTCATTGGTGCTTTTAATACTGTTTGGACAACAGAAACAGAGGAATAATCGATATCCGGCTTTAGATGCACAGTCAATACACATTAGTAAGATCCATGTATTGCTGCTTTGCATGAGATTTGTTTAACAATAAGCAAAATATGGAAACCCCCCAGACGGATCCTTTAAATGCAGGGCACGTGTAACAGTATCTCACGCTACCCGCTCGGTTGAGGTCTATGAGGGTCTGGCTGCGGAGGTCATCGTGGAGACTCTTGCCGCTGTCCTGCTCCAGCTGAATCTGTTTGATGGCGGCACTTCTCCGGATCACCTGGCTCCTCTTTTTTCCTCCGAGGACGCTGTAAGTCAGCGTGCCGTCTACTGCGATGGGCCGCCGCTGCTGCGTGATCTGGTATCCAGCCTGAAATATGAAAAACGTGTTAGTCTGTATAACGTACGGTCCTGTAAAGCTGTGGTCAGCAGGCTTGTGCAGTATTGGGTAGTAAGTTTATTTGTGACGCACATTTCAACAACAAGGCGATTCAAAGTGCTTCACATAAAAGCATCAAAACATAATGCAAAATAAAACCAGATTAAAAAACAATTAAGTACATTCATTAAAACATTAAAAAAACTGTTAAAAAGCAAAAAAGACATAATTGAATAAAAGTTGCGGTGCAGTTTAAGATATAAAATGCAGTAGTGAGATGCAGAATCTGGTTTAATTAAAGACAACAGCAAACAGGAAGGTATACCAGGAATTCAAAATTTAAATTCATAAAAAACAGCAGTCTTTTGCTCACTGATATCCTTCTAAATCATTTTTAGCTCGGCGATATGACCTAAAAATCTGAAGATAAATGGTCAGATTTACCGTGAAAACAATATTGGCTGTACTTTTGTATCGGCTGTACTTTTGTACTGAAAGTTGCACCATGAGTACATTTGGGTCAGTAAAAAGATACATAATGTGAATGAGTATAACCGAAATATCATTTTTCAATAGGAAATTGCTGCTGCAAGACAACACTCTCCGGCGGGGAGTCTGTCACCCTAATCCAGTGAAATAACGGTGATGTATGCTGTGGTGGTTGTCATGGATCTGTGCAAAAGTGATGCAAGGCTGCATAAATTAAAACACAGTGCATTGTGATTGGCCGAGCCGCCACTATAATGCAGCAGGAGAGCTGCCACTTCACTCAAGGTCCCCTATTCAGAAAAAAAACACACAAGAATAAATATTTCATCCGCTCCTCTATTCCTCAAAAGAATCAGCTGCCCCAAAGTATTGATTCCCCGCGTTACTATGGCAACAACGTCAGTGCAACTACACATTAATCATACTTATGCTAAAGAGAGTGAGGACGTGGGAGAAGAGATTGGTGGTGTGTGTGTGTGTGTGTGTGTGTGTGTGTGTGTGGTCTGTTAGTCACTGGCTGTCTGCACAATGTGCCTGATCGACACAATCAATCACCTCCTCCTCCTCTTATAGTTGATGACTATTGGGAGATTATCTTCTTCAATTCCTGTTATTCATGGCGGATTCAATCTCTAAATCTGCTGGATTTTTGTGAATACTGTTGCAGTTTATGGGAAATCCCCCGTTTCTTACTTCCTGTTTCGTCCGCATCTGCAGGGTGAAGCTCATGCTCGACCATACTGTATATTCTGGAGCATCCGCGTAAACGAAGACTATCCGCATTCCCTGCTAAATAAATCAACTGCTGTTGCCTCGTAATGAAGGGTGAGGCCAGTCTGTTGCTAATAAGATCCTGGAAGCAACATTGAGTTTTCCCAATTACTCCCTAGGCCCTAATGAGCAGTGATGCCTCAAACACTCCCTGTGACTCCTCCCCCTTTCTACAGCCAAAGTCACAGAGGCATGCCTGCTCACACACACACACACACACACACACACACACACACACACACACACACACACACACACACACACACACACACACACACACACACACACACACACACACACACACACACACGTCGAAAGCTTCAATAGCCAGGCCATGTCTGTTTATTTGTAAGCTTAATATCTCAAGGAAGTTGTAATTGTTTGCTGTTGCTGGTGGTTTAGTGGTGAGCTGCTGAGGCGTGTTATTAAAGGCTGTTAAAACATTATATTTGTGCCTTGCCTGCCATTCCGATTGAGAGAAGGAGAGCCGGTTGCTGGACAGCAGTATTAATCATTTAATGAGCAACTGTGGTGATTTACAAAAAGCAATCAGGGAGTTCTAGTGGAACATATCAATAATGTACAACGCAATTTACAAATGTATTTTTCAAGGGCGGGATAATTCCTCCCTCGATCTCGCCACTGCTTTGATTTTTATGAGCATTGATTACACTCAAACTTTGGGTCAAACGTGAAAAAGCTCCTGTCATCTGCATTATTCAAAACCACTCCGACTTCAGTTCATCACGCCGTTGCCGGCAACATCACTCTTGTTGAGCAGCTGACGAGACTAATGCAAACTAAATAATCACAAATGGGGCAGCGGCAGCAGCTATTGTGCACAGAGCCACACGGGGAAGCTGAAGCACAAATAAATAAAAAAAGGTTCAGGCTCGAGCGGCCGGCACCGGTTGTTTTGGGATATCTCGCAGGGAAATAAGAATTGCAATCGGGTATTATCGCCCCTGCTGTGTGTGTGTCAACTGTTAAGTGTTATTCCAAAAAGGAGGTGATGCAATCTTGGGCAAACACACAGAAGAGCAAGAGGAACCCAACAGTAATCCCTCGGCTTCTGGGAGGATTTTGCTGCCATTTCAAGATGCATGGACTTTCCGGGGGGGAGATAATGTAGCCCGAGCATTGTGATTAAAATATGTACTGCTGCAACCGTGTGATAACCAGTAAAGTCTTCGAAATATTAAATGGGTCGGGGGACTCCATCTATCAAGATTTACAGAAAGCTGTTGTGCTCCATTAAGCCTTATCAGTCGAATTTTCACAATACAGTAAGGAATTAGAGCAGAAACTAATCAGGAATATCAAAGGAAGCGATCATTTATATCAGTGCTTTTCAAGTACGAGAAACAGTGCAATGGAAATACCAGCTGACGCTCAGAGTCACGGTGATGCCTGCCACTTCATGTGGGTACAGCATTCTCGTCTGAAGCCATTTCTTTGGGCAATTTAGTTCTATGAAATACTAACAAAAGGAAATCTTTCACTTAGGCTCTTCATTGCCCTCCTCATTACCTTGCCCAAAGCAGTGTTAGCGTAATAACTTAGCGGGGAATGTCTGACTTGGAACATTCAAAAATGCAAAATTCGCCGACGCCTTTCTTCTGAGAATTTCTCGATTTATTAGAAAAGGTCTCTGTAGGGCAAGTCGCGAGTTCCTGTGACATTTTGTCTTTTCCAGCTCGGCTTTAAAATGCCACTCATAATAGCGGTAAAATTACCCTTGGGCTCTGAGGGGTAGTGAAACTTCGCCATGCGAGCACTCCATTACAGAGAGCAAAGCGAACATCACTTGGGCCAGGCTGTTAAATGGAAATATCAACGTAGGAGTCTTTTTAATAACTCTGCCGCCTTACCAGACAGCTATCTGGCTCACATGGCATGTTGTTGGATATTCACATATTAACCACATTCCCATGTCATAACCACGGCATGGACATGGTAAACAGGATCTCTCACTTTGATTCTTTAAGAGCGGTACAATTAGGGGAATTTAGAGCGTAATTAAATATATATTTTTTCACTTGGAGGCAGCAGAAACACTGATGTCACCTTTTCAGTTAATTTGGCAAACGTGTTAGCAAACAGCTGCTTAATCATCCAGCAGTTACGGAGCAACATTACCGTTCATTTGAAATCAAGTTTCGATTTAAAATATTGACTCTGAGCTCTGTTTTTGGTCTCCACCAACTCCTGAGGGAGATACCGGTGTCTTTAGCTGCTCCACAACATTCAACAATAGTGGCTGTGCATGTTTTGGTGTTGAGCAGGTAGTGTTGTGGGTTTTTGCAGCTTTTTTTAAATACTGAAAACTGCAGTCTGCAGGGAGCTGTGAGGGTGAACCGAACTGTAACGTCAAAACAATTTCACTCCAAAGCTCCATAAAGCCGAGGGGAGCTGCAGATCCGGGGAGCAATTCAGATTGTTATCATAAATATGTTGATTACAGCTTCTTTGAAGCTGGACATATGTGTAATATGAGAAGTGTCACTCACAGAGATAAATGCACAGCGGCTCTGCAGTTCCTCCCAGCACAATGAAGCATTTTAGCAATTATTCCCCTCATTGTTTTGGTGTTGTGGTCTGCATCTTTAATGATCTGGTTCACTATTCTCACCACCGCCATGTTCAGTCACAGCAGGCCGCTATTTTCCATGAAAAAGCTCAGAAACTCCACCGCATGTAATTTACCGAGCACCAAACATCACACAAACAAAGTTAGCGACTTGCTAGTGAACACATGGTGGTAGAACATGTAGCAGCTAAAGTGAAAGCTACTTCCTTTCGAACACCAGAATCTATCAAAATATGAAAAGGATCAAATTATTAGACTTTTATTCATCGGATAAACAGAAACAAGACTGCAAATGAGTACTTAGGCTGCTCTGGGTGACTGTTTATACATGCTACCATGTTCAATTCATATCAGTTGTATATGAACGATATATCAATGTTATGTAGTGTGTTCTACTTCCCTTTAAGTTACCAGAATAAATAAATAAATAAATAAATCAGTAAATAAATGCTGCTTTAATGGAGTGAACTTATTGGTTACAACACGGGGACTTTCAGTAAAGAAAGAGCCACCATTCATAAATACCAGCACCTTCTCTAAGTGAAGTCCATAATGGGAAACTACTGAAGATCATCCTCTTAAGCTTAAAAATATTTATCTTTTAATTAACTATTTAATTTTCATGTCTCATTATTAGTTCGGACAGTTCAATAAAAAAAGATCCCTCATAAGTGTTCAGTTTAACAACACTATCGGGTTTTTTATGGTTCAAATATTGATGTGAATGAAAGAAAGCCATCTCCAAATTATCCGCAAATACACGGAGAGGGGAAATGACCTGTGGATAATGTACAAATAGAAGTGCACTGAAGGGAATGAGATGGTTGGTGAAAAACACACACTGGCCATTTCCTTTAACAGCTCTCGGTGTCATTCGTCTGTACGTGTGGCAAATAGCCTTTTTGCTGCTTCAGCAAGACCTGCTCACTATTTCAATTAGAGCTCACGGCCGGGAGAGTGCTGCGGCAAAGCTGTGATGGAGAAGTTGGAGGCAGATGGGGACAGCTTATATCAAAGCTTAAATCAATGACACCGCATGGTGTGCAGGACTATAGAGCCTTTACGCTGCTGTTTGCCAGATAAAGTACCCCTCTAACGTATTTTGCTACCGCCTCTTAAAGCCCAGGCGATGCACTGAAAGCAAACGATTGAGAGGCGGGAGTGAAGAACTCACAGGAAGGTCGGCATAGAAGTAGTGTTTCCTGTCAAAGAGGGATTTCTTGTTTATGGTGCAGTTGAGCGCCAACGCCGTCATCACTGCTGCCTCGACACATCGCTTGTTCAGCACCTGGGGACATTAAACATTAAACGATGAGCTGACAAGAAAGGGTTGTCTTTGTTTGCATCAAGTTGAGCCACACTTACGGGTAATGTGCCCGGTAAGGACGCATCGAAGGGCGACACCAGGGAGTTCGGAGGTGCCGAGAAACGAACCGCCGAGCCGGAGAACAGCTTGGTGTTGGAGTTAATCTGAGCATGGACCTCCAAACCCACCACTCCAACCAGCTGCTGGGGAGCACTGAGAGAGAGAGAGAGAGAAAGTCAGTTTGCCTACTAAAAAACGCTTGATTTTTTAGTCTGCTTTTGATTACACTATTAGCACACAATGCAATGTAGAAAGGAAACAGAGGTAGAACGCACAAATGAAAAGAAGGAGAAAAAAAGATTTGCAAATGGTGGTGAGACAACTCACCACCATTTAAAAAACAACTTAAAAAAAACATTTTGTGAAGTTACAGTTAACTTAATGGCAAACTTGTATCATTTTCCATTAGTGTGTCAATTTATTGTATACTAACTGCAAAAACATTAGATATGATAGGCTACATAATGCATATAACTATTGTATTGTATGTCGAATTGGGACTGCAATTGTGCATCCTAGCAGCTTCATCAGGACCATTCCTCCTCCAGACATGCGAGATGTTACTCCCCTCTCTGTGCATGTGTACAGTACTATACTGGGAAAACATGGCTTCTTGTTTGCTGTGTGATTATCTAATTAAACACACATTTATTTAGGAATAGGCTGAGAAGCACCATTCAAGCACAGCATCACTTAAAAATAGAATTGGACCACGAGACCCTTTTCAAGACCTTCATCCTGCCAGTTTATATTGTGCTCTAGTCATGCATCTCTTATACCTCAACAAAATGATGCTACTGAGTTGCATTATGGGAAGTGTAGGATCCATTGTTTTGGGAAGTTAATCAATATTAGGGACTGTTTCAATTTCTTCACACAGAAAATGGCCAAAGGGAAATGTCTCATGGTATCATGGTTATATCTGGGACACATACTGCAATTACCAGTGTTGTTGTTATTAATGGCATAGTTGCAGCCACTGTTGCTGTTATTTTTGTTGGTTTTAACTGTTTCATCATGCCTACTACTCTAATAGGAATCATTTCTGTCGTATGCATTGAATGTGTTGTAACTGTTATGTTGTTCCTTCTGTACACATGACATCTATTGCTTCTGTCCATCCGGGGAGGGGGATGCTCCTCTGTTGCTCTCCCGAAGGTTTCTTCCCCTTTTCTCCCCGTTAAAGAGTTTTCCCTGAACCGACGTGAGAGTCCCGGGACAGGGGATGTTGTATGTGTACAGATTGTAAAGCCCTCTGAGGCTGAATTTGTAATTTGTGATTTTGGGCAATACAACAAATTTAATTGAATAAAAAAAAAGGATACAAAACTAGCTCGACTCGGAGGAGGAACCTTGCCCATTGCGTTTTGAACCCTCATTGTTTACTATAGTTGCTGCAGCTCGGTATGGACGCAGTCACACACATACACCACATTATTCCGCTATAATAATATTATACATATAATAATATATCACTTACCTTTTCGCTCTCGGCTGCAGTTGGCCGTCGCATCGCGGACTTGGTGTGCTTATCCGTCTAAGGACACACGACGCCTTTGGACACAAAAGTGATATTTGTTTATTCATATTGTGTGTAGAGACTCACCTACTGCCACAGAGGGGGCCGCCATGTTGTTTTCCTGCAGAGAACATGGGAGTTGTAGTCTTTAAAACTGACAGTTCACATGAAGGGGCACGCCGCTGGTTTTCATGTTAGAACTACAAAGCCCAGTTTTGGTAACATTACGGTTTCCGCCATAAGCTGCGTCACTTCCGGTTTGACGACTGGCGGGACTTCTTCACGTGGTAGTTGCAGGGAGCAGATCAGGTTGTTTACAGACTCTTTTTATTTTATTTTACAGGCGCTGCTGATACAAACACAATAAAAAGCTCACAACATGATGGCTACAAACGGAAAAGACGCCTGCGGATTAAACGGCGACGAGCCGTCGGTGTCTGTGAATGGCGGCAGCGACGCTTTTGCGCACAAGTCCCACTCACCGGCGGTGAACGGAGCCGCCAAGGAGCCGCACAACGGTGGGACCTCCGGGCCGGAGAGGTTCACCTTCAGCCCCGAGCCCACCATGGAGGACATCAGGCGGATGCAGGCGGAGTTCACGGACGAGAGGGACTGGAACCAGTTCCACCAGCCCCGCAACTTGCTCTTGGCCATGGTCGGTGAGGTGGGCGAGGTGTCGGAGCTCTTTCAGTGGCGGGGGGAGGTGGCCGAGGGCCTGCCCGGTTGGACCGAGTCGGAACGGGAGCAGCTGGCGCAGGAGCTCAGCGACGTGATGATCTACCTGGTGGAGCTCGCCGAGAAGTGCCACGTGGACCTTCCCACGGCGGTGCTGCGTAAAATGGCCCTGAACCGACTGAAGTACCCCGCCAGCAAGGTGCACGGGTCGGCCAAGAAGTACACCGAGTACAAGGACTGAGTTTGGGGTGTTTTTTAAGAGGAGGATGCTGGAGCTGAAGCTGCTTACCACGTCACTGTTTTAACTTTGGCCTACTACTGGACATTTTATCCCTGGGTTCAAATGGCTTTTTTTGTATGGGTTGACTTGTTACATAACGATATGGATGCTGTTCACTTGTGTGTATTTTATGGGATACATGTCTGTTAATCTGTTGCCTATATGCAAAGTCGTTTTTACTATATAGTAGCTTTTATTCAGTTGGAAAAACAGGTTTTGGCTCATCATTGACCTGGCTGAGTGAATTTGTGTCAATGCATGCTCCGCAGAAACTATTACTGTTGTGCAGTGCCTTGTGGGTTATATTTAGAAGAAGTCATTTCTCATTGAACTTTTTAAAATATCCGTGTGACGGGAGTGAATTAGAAAGTTTTGAGTTCCCTGTAAAAAGAGTAACTGTTTGTATGATTATTAGGTTTTTGAATTATTGTCCTTTCCCATCAGGGTTTAATTAACTATTCTGTTTTGTTCACATCACAACAATCACAATTTTTTTTTTCTGAAGTAAAAGTCCCTTTAATTCTTTACTGTCTATTTTCCACTCATTTGTCATTCAGTCAAACGTGGCTGTGATGGGAGCTGTAGCTCGTTTGCTGTCTACGTGCATGTTTAAGAACACACACACACACACACACACACACACTCTTCTACTCCATTGCCACCAAATTAGCTGTGACTGATGGTCTAATGATGCAACCGCCCTGAGGTGAAGCCTAATTTGATAAAAGCTGCGACTTGTGTCTTATTATGAGGATTTGTTTCAATTATATGATCGTTTTGGAAATGAGTCTCTCAAATCGTTACATATTTTATTGCTTTGTACTGGGAGGTATTTCTAATACTCTCCTGTCATTCGTGGAAATGGACTGTCCAAAATACTAGAAATACCTCTCAATATAATGCAACCCACTTCAAATGCACCTCCTGAAACAAATTTACCTAACTTCCCTTGACAAGAAATATGACATATATATTCATTCTCCACCTGAAATGAAACTTGAGAAGCAACACACATCTGCATGCGCAAGAGAGAGAGAGCGGCATTTAGATCCACACGGTGATGAAAACGTCAGATTCTCTTCCATTTGATGTGTTGTGAGAAACAAACATTGCCCTCAGCTGTATACCCCGATAGTCGCTCAGAAGCATGAGTCATCCACGGGCTGCAAAGGGAAGAACAGCCGTGCATCACTAAGATGTAGCTCTGTGTGCAAGTCGAGCCTCACTTCAAAGTAAACAGCTTTTAAGTTGAGCAGATATGACACGGCATGCCACATTAAGAATGAGCAATTGTCCACTTGCTTGGTGTGTGTCCAAAAATGTGGTTATGCAAACTCTCCTCTGCTGGCACCGGGATGTGCAAATACATCATTTTCATTTTAAGCCCCTTTGGAGTGAGGGTTATAGGGAAAACAACGGCTCCCTCTTTATTTCTCTTTTTTTCTTTCTTGATCTAGTAAAGTAGAATAACCACAGTAGGCCCCCAAATTAGTATTTCATGAATCATAAATCCTTAAAGTCACGTCATTCCCCTGCATATATATTCTGCAGTGATTGCTCTACAACAGTAAAAACACAGGCGCTCCCTCACTCGAGATTTGTGATGCGCAGTGAACATCACTGCGAAAGCGGAGCGGGTCGTGACACTTCTTTAGGTGCCCTCTCAATATTCACTGTCTGGTTCTCTGCCAGTCAGGCAGCTGTAAAATTTTTATATTTTATATTATGTTATTCCTGCAGTTCTCTGCTGCTTCTCTCAGACTACGTGGGCACTGCCAAAAGGGATCCTGCAGAGGATTTGGTAAGAACTCTACTCTGAGAAATCCTCCTGCATTTTTCAGGTGGGGGATGCGGCACTTTTCCACGATATGAAGTCAGATGTAAGATAAGACTTTTTAAATCCGTACCCCCCCCCAAACCCTGCTCTAACCTCATTTAAAAAGCGTAAACATTGAATCAATGTTCGTATTGATTAGAGGTTTGCATGCAACGCATACAGATCCAGGGCAATACATTTCCCTGATGAATCTCATGTGTTGAAAACAAGTTTACCATATTCTTTTGTTGATGTAGAATATTTTTACAAAACCCTTTAAAACACACGCTGTTTTTGCTGTTATCGTGCATCGATACATTCAAGACAAACGAGTTACACAGGAAATCCAAAGAAGGATATATACCTTATCTGTATCTGCACATTGAGGCTGAGAAATAATTTCCCCATTCACAAAAATCTGCCTTTGTGTTCCCTCGTGCTGCTGTGACGGGGATACGCACAGAAATCCTCATAAGTCTTTAATACTTTAAGCACAGTCAAGAACTAATGTGTAATGCAGGATTCCATTGATGGACGTCACTTGTTTTTCTTTTACAACCAGACTTGGCAAATGGCTTAGAAACGCTACAAATACATCAAAGTTTGCAGGCAGCATTTTTTTTTTTTGTGCGTGGACTGCTTCAAACCAAACAAAGACGACCCAGAACCGCAAAGTGCATCCTGAATAGATGTTCAAGGGTGTATTTATTAGTGTGTTGCATTTTGTTCACTTAGAGGTGGGAAATAAATGAACCCCGGCTATCTTGAAGTGCAGGCTTAAGTCTCACTGTGCACTTTGTTACTTATCAACACTTAAATACTTTATAGTTGCTTAAAATGTTCGCCGAGGAGACGTCTCCATGTTTGCATGATTTGAGAGAGCGGTTCGAAGGTTCCCACGGTGCAGAGGGCTCCATTCGTTTAGGACTTTTAATCTTCGATTTTCTTTCGTAATGGTCAGCCCAGCAGATACCATCGGGCCTTGTTGTGGGGTTCAGAAGGATGCGGGACGTCTAGTTTTCCAGATAAGCTTTTCAAAGAGCCGTTCACTCGAGTGAATGTATTTATTTTGTGTGAATGCGCTATGGCTCCTCTTTCTTTCTGGCCACGTCCTCCTCCTTTCCACTATCTGAGTCACACACACACACAGACGCTCTTTTATCCTGTCATAGAGACGGCAGTGGGAGCTGTCAGATCTCACACAGTGGGGTTACCCAGCAGCAGGGGTGCACATCACATTGCATCCCACACAAACACGTGTACACGCACACGCACGCACACACACACACACACACAAGTCAGACTCCCTGCCAACAATCAAACATTTATATGAGTGTCTCCATGGTTTACGATTCAATCTTTATTGTTTGCAAGTCAGGGATTCGGTTACAGGCTATCGATTCTTTATAAAGTACAGTAAAATATTATCAATTAAATTTCTACATTTTGTAATAACGCCCCGTCTATAGGGGAAACTGGCATAACGATGGTCACCCTCTCCCCACCCAGTCCCCAATAAGGACCAGTGTAATACAGTCACACTATTTATTAATTACAATGGTGGTAGCTATAAGCGTCAGGGTGAGCCTGGCCCGAAACAATAAACAAAGCAATAGCCTAACTTACCTATCCCACACAAAATAAACAAAAGTAAACACAGCTATCACCTGCAGCGCAACAGTGAAACAGTGTAACAGCACCCCCTTCAGGCAGGGAGGGGAACAGCATGCAGGTTCACCGTCTTCACGTGACGCTCTGAGTCATAACAGGCCCTGAACACATCAGAGCCATAGCTAATGTCATAAGTTACACATGTGCTTCCACTACAATGACCAGTCAAAATACCTGCTGTGATAAAAGGGCCATCGTTCACGAGAAATTCAACGCGGGCAAACCAAATGGACCATTTCCTCACGCAAATAGGGACAGGATGTCGATTTTAGGGCTAATCCAGACATTTAAGTGGGGCCATTCATTGTGCCGCAATTAAAGAACAAAGGAGTTATGGGTTGGTATAAAAAGTCGTTTTTGTTCTCCATCTACCTGCGACCTCGTTGGCTTAATCACGTCCAGGTGCGCTGCCGCCCGCACACGTGACACATTGTGCACACTGACGTGGTGTATTCAAGCCCGCGTGCTCTTTGCCCGCTGCTGCCACCTGCTGGTCAGTAAATCGCCTTTGTGCATACGACTTTCAACACCGCCGCCATTGTGGAGCACTTTAGCACACCTGTCAAACAAGTCCCCTCACGTAATATAAAGTTTTTCTTGGTTAAGTGGAAGAATATTATTTCCTTTGGCTGGTTATTTTAGCTCCGTCTCCCTGCAACGGGTTCACCTGAAGGCCGAGGTATTATTTCCTGTCATGGACCACATTTCTAACCAAAGGGCAACTATTTCCCAAGGATTGTGCCACTATGTTGAGATGTCTTGGTCGCTGCTTCATTTCTCTTGTATTGGCTATAAATATACAACACTGCTGTTTCATAGATGTGATGTCTGTTGGCAACGCTTCAGCTTATGATGGCTGCTAATGTCTGCTGTCATGCTATTACGTGCAATGTTTGGGTTGTAAGTTCATTTATTGTTTGTTTGTTTTGCACACGCATCATGATGCTCTAATGCTGCTAGTCTGCATGGTGGTGAAATACAGCGTGTTTTCATTATTAGAGTGAATTGTTTTCGCAGCACATTTCCCCTCAGGATGTTAGTGTTGTTTTCTTGTCTGCAGTTGCCAACAAGCTCACTGCAAATTGGGTCTCAGGGAGGGAATGTTACAGTATTTTATAATAGCTATACAAAGTATAATTCATTGAATAATGGCTTTAGGAATATATGAGTGCACATAGACAAAGCATATCATAACATTCTTGTAATAATAGCTTTTTAAAGGAAACTCAACATGGCTAATATTGCAGTAACATTTCCCCCCATAAACATCATATTTAGCGAAGCATTAAAGGAGAGTTTGGACTAAAAGGCATGATGCATGTAGCCTAGATATGCAGCCCTGTGGCTGCCAACCAAAAGGCTCATATTCATAACTAGTGGGGATCTGCTGCTTCATAACAGGTGATGGGAATAAGTAAGACATTGTTACTGCTGTAACAATAACCGAGGTGGGCAGTGGCCAGATGGCAGCTATAGCTCAGCCTACACACACTGCTGCAAACGCCACTTAACCGCTGCTCGACCAGCATTTTATGAACCCCCACCTCCTCCACCCGTATCCACCCGTATCCACCTGTAGGCTCTGAGTCCCCCCGTGGAGGAGTTCATCACTGTCACTGCAACAATCGTCTCTGTGTGCTGAGCTCGGTGTTTGCTCGCAGGGAGTGACTTGAGATCAGTTTCTAGCCACCGACGGCACTCTGTACTACTCGGTATCCATTTAATAATACAGCCATTCAATTGAGTGAGCGCTCCTTTGCTCGTCTGCGGTGCACTTGTGTATTCTCCAGTGCGAGTGTACGAAACCAGTTTTCAAGTTGAGTCATAGCCTGCGGGCCTCTGTTGCTCTCGATATCCACGCGGGCCTCTTTTCACACCCCGTTGTTTTTTGTATGCATATTGTCTAGCACTGAAAGCTCTCGCCTATTGTTTTGTTCGCCGTATTGTGCCGTTTGCGTCTTGTGCTCTTTCATGCCAACACATTTCCTTCCTCTGACAAACGATAAGCAAATTTAACTGAACTTGTTAGGCGTGAATGCATAAATGAATGAGTGCTAATTACAGGCCATTGCTATTCAGGGATTCTCAGCGACAACTGTCTTTTTGTTCTTCTTTTGCTGCAAATTGTTCTTTTGAAGTTTCCTTCTTTCTTTGAACATGAAGTCTTCCTCCACGGTGTCGACCTGCTCTCACCTACCCAAGTAATCAGATATTGCCCCGGTGCCCCATGGCGTCCGATACTGACGAGCCGCACATTCGATTAACTCTAATCTAAACCCACCCGCCATTATAAAGTATAAAGAGCATAAAGAGCGCGTGTGAGCGGAGGTGGATGGGTCTAACCAACACATGACTATTGTCCAGGAGGCCGCAGTTTGACCTCTTCGAACGTCCAAATAAATGTTGATAATTTGTCACCTGAGTCAAGTTAAAGTTAACCATGTGGAGTGATTGGAGTGATAATTCTTTGACAGTGTTTCTCTCTCCAGCAATGAGGGAGGAAACGACGTTTCAACCACTTCAAAAGATGGTGGAGGTGTTGAGGAAGTATTTGTGCATGCCTGCTGCTTATTTCAATCAAGTGCTGCAAAACTAGGAAAACGCAACCGCCAGTGAAATGTGAAGCCGACGAGCTAATGCTGTTGACTTCAATGTGTGACTGTATAAACTTGGTGCGAAAAAAAAAAAGCCTCGCTGCCAATGTGATGTTTCAACAGGCTTTATCATCTTTGTCAACCGGGACAAGTGCGACCCGACAAGCTGTTGGACGTTTCTCAGTAGCAGAGAAAGGAAACACTCCACGGCTACAACATATACCAGATCCTCTTTACAATTCTCTGTCACCATAATTCCTCATCTATATTAATTTAAAATACATACACATACCTATAGCTCTCAGCATGCAGCAGGGCTTAATCCCGCCGTCCTCTTGTGGTTTTTATCTGCTGCTTTCAGTTGGTAAGGGTTAATTCATTTTGCTAATATTCACCCAGCATGTCGTTTTGAGATTCCCTTGTTGAAAGGAACATTGAAGGACAGAAGAGAGCATCCTTTGAATGCCCCCGGCTTGTCACATTGAGCCGACCATTGTATAAAACATCCATACCTTATGTATGAGGCAGAGGCTTTCCAATCGGTTGAAATGTTTTTCTTGTTTTGATGAATGGTTTCTTTAAGGAAAACCTATATTCTGATTTAAATGTTACAGTTCTTGTTCAGCTTTTGACTTTACTGTCGGGAACCAATGAAAGACACATCTATAATGTATATCAAGGAGGCCACAATACAGTGAAAAACACATTTCTGCTGTGGTCCTCCTTGATGTCCTGTAAAGAGAGTACAGATGGCAGGACAGCCGGCGGGTGGAGACAAGAAGAGACTTCCAGTTACTGAGAACCGCTCTAATGGAGTTTACAACTAAATGATAGAATATATTTTTAAATATTTAATTGACCTTTATTGTCCAGTACAGCCAAATGCAATCAAGCATCTGTAGCCCGATAGTGCAAGCAGTAGCAAAAGTGCAATACTAAGATAGTAATGTACAGAATTATACACTAAAGGGGCATATGCAAAAATGTAAAGCAGCTAAGATATGTACGAACTAATACATATGTAGGTAGTATAGTGGAAGGCTATGTTGTATACAATACAAACAGTAAGCAAGTATGCAATGTGTTCAGTTTAATATACATAAGAACAGAGAATACAGCAAATACAGCAGGCAATAGCAGCAGTGGTAATGCAGTAAAAGTACTGGTGTGTGTGTGTGTGTGTTGTAGTTATCCATGTGAACAGTTTTATCTTATAACATTTTATATTAGAACAGTTAATAAGCCGCATAACAACCAAAGCTTCCCACCGTTCTTTATGACTACTGCCTTTTGTTAGTCATTTCTCTCAGCTTCAAAGAGTGCGAATCAATGATCTGACATTTCCAAATTATCACTTTGTTCGCTATTGATTTGATTTATTCTACATTTGAGAATGGAAGAAATAAATATAAAAAAGGGATGGTGGAAATCTATACAGAGAGGACAAAGTGTCGCATTCCTCAAAACAAAGGGACCAGATACTCTGTGCTAGAAAATGTAACCAAGGAAGTGAAGCTGCATCTCCACCGACGGAGGCATTCGGAGCTCAGTTTGCCTTTGACGTCCTCCCATGTGTCGCTGAGGCCTGGAGCAAAAATGGAAAGAAAGGGTCGGCGTGCCGCATCAAAGTGAGATGACAAAAGAATAGCAAACTTCCAGAAGTAATCAAGCAATTTATCTTTTTGCTAAAAAATAAATTGCATTTTGGTTTATAAGTTATGTGAGGGGAAAATACCTGCCTCAAAACTTACTTTCTGTCACATTTTGAATAAAAAGAAGGGCTTTGCCTTTTAAAAAGACTTTGGATGGATGGATGAAGCATTTGTTGCAGGGCTTCGGCACTAGATTGCATCTGACTGCGCAGGTGTACTGTGTGCATCCCCTGTAGATACTTGACATTGTGATTTGCAGCGGGGACTAAATTGTGTGAAGGCGTAACTGTGAAGCACATCTGACAGATGTATCTGGCGAATGCTTTTAATAACGGGAATGATCAAAGTGTGACAGAACAGGCACCGGTCCCATTCACATAATGGCCACAGGGAGCCAAGAGCAACACAGCTAATGTGTGACGGCCTTTTGATTGAGCTGTGCATCAAGACGGGCTGACACGCAGCGCTGCTTTTCAGAGTAAAGGACATAAAAATGTTTTTGATATTCAAATATATTTATGGGATAGCGCTTTGGCTGCCATTATTGTATGTGTACAAACTCAAACAATTGTGAAAGGGGTTTCTGGCTCTTGAATCCAAGCTTTTTAAAATCTGTGGTGTCAGTTTTCGGGTACATGTAGCCAAAATCAACAGTATATATGTATACATATATAGTTTAATACTAATACTAATAATATAGAGGCATGGGTGTTTGATACCTTGTAGGTTGTGCGTGCAGCTCAGTGATTTTCAAACACTGTGCCGCGGCACACCAGTGTGCCGTAAGAGATCGTCAGGTGTGCCGTGGGGAAATGTCCACTTTCAGTTAATGGTCCAAAAAAATATTATTTAGTTGCCGCATATAATTTTCCATTGTTGAGCATCTGAGCCTGCAATATAGTGGCTGGCCTAGTAATTAAATACTCTTCCATGCCGGTAGGTAGGGCAATAATTACCTACCATATGGGACATTTTGTAATATTTTGGGTTGTTGGTGTGCCGCAAGGATTTCTTTATTGTAGAAAATGTGCCTCGGCTCCAAAAAGGTTGAAAAACACTGGTGTAGCTGATGAGTTCGTCTAAAACACCTCCAGCCTCTTACCTCCCTTCCCCTAATTATTCATTGGTTTGTCTGATAGCCTATTTATGTCTCTACGAGAATTATATAGTCAGTAAATTGTGCTGATGATGGTATATTTATATCAGTGTGTGGATTGTTTTCTGCAAAATTGGAACATTTTGTGTTTCCATCATTAGAAATGGGTCAAAGATGTACACTTTCATAAAAAAAATCTAAAAAGTTAAATCCTTTTCTTAAGCACCTGGGCACTAGTTAGTCTGTTTTACACAAATAGAAGTATATAATGCATTTGTTGGGACTATTTCAGCGATGGATTTGGCACAGAGAATGATCTAGTATGTGAATTGGGTTTTTCCTAAAGAGGCAATAAAGAAGATTAATTAAAAACAAATTATTCTGGTATTTGTTGTGACACAATTATAGAATATGACCAAACATATCCTTGAAGACATCCAAAGACAGAGTACTTTACTACCTCGTGACCAAACATGGCTGACAATAGGGCCCGGGCATCTTCTTGGCTTGACATGCATACTTTGATTTGGAAGTCACCCACCGCCTGGTATCGCCCCGCTCCCGATTTCCTGGCTCGTCCCAATCCCAGCAGTGCTCCGCTCTCCGGGCCCCTGGAGGGTCTGCGTGGGAGTGATAGACAGTTAGCAGTGACATCCTAAATCAGCCGTACAGACTGATCAAAGTACGGCATTGTTGGACTGAAATTGGACTTGGGCTGGCTGCGGAAAGCTCAATATGAGTTTCTGTCCCGTCTGGTCTCACCTTTTTTTTTTTAATGATTGAGTGTGGAAATGAAGAGACGGGAAAAGTTCAAATGGAGAGTGACAAATCCGTGGTTGGGAATGTTTCTACCGGAGGGGGCGAAGAGAGGTGTTGTTATTCAAATGCAGATCTTAAGTCTTTGAACGCTTTGTGCTCGCCGCTTCTGTCCTCGGCCTAGCGTAAATTGGAAATCAGCAGCTGTCTTTTTTTTTTTTACATTTTTGTATTATTATTTCACAGCCTGTAGTTGGAATGAATCTCCTACTTAACTTGTACAATGTGACGGCATGCAGTCGCTTGAAAATAAGCACATATGAAGCAAAAGAGGCCACTGGATTTCTGCAAAAGCAGCCCCGCATGTGATGCAATACTCATTTACAATGTCCTCTTTTTTTTTTCTTCTTCTAAGGACCGAAGATACGACTTTCTGAATGGCGTCCAAGGCTATCTTTATTCAAAGAGACTGTTGCTATGTAGGACTGTTGCTATGGAGGAGCCTCTCACCCTGTTATTGAGATGGACAGCTGTAGCCTTGCCACAGGGAGGAGCCCTTTCTCTCCCTTCTTCCCATGCAATGTTTCCCCGAGCAGTCCGGACCTCAGGCGGTCTGCGGGGTTCCTTCTTCACAATGATGGAAATAAACTTGTGACTCACTCACACTGACTGACCAAGTTAAAGAGGGGAAGTTTGCAGTATACTGGTGACTGCTCTTCATGCGTCATCCATGGCTTCTTCTTTTAAAACACATTTTTCTCCACCTTCATTTACATTCTGATTAGTAGCTTCAGTCAGAGGCCTCAAAGGCATCCATGATGCTCATAAACTTTGAGATTATGCTCCAGACACGGATGCATGGTTGCTGCAGCTTTCTGTGTGCTCCCTGATATATTGTAAGTAAGAAGTCGTAAGATGTGCCGTAAAAATGATTCAGCTGTAAGATAACAAAGGGTTGAACGGCTGGTTGGGAGCCTGTCCTGTCAAACGGCTTCAACATCCAAGACAGGTTCAGTATTTCACCATATTTTAATGAGGTTGTAGTGACTGATAAGATTGACTGTAATATTCTGTTTCCACACGGACGGACAGTGTTTAAGGATAAATCTCCCTTTGTCCTCTTTTTCATTATGACAAGAGGTGGGCTCTGTTAGTTCTCGGGATTGGAGATGAGGAGAGGTACCCGGGTCTCAGTTTCCTCATTGTTTCTAACGATGTCAACTTTACAAGGACTAAATCATCTCATCATTACATTACATTTCATTTAGCTGACACTTTTATCCAAAGCGACTTACATGATATACAGTAGACCGTAGATTAAGTGTCCTGCTCAAGGACACAAGGACTGCCGGAGCCGGGGATCGAACCACCGACCTTCTGATTGAAAGACCGACTTGCTAACCACTGAGCCACAGTCGCCCCTCAGGGTTTGACTTTAGGACTTTGGCACTTTAGACCAGAGTTTAAATTCATGTGATGAGGTCTCGGCAACAAAAAAGGAAAGTATTTTTTTTTTTTTTGCTTGAATGTTGATACATGTTCTGTTTCGTTCTCTAACCTTCACCACGTGCCATCAGTGCATAAACATGAGGCGTGATCTTTTTTTACGTGATATGAGGATATTGGAGGGGAAACAAATTCAATCAGGTCTCTTAACATCACTGCACATTATCCAGGCGCATGCTGTATACACATTTTGTGCCTTTGGAGATGCAGTCATTTAAAACGTTTCCTCATTATATATTAAAAACATAATCCAGTATGTTTTTCTTAAAATGTATTTGCTGTTGCAAATTAGAGTATATTAAAAGATAATGTTGACGAGGCGGGGTTTGACAGCATTCAACTGGTTACATTTTTAGTCTGTGAGAACGGGTGCACTGGTTTTAAAAAAAAATGTGACAATTAGCTCGCGGCTCATTAAAATATTCGCCTCATCTGCAAAGCGATGCTTGCCTCGCATCCCAGCTCACCGGCTTCACTGTGGCTTCCCACACCACGCATGCTCGTTCAACCGACTCTCCTAAACCCTCTCGCTTCACGAGAAAGTTGAAGCACTCCCTGCAGGAGGAGGAAATGTGCATCACATAATGAGGCCGGGCGTTTTGAGCATTGCAGCGCTGCCCCTGATAGGCGGAGAGAGAGAAGCATCCTGGACGTCAAACTCACGGAGAACCGCCTGCTGTTGCTCTCTGGCTCGGCTTCGGTGCTCAAAGATCAGGCCCGTGTGCGACGACACGTTCGGCGTCCCAGAGTGCCATACCTGCGGCAGCTGTTTTTGACGGAGGCCAGGGCAAAGCTGTGCCAGCTGCTGGGGGGATGGAGGGGTAGGGGATGGGGGGATACTGCTGTCCCCTTCTGGAGGGAAAAAGCAGCATCCTCCTCTCTGCGCTCTCCATGTGGAACTACCAGCAGATATCCACACCTGATTCCCTGTGGCTCTGCTGCCAATCACCACCACCACCAAGCCAAGCCAGCCATTGATGCCGTGTCTCCCAACGATCCCCCGTCACCGGCAGCCATTGTTTTGTTACATATCTCCGCTCGCTGAAAAAGGAAGGATTTCACATCAAAAAACCTCCCGAGCCATTTTTGTCAATTTAATTTGCTTCGCGATTTTTTTAAACTGCGAGTCCTCGTACAACATCTTGTTTCCCTAGTTCGTGGAGTTTGCGGTTGACCCCTGCTGTGAGGGTGTTTGAATTCTTGATTACTCTCCCAGCAGCAGCAGCAGCAGCCGTGGGCTGATGCTCGTGTGAATACCAGGGCCAGAATACAGATAAGCCCCTGTTACACCCGCAAACACCTCCCCATTAGTTTCCCTGCGTTAATGTGTGCTTCCTTGTAGTAAAAGCCACACCTGCTACGGGTGATTTAGTCCCCAGCTCTATTTGTCTTTCAGAGTCAGACGTCTCCCCCTTGTTTTTCTTTCTTGGTCATTACACAGTTGCCTCTTTAATTCTTCACCCCCCTCCTGTTCTTCCTCCTCCTCCTCCCCCTCGTCTTTCTTCTCTCGCCCTGCTACTTGTCTAACCTCTGAGGGGCTTCTCCACTCTGGCCTGTAACCGGGGTCATCAACTCTCTCCCAGTGTTTTCCCCAGACGCCGATCACTAAAACGAATGCCACACACCAACACAAACACACACAGAGCACTAGAAGTTGTAACTTTAAATAGAATACACTCACTTGAGATGACGAGAAAGGATATTGTACTTTGAGAGGGACTTTAAAAGCCCTTTTCGACTGGCTTCGTTGTTTCCGTGCTCCAGAGTCAAGGACCAGCTCATCACCCACAAGTGTACATTAGTCCTGCTGGAGGGAAGTTTGGATATCCAGTTTTTGGGGTTTTTGATCTGAGTCCTTTAACACTGGTATCTGCCAATACAGAGTCTGATCTGATACTTACTTTTACATTAAAATAAAAGCCGCAGCTATTGACACAACATATTTTTCAACGAGTTACTCGATCAAAAAATGAAAGGAAGCTATAACGATAAGCTTAACTTGAGATGTGATATGGAGGAAGGTTTACAGTGCGAATTCGACTCCTGAAGCTAACACAGTTGTTGGGACTAAGAAACCTCTCGGGGTTGTACAGTGATGTGCAAAAAATGCATTTGTATTGCATTTATTTGACCTCATAAACAACGTGATGGCATATTACAGCAAACATACGTTTTATTTTTGCTCGCCATTAACTTAATCATTGAATTAATGTTAATAAGTGTCAGCTAATATGACGTATACCTGCGAAAACTGTAATTTTAACCAGTGAAAGCAACATGTTTTACGCTCTTAGTGTATTTTTCAACATGTCACAGTTTTTTTAAATACATTTAAGATACGATTTCACGTATTTATTGATTATTTGTACTTTTTAAACTTTTACGTAAAGGGTTGAAATCAACAGTTCTGGTCCTTTCAAGGTCTATTTTTTTTTTTTTTTTTTTTTTAAATGTACAGAAAATGATGTTTCAGCGTGAAAAACCAAATCTGACCGGCACCAGCAGCGACCACCTCTACCTCCCACTGGCCTGTGAAATTCTACATTGATTTGGTCGTCCTGAAGCGCCGACCACAGCCGAGCTGCTGCTCCGTCCTTATCTCCATTCAAACACGGCAACTCATAGATTATGTATGGTTCATGCGGTATGGGGCCATGTCCTCCCACAGATCATGGGCGGGCAGAGTACTCAAAACACTCACAGTGAGAACCTGCAATATACATGCAGCACAGTCATTATTAATGCCCTGGATATGTATTATAGGTACGCACAGCAGAGTGCATCTCCTGGTGTGTAGAGAGGAAGGATTATAGGGCTGACAAAGGCTATATTAGGTATAATTACTGGTTTGAAATTATGTTGTTATTAGGAAAATTATAAGGTAAATCTGGATGCGTATGCATTATAAGTGCATGAGGCTTTGAGGGTTTTGTAATCCATGCTGTTGTAAATTAATATTCTGCACATGGCGTTCCTGCGCAATATCGTGCACATTTAAACCAAATCATTCAAACTATGCCTCTGCTCATTTGACCTATTTTGAATGTGTTCCCATGCCCTGGTTTAAAAAATAATGATATTCCTACTTTGTCAATATGATATGAGTTTTGACATATTTAGAGCTTCAAAACTGTTGGTTCATTTATTCATTAATCTAAGAAGAGACCTCTGCTAGTTTGAAAGAAAACAAAATAATGTTTCATCTCCGAACATTTCAAGGCAATGCTTTTTCCCTCTTTTCAGTCTGGCTTTATTACATCCCCAAATTGGTTTTCATAAACAACAAGAAGTTTGAAGTTATGATCAGTGATTTGGTTTATTGGGCGAATGGATCAAGGGGACTGGTTTCACTGAAGAGCTCGCAGACATGCTCGCACCCAGAGATGACGTCTCTCTTTCTGTCACAGAAATACATTCAACCTCCATCCTTTTGCTAGTCCATCTGCGTGCTCTGTTGTCCCTTAATGGGTGCTGCCTGGACCCCGCCTCCCTCCATCATCCCTCTTCACTCCAATCAAGACCCCAATGGGAGGGGGGCGGTGTATTGGCCAAAGCGAGGGGCCCCACATCTCTATAGGTGGGGATAAATCAGTCCTCATCAGGAACCTAAATCACTATGGTTAATAGGCTTAGTCTGTGTCGGTGTGTTTGGGCCAATAGGGCCAGTAGTAACTCCCCCTCCCTCCCCCCCCCCCCACCCCCCCCCCCCCCCCCCCACCCCCCCCCCCCCCCCCCCCCACCCCCCCCCCCCCCCAGGAGGAGGCAGAGAGGAATCTGGGCCAGCCCTCCAGGCCAGCTCCTCCTGACCAAGTCCAGCCCTCCACAATAGAGATCCCAGCCAACAGGGAAGCCTCTTTGGGAAGCTGCTGAAGAGATGACTAATTATTACTCACAGGCCTCCACACATCGGGGCCTGCCCTCGTCTTCCTCCTCCTGATAGTTCCTTTTATTGTTGCCGTGTGCGAGGGGGGAAGAGGACGAAGACAGAGCAGCTGAAACAAAGGCCAAATAAAGAAAAGTAAGCAGCAAGATGGAGCTATAAGGCTGGGGATAAGTGTGTCTGTGGATAGAACGAAATAACAAGACGAGAGCGAGGAGGATAAAGAGATGGTCCAGAGCCTGTTTGCTGGCAGGCCCACTTAGGGAGCGCCGACGGGGCAAAGGCCCCCTATTCAGTACGTGCCACCAAGTGGCTTGTTCCCACAGCTAAACACAGGCACAGCCAGGGGCACCACTGAGGCAGAAGAGAGGAGTCCTTTCTCTCCCTGAAAAGAAAATGTCCCCCGGAGTAGGAGTGCTTCTAATTCTTGTTTTCATTCCTCTCCGACCACATTTTTATGTCCCTTACAAGCTCTTGTTTGAATGATCGCCACGGCTGCTTGTTCCCCACCTGTGGAAACTGGGTTTGAAGAGGCCGCTCTCACAGACGCTTTCATCTAGTCGAGAAGATCCGGTTTATTTTGTTCACTAGCGAACCGCCCCGTAGACGACTCTTTGGGTTCTGTCATTTTTAATACCACGTGGGATCAAGATACATACTGAATGGAACATTTTCTTGTATTTTACTTACTTATTACTACTGAATTAGTCCAGCCATGTCATCTTTAATGGGTCATGCTAATAGAGGGTTATTTTGTGTATTGGGAACAAATACAGGAATATGTCAGGTCGACTGCACACTGTACTTAGAGACCCACTTAGTGTACTGATGGAAGGTAAGCCATCAAAAATCCATCTAGACGAGAAATAAATATGATCCAGCCTATTTAGGCCTTTTTATTTCCTGTCACTCATACATGAAAAATATATAGTCAAGAATGTTGAGATGAAAGCAATTATTTACACATTATGAAAAAATGTAGTATAGAAGAGGAACAGAATCGTTGTTATAAACCGGGGAGATGCGAAGCGTTCCCGGTCACGTTGAGTTTGTTGTCATCAAATGTCCTGAGCCGGGGTGGAATGTCAGGGAGCTGCAATTTCACAGAAATCAGTTTTCTCACCCGAGCCAAAAAATCCATTCTCAGAATCCTCCATACTGTTAAAAAACTCCCCGGGACACCCGAGTGCTTTCTAAAAGCCCAATCTACCAGCTCCACATGTCCCACACACCTGTCTTCAGCCGTATCAATGTTATCGGTGCTGATGTACAGTAGCTGTCCCGTTGCATACATTGGAGTAGAATGCAAACAGCAGGCCGCTGTCCATCACTCAGACTCGGTACGAGGGTTTTAGACTCAGTGAAATAGGATAAGAAACTCTGGTTCTGCTCAATCGGGACTCTTTCATATCAAAACTCAAACTTTGGCTTCCTCCTCCTTTGACGGACACTCTGATGTCATCGTTGTGTGAAGAAACAAACTGACTGTGAACAGTTTTCTAGTGTTTTATTGTTGGGTTTCACTGGATAACAATGGTTTTCTATGGCATTAACGTTTTTTTTTATATTGTGAGGGATCAACATGTCCTGATAAGAAGTACAGCACGGTAACTGATCAAGTAAACATATGCATCGAGTCCACAAAAGTGACAACAGGGGTAAAATATATATAAATTAATACGACGGCAATTCATCGCTTAGTCTCCAGAAAGCTGCTGTAGTACCACAGAAAGGAGAGGAATAATAATAGAATAAAAACAGTGTGAGATGGGTGAACGGTCAAGCTGCATCGCTTTATTGGTTCTCATCAAGGCAAAAAAATGCAAACTAAACAATAAAAAAAACAAATAAATCCCCAAAACAGCCCGAAATAGCCCAGTGTGCTGTAAGTGAGCATGCATTCATAATCCAGTTTGCACAGGTCTTCTGTCACAGGCAGAGCTGCACCTTCCTCCAGCTAACACTGCTCGTTTCCCTCCATCTCATCCATTTTTTTCTTTGCTTATTACTCTGTTCCCTGTGCAAATCGTAGCATGAATTAGAAACGCAAACAGTTTTTGTTTGTTGGTGTAGCAAAACGGAAACAAACGAGAATGTGTGTCCTCGGCTGCTGTTCCATATTTGCTCCTTTCTTCCCATGAGACCAAAACATCTGCGGTGGAAGTGTGTGTGTGTTACCCGTCAGCTGTCTTGTTTTGTACGTCTCAGGGATCTTACGGTCTGTCACGAGCTTTCGTCAAAAACAATGCGGATGATGAACTTGTGATCATTTTGTTGCTTCAGCTGGTGAGCTTTGCAAGATCTGCCAAATTCCTTCCACCGAGAGTAAGAATGTGTGGGTGGTTATTTTTGCGAGTGCGTTTTTGACGTCCTAAATTATTTCTGTACGGCGATACAGCGTTTCCAGAGCATGCGTGGTGGATGTCTGTCCTCGCTGTCTGAGATCACTAACAAGGCCTTAACGTTTCTATTTGCCAGAGAGAGAGGAGGAGCTTGACCTTGTTTTTTTTCTTTCTGTGAGGCACCCTTGGGTGGTTTCTGACGAGAAGCAGGCGATTTCGTGACCCACAGGTCAGCCGCTCTGAGAGATTGGACTTGTGTTCTGATGCTGACTGTCAGTGTTTAGGATGTCATGCTCGGATTCATGAATTCGAAGGGAAAGAAGAGATGGAAACAGCAGGGAGCGACATACTGTACAGTAGTTGTTACCGAACAATTGGACAGTTGGGTTTTGTGCGTTCCAGAAAAGATGGCCCACACAATCGTTCAATACTAAACAGCAGATGCCTCCGCAGCCTCCAGACAGCATGACATCCGTGTTTCTCCAAGCCCACAAGAGCCATATCGTGTGTCCACAAGTGGGAATAAATTATTTAAAAATGTCCGAATACGTTTCGAAAACTTTTGTAGAATAGTCCCCCAGTGACTTTTGGGTCAATTGTTGTTTTGTGGGCAATCAGCCAAATAGTTTAGCTTGAGAAGGAAACAATACACTCCTTAATACTCACACCAAAAGGTTTTAACAAGTCAGTGTTGCAGATATAATGTGATGCTCCACAAACATTCATCTCAAGCTAAACATCTTTCTTCAGTCATGTTTCTGATCATTAAGTAAATGGCTTAAAACGTGTTGTCCATCCCATCAGAAATGGGATGGACTCGATGGGATGGACTCGATGATACTGTGTCGAAGTTCAGAGTAGTTTTTGGGGAAGCCACGTTCACACTGCACACCTTGCTGTCTTGTAATCCAGAGCCTTGAAGTCTTGAAGTTATTGACCGACGACAGAATCCACACAAGACACGATCCTTCATCTGGACTCCCCGATGAGGTCAAAAACACTCCAGAAGGAGCATCGGCATAGCATTGTCATCGGCGCAGGTGTTCACTCCATAGCCTGTTGTGTAGCGCTGTCACTGTGTTTTAAGTGTTATGTTCACTCATGCGAACATCCAACACCTAATGTGCAACAACAACAACCCCTGATGTCACTCCCCGATAGATCCAGATATTTAACATGCTAGATATCTGGAATGCATCGGCGAGCTTCTCGTCTTTAAACAGTTGACACATGGGGGCTTTTGTGTGGGAGGTCAAAAAACAGCTGGCGGCTGGTGAGAAATCAGGGTTAAAGTTGTTTGTTGTAAATACAGGCTCCCAAAAGCACAAGGACAAGGCAGGCAAAAAGTCCAAAAAGACTGACCCCTGTGCTCAAACAGGAAGTGAAGCAAGATCTTTCCATACGTCATCTTTGACAGTTTTTTTGCTGTATTTGCCTCAAACAGCAAATATACAAAGTCACGGTTGTTAGCTGCAACACCAGTTCTTTCTGTTATTTTCCTCCAGTCTTATATACCCTCGACATTTATGAAATACAGTCATAAATCCTTGGACTGAGCGCAGTTTTAACATTTACAGTGTTTTTGTTCCAGCAGCAAAAACACATTGTTTATCACGAGGTTAAAACTCTATTACGAAGTGTGTTTTTTTTGCATCTGATG
Organism: Cottus gobio; assembly: GCA_023566465.1. Classification (NCBI taxonomy): domain Eukaryota; kingdom Metazoa; phylum Chordata; class Actinopteri; order Perciformes; family Cottidae; genus Cottus; species Cottus gobio. Next base: position 21,488,544 of record CM042219.1, read on the forward strand.
TGAGCAAGCGGCCCGGTAGCCAAGCATATATATTTATAGGGAGACTATATGCTCCTTTTTTTCCAAATTTTGATAATTTCCTCCATTCTTTTCTCTCTATTTTTCTGCCCCTCCCTTTCTCCTTTGCTGTGTCTCTCTCTCCTTTGTCCAAATGTTCCACAATAGTAATTAGTACAGAATCACACAGGCGCCAGAATACAAAACCACAAAAACATGGAATCTGAGGCTTTGGGGGCAGCTGCCTCTTCAACAGCAAGCATATGGCAGACACTCTTTTTGGAATGCAACACACTGATTTGGGGATTGATCCGGCCTCCATCTACAGCCCCGAACCACCCGAACCCCCTAACCCCACCCCCACACTGGTCTTCATCAAATTAGCTCATGTTTACATTCATCCCCATAACTATTAGTTTTTATTCATAGTTTCTCATTAAGTCCAGATACGGTGTGTTTGTGTTTGTGTGTGTGTGTGTGTGTGTGTGTGTGTGTGTGTGTGTGTGTGTGTGTGTGTGTGTGCGTAGAAAGGGCAGCTACAGTATCAATACTGTAGATTCATTGATGTCTACTGCTATGCAAGAGTGCTGATACGGCATGATTCTGGAGAAGATCAGGACACACACACACACACACACACACACACACACACTTTGGCTTGTGCATTCCTCTTGGCCTCTATGATCGGGGAATGTTAATGAATGGAGCCAGCCTTCGAGCTGAGCTCAGTGCCATATGGACCTGCCACGGGAGTGGCACTAATCCTACTCACTAATTTAACTCAAACCCACACACACACACACACACACACACACACACACACACACACACACACACACACACACACACACACACACACACACACACACACACACACACACACACACACACACACACACACACACACACACACACACACACACACACACACACACACACACACACACACACACACACACACACACACACACACACACACACACACACACACACACCTGCATCCGACAAATAGGAAAGAATCTGTGCTTTTCATTGTGCGAATTTTGCTATAGTTTGCTCGTTAAAGGTAAAACAATCAAATAAATTAACATTTGAATTGTATTTTGTGAGAATTTGGCACAAATGCGCATAGCCAACATCGCACAAAAGTTAGCATTGTTGTGCGTTTTGGTTTTGAACATTCTTAAACCCAAACAAATGTGGCAGATCCCCGGCATGTAGGACCAATGTCCCGGATAAATAATAGCACTTCTTACAGAACTGTGAAATTGTATGTCTACAGTTGGGCTTCTCCTCCTCCTCCTCTCTCGTCTCCTTCCCAGTTTCTCTGTCAAAGACTTTAAGGCGTAGCGGGGGGGAGGTTTCCCCCAAGCGGAAGCCAAACTCACACACTCCAAACGCTTGTTCACACTGAGCCTTTGTGCGACTGTCTCAGAGCCACAGACCTTAATGTGATGTGTGCCTTTGTGATCTTGCTTGGCGGAAAGATGCTTTAGTATAAATCCCCAAATGTTGTTAATGTTCAAAAGTGGCTGTTTGCAGAAGAGACTGAATGTACCAGTGTGTCCACTCATGGTCTGCTTCACTGCTTTGTTCCCACATGATATTCCCGGCATATTTGTGACACAACATCTTGTATGCCAGATATACGGACATGCATAACAAACTATTCATCCCATGCAAAGAATTTCAATGAGCAGTTTGGTATGTTGACCAACACAAATGGAGATAGACCACTGAAGAGTCACGGTTAAAGGTCAGTCAGTTCTGCCATCTGCGTTTGTTCAATTAACAGCCAATGAACTGCAGTTCGTCCTAAAAACGTGGAACTGACAACGTGACAAATATGATTAATTCTTGCATTTTTCATCAACATCATTTGCCTACAACATGGCGTTGATGGGAGTCTAGAACAAACTAATGTAGTCTAATACGGTCCTGAATGAATCATACCTTCATGAATCATAGTTTTTGTTGAAACTGTTTAGGTATTATTGATTCAAATTGATGGTCATTTTGGAGGCTGAAGTTTGTAGTGTTGTTGAATTGTATTGCATACTGACAGATTTTTCTATTATTTTTGTCTAACCCATTTATATCAATGTGGGTAAGTTAAATTTGATGCTCCATGAATGTAGGAGTCATCGCTGGACTTTTTGTATTGAACTACGTGTTAAAATGAGGCCGGCCAAATAAACTGCAACTGAATTTATATAGAAAAAACACATAAAAGCAACCGCGTGACGTAAAACCTGGACTATATTCAGTCATCACTATCTAACTCAATACAGTTAAAAAATAACCATAACTGTAAACCCTTTAATAACGTGATGGTCTGGGAGATAGAGGATCTTCTCCCCCCGTTAGACCTGCCTTTAGTGGTCTGTTCAGACGGGCCGCTCTTCACACAGACCAGGGGACAGGCTCTTTAAAAATGATTCAAGCCTTTGAAATTGCTCTCTTGGAAAAATGAAAGACAGACCCGTCAGTTTAACACCATTGATCTCACCGAGCAATACGACAAACACCAGAGCTGCCGCTCTTTTCGCCGTTATCATGAATCGGTGCGCTTAAGCTTTCCAAAAATAGGCGGCCAATGATTTGTTGGGGACCAATACACACTTGATTTTGCCGTAAAAGTATCAACAACATCTGGTGGACGGTGTTCTTCCAAAACACTTCAAATGATCCAAGCTGAGGGATCCACAATTTAGTTAAAAGATAACTGAGTGCAATATCTACTAATGTTAATGCAATCAGCAAGAATAAAGTTTATAGCCGGTCATTAGGGACTGCGGCTGCTGCTCGTGAAAACTGCTGAGCTCTAATCATGCATTCATCCTGATGTAACAGGTTACACAGAGCTGGGGAATACACTGCAACATTTCTGCAAGTCAAATTTCTGAAAACTGCAAAAATATGCAAAACGGAATGCGAGAGAGGATTTGGCCCTTTGAGATTGCATAATTAAGTCTACTTTTCTCCTTTCTGTTTCATGTTGTTAAGATATTTTGTCACTAAATTACACAGCAAGATTACGTTTATCCTCCTCTCAAACTTTGAAAGGGTCACGGGATCTTTTGGGGTTAGAACATGTTTCAAAAATAAAATATAATACATTTGGTAAATAAGACACATTTGACCCTTATTGTGCTATTTATTCTACCAGGGGAGTGTGAGAATATGTTTTCTCAAGACTGCACTTATGAACTATCTGATTAATGCAGGACTTCACTTTCTGAGTTGCCTTTGTATACGCCTGTGCTTTTGATGGTTTTAACAAACTCGGGACCGATAAGGCCGATAAGTCTGCTTCCAAACGGACTCTGGTGCTAATTATATTATTATTTATTAATTATTATAACGACCACAAGATTTAATGATGTCAGAATTGTGATTTTTGCACGATTTCAAGCGCTAAACTACTTATAAATCCATTAGTTGACTGGAGGAAGTGATCTTACTTGGTCTGTATCAGGCAACGTGAATCAATACAAATAAACACACAGGCTCGTCTGCGCAGGTATTTCCCCTGAAGCTGTTAAAACTGCTGTGTATCCAACTCTGTTTTATTTGTCAATTCATTGAGACCATTAAAATGTAATTATCCCACAATAATGAGCCCAGAATCATTACTGTACAAGTCGCCTCATGACACCAGTCATCTGGGGGCTTGCAACGAGACTTTTGTACGGCGTCTCAAACATGCAGTCGATTTCATTCTAATAATAGTGATTATTATTATTATTCGTGAGCTATTTGTGACACCAAATCACATAAATATACACATCAAAAGCATTAAGTTGATGCATACACCTCAATGTTTGTGAACCGGACAAGAACTAAAATTCCACAATGTACAATTATTTCTCTTAACATTTAAAAGCAAAACCTCAAACAAAATAAAATACAACACTCTCCAAAAAAACAAAACAAAACGGATCCAGGAGCAAAGAGTTTAAGTTAATCGGACATATAAAACAGAAAGTTACATAATCCATAGTATTGTACTTTAGTGAGGAGACCCAAGCTGCCACCTTTAATTCTGCGTACTTGAGTAAAATAAAGTGCCAACAGCAACTTCTTCCTTTCAGCGCTAGTGCATGAACATAATTTGGTCCGAGCCCCCCAAAAATAACCAAATGAACTGAGCTCCAGGTGTGAAAGCTGCCTCATTGATTCTGATCCATTTGGACACGATACAATCACAAAGTGTTCATGTTCATCAGAGGCTGTCCTGCATCCAGAGATCTGAAGGCCATGAGAGCTCACTGAACTCTGACCTCTCGGTGGTCATAATACCAGCCAAGAGGTTATTTTGTAATACAGAAGAAAATAAACCAGCTTGATTTATTTACTCAGTTATAGTATTCCTGATGTCAATATGGTGTTACGGTGAAGTTGACTGCGGTCACTTTAGTCGTACATACTTCTTTCCCCCGACCTTCACCTGGGCGTGACGATAGTACACTTATTATGCTCCGACCCTGACACGAGACATAAAAACCTCATCCTCAAGCCTCATCCTCACGGCCGACTCTAAACCCGGAGCCGTGCCTGCCTTTTGTTACATCTTCGCCCCGCTCTGCAGCCTCTACCTGTTTTACATGTTCTGCTCACCCTGGAGGATCTCTCTTTCCGAGTTACTTCCGACTGGAGGATTGTTTACAATCCTCGCCTCACGTGATCTGTTGTGCGCTGTGTGATCAGCGCTGTGCGTCACTGCCACAGCCTCCCTGTACGGTATCGCCATTTCTCTTTGCTCAGCGACATGTGATTCTGACGGAGCTGCAAAAGCCGACTCTTAAAATAATGTATGAGCAGTATTATTATTGTATGTGTCACGGAAAAGACACTTGTGTTACCTCATAAATTCACTTTGTTCTGTTTCTGGCTTGAGCGTACTGCTATTACTTGTTTTTATCTTCCACTTGCGTACATGCACATGATCCTCCTGCGTCAGTGGGTGAATGAGTGTGCACCTCTGTGTCCGTCCACGGCTGTTATTGATTGTCTGAAGTTCTGACACCCCAATAAAATCCAACTGATTTCAATCAAAATGCATCACGATTACTTTTTTTTATTGATTAAGCTGCTGATCACTTTCTTCATTGATGATTTGGCTTACATATATTTATATGTTTACTATGATAGTAAAGTTGAACAATTATCAAAATTGTCAAAAATGTATTTTCTTTGAATTCATTGACTCAATGGAATAAAGTCCCTCTTAAAAGCTGCTGTTTATGAATGCAAAACCATATCTTCCTAAGAAGACTTTTTGACATTGAGCAAAACTGCCTGATGTGAGAGAGAAAGAGACAGAGAGAGAGAGAGAGAGAGAGAGAGAGAGAGAGAGGGGGAGAGGGAGACCACCAGCACAGTAATTTCAGTCAAAAAGTAAAAATGAGAGGTCAGAGAAGTCGAAAAATGAAATTAGAGAAAGAATCAAGGAGAGAGCGGATTTGTGAAGTGAAATCAGATTGAGAGACGCACCGGCACACAACTTAAAGAACAAAGAGGATGAAAAGCGAGACGGACAGAGAAAGAGAGGATGGAAGAAGGAAGACGACGTTCTCTGCGGCTGTCACAAAGCCTGGCGGTGTTGCTCGGTCACAGGCAGAGGCTGTGCACCCATAATTCAGTCTGATTTAAGGCCGTGATAGAGCGCTCAGGGATAATAAGCAGTATAATTTGGAGAAAGGTGTGACCAGACTGGATAAGTAGGACACTAGTGTTTGCAACACGCCTCGTTCTCTCCTCGTTCTCCAACTCACTTCAAAGTCTGATCAGTTTGGTTGCATTCGGCTGGTTTCAGTCCATTTCACTTTTTAATGAACGTTTAATGTCAGTTCAGTTAAGTTCAAATCTGTTGGTTTTAGTTTCAGTTAGCGTGTCTGCCTCATCAGCTCACTATCTCCACTAATCAAGCTTAACTTTCAAGGTCACATATCAGCAGGAGGTTATGAGGAGCACGAATTGTGGGCGACTGTGGCTCATTGCATTTCCGACTTTTAATGAGAGGATCGGTGGTTTGATCCCCGGCTCCGCTAGTCCATGCCGATGTGTCCTTGAGCAAGACACTTAACCCTGATTGCTCACCGTTGCTGTGTCTATGGTCTACTGCATAGCATGCAAGTCGCTTTGGATGAAAGCATCAGCTAAACTTAATGTAATTAATTGCTCTAAAAATGGACTCTATTTAGTTATTTAAAGCCAAAGTATTGGTTCGTAGTTGAGGGGCAGTGCATGATTTCCTAAAGAAAATAGTTTCTCATTTTACATTCCAGCAGTACCTGAGTCTAAACCCAATGCCTGTCTGAAGATCTCCTCCACAGTCCTCCAGCTTTGCGTGGGCTGCTGTATTTGCGGTGCAAACATCATGAAAATCCTCTGTGCGCTCTGACAGTTACGCGACATCCTCTGATCCGATCCCCGCTGTGTGCACTCATTTCATTATGCCGCTTGACGAGCTTAAGCACTCACACCCATCATCATGAAGTGCTTTGAGCGGCTGGTCCTGGCACACCTGAAGGACTCCCTCCCACCCACACCTCCAAGTTAATCACTAAACTTGGAGACCTGGGCACCAACACCTCCCTCTGCAACTGGATTTTGGACTTTCTGACTAACAGACCTCAACATGTTAGGTCAGGCCATACCTGCTCCACCACCATCTCACTCAGCACCGGTGTGCCACAGGGCTGTGTACTCAGCCCATTCCTCTACTCCCTCTTCACCTACGACTGCAGACCTATGCATGGATCCAACTCCATCATCAAGTTCGCAGACGACACCACGGTGATTGGTCTCATCAGCAACAACGATGAGACAGCCTACAGGGAAGAGGTACAGCACCTGGCCACATGGTGCGCCGAAAATAACCTGCTCCTGAACACCAGCAAAACCAAGGAGCTCATCGTGGACTTCAGGAAGGAGAAAAGAAGCAAGCATGCGCCCATCCACATCAATGGGATGGATGTTGAGCGTGTCTCCAGCTTCAAGTTCCTGGGGACCCACATCTCGGAAGACCTGTCTTGGACCACCAACACCTCCAGCCTTGTCAAGAAAGCTCACCAGCGCCTCTTCTTCTTGAGGACACTGAAGAAAAACCATCTGTCTTCAGCCATCCTGGTGAACTTTTACCGCTGTGTGATCGAGAGCATCCTAACCAACTGTGTCACAGTCTGGTATGGGAGCTGCTCTGTTGCGGAGCGCAAGGGACTGCAGCGGGTGGTGAAAACTGCCCAACGCATCACAGGAACTCCACTTCCGGCCATTGAGGAAATCCAGAGGAAACGCTGTCTGCGTCGAGCTCGCAGCATTCTCAAGGACGCCTCCCACCCTGCACACAGACTGTTTTCCCTCCTGCCCTCAGGCAGACGGTTCAGATGCTTCCGGACAAGGACCAGCAGACTGAGGAACAGTTTCTTCCCCAGAGCTGTTTCCTTATTGAACTCTGCCCCATGCTGACACCCCCCCTACTCCCCAACCACCTCCACCCATCTCCTCGTCATCTCCCCCCACTGACCAAAGACTCTACACCTGCACTCAAACACTTTTGAACTGTCTGCACTAAAAACTGAGCATTGCACTAGTCTAGTAACGTTAGGCAGCTACTGTTTATTATTATTATGCACTATTTAACGTTCACTCAATCTGTATTACTTAACTTATCATATGCCCATTTGCCTTTTGTAAATTATGTTTATAGTTCCTGCTTATAGTCTACCTACATTTAATGCACAAATCAACCTGTATAACATGTACATATTACCGCAATCAATCTGTATATCCCGTACCTATATCACTAACTTATTATCTGTAAAATACTTATTATTATCTGTATATTGGTATTTACTGCTATTGCACTTCTGGTTGGATGCTAAACTGCATTTCGTTGCTCTGTACTTGTACATGTGTAATGACAATAAAGTTGAATCTAATCTAATCTAATCTTAAGAGAATCTGAAATAATGCTTCTCGAAACGTACCAACTGTCTCTTTAAAGTTTTTGCACCTAACTTTGACCATTCGACGGAAGGCTTCCTGAAGTGAAAATGTGATAAACTTTCTTTGGCATGGCCCGAATGACTATCAGCACTTGGCACAGTAATTGCCGCTCTTTCAAGGAAGGGACATAGCAATAAACGTGTCAGCACATATTACATTGTCGGACAGATGATCAGGAAAGAGCATTCTGCCTCCCTGCCCTCTCGTCTTAATGACAGCCATCTCCCCGCATGGCATGCCCCCAGACAGACAACTCATTTCATCTGGTCATTAAATCGGAACAGCGAGGGGTGACATTGTGCCCATCATGGCAGCTTTATGTAAAACAGGATCATTTGTGTCGTGCATCATAATACAGACGTCTATCCATCCCCGATAAAGTCCTCTGGTCGCCATCATTTGGCGCTGCGGTCTGGTTAAAGGTGACGCCCGGGTATGCAATATTTGTTGGATCATATCCAAAATGATCAACCCCCCCCCACCAGTGAAAGTGGTGACTGTGTGCTTGGTGACAAAAACAGCTGCTGGATATTATATTTACCTCTGTATTTCATCAGGCACCGTCCCCTCGGGGGCACTGCTTAACTGTCCAATGAGGCCCCCAGTTTTATAGATGGCTCCTCTCCGCCTTCAGTTAACACAGAATCAGCACCTGGCCTCTGAGAATTCATTAGGGAGCACCTCAATCATACAGCCGCGCCGAGCACAGGCGGAGAGGGACGAATCAATTTGGAGGCATGCAGGCGCAGGTGGAATTATCAGGCGGTGTGAAGGCCGGCCGGCCGGCTATCGGTGTGTCCCGTCACGGGCGGAACAAGGTGGTGGGAGGGGATGGAGCTTTTTTTAAGGGGTCAGTGGATTGGAAGGCGTGCAGACAATGTCTGCTGTGGAGGAAGGGCACAACGGCACAACCACGTGGGGCGACGTCGTCATATATCATCGCTGTCCTGGAGCAATGTTGTGGAGTGATGGTGCACTGGAGCGATATTAAAGCGGTCTAATTATTTACTTGTTATTGAGCATACATGTAGTTCTAAAGAGGGATGGCAAGTGCAATGACAACCAAATGAATAGACAGAATTAATAATGGAAATAATTGACTGTTATATCAGCCCTGGTTTTCTATTACTATCACTTTCAATTTCTTAAATGTACTTTTTTACTCTTCTTTTTACAAAACGAGGATAACTAGGGCTATCACCAAATATAACCCAATACATAGTGGTAGCAAAACTCCTCCAGTCGATCCTTTTCTTCCCTAGATCTAGAAAAAAAGATGACACATTGGTTTTCCATTATCTGAACCACTTATCCTGTTTTAGGGTCGCTGGAGCCGATCCCAGTAGACATTGGGCGAAGGCAGGTTTCACCCTGGACAAGATGCCAGTCTATCACAGGGCACATATATAGACAGACAACCAGTCACACCTACTGGCAATTTAGAGTCCAATTAACCTAAGCATGCCTTTGGACTGTGGGAGGAAGCCGGAGAACCCGAAGAGAACCCACGCTGACACGGGGAGAACATGCAAACTCCACACAGAAGGCCCGCCCAGACCGGGATTCGAACCCCCGGCCCCTCTTGCTGTGAGGCGACAGTGCTTGCCACTACACCACCGTGCAGCCCCGACAATCTGGTTGACAAATTGGTTTTGCTCGCAGCCAATTACAGCAAGCGTGATGTGTGATTGGCCCAATATCGCTGCAGACAGTCTGTGCTGTTGAAGTTGAGCACAGAATATTTGACGCTGCTGGCAGTTCAGCATGCCCAGATGCTACCAAAACTCTTGTAAACATGGCTGTATGTACTCCTGTGGCGGCATTTTACGCAACTGAATGCTTCTGAATGAATGAAGTAGAAAAAAAAAGCATTACATTAAGTACTCTTTATACTTTTTTAAACCTTTTAACATGATGCTAATTGTAATTGTATATATTGTGTCCAAAACTGTTGCGTGGCTCCAAGGTTTGAATTGCCGGTTGTTGCTCAATGGCGTTGGTCCAGATTGAAATATATTCACGATTACTGCCATGCAAAATGGTGCACATATTAAAAACTCTGAGAGTATTAATCTTAATGACTTTCCATCTCGCTGCATCAAAAGGTTAAAGTTTGGTTTTGGTCCAGACTGAAATAGCTCAACTATTGAATAGATTGCCATGACATTTGGGTCCAGACATGGTTTCTCCGGGAGCCCGACTGGTGAAAGCTCTCCTCCTGTTTCCCGTCTGCCTCTCTGCTATGAAATAAAGGTTTAAAATACCAAACAAAATCTTTAAAAACAAAAGATTCACACACTCATGTGAACAAGTTCTCTTCTTCTTGGCTTCAAGCTGCTTTAAGCTGCCCGACATGAGAACGCCTCGAGCCAACTGTGGAAGCCCCGCTTCATCACGGCCCATGTGTTGGCAAAGGTCAGAGTACCAGATGTATGATTTATTGTTTTTTATGTGTAACAAAAACTGCCCTTTCTAGCTGTACCCTCTTGCAGTCAGCCAGCTCTATTGGCAACGCAATCTGCCATACGGAGCATCATTTGTTGCCTTCAACACACACGGAGCATAAAACTCTGTTTGTCTGATACGTTAGTGAGTCTGTCTTTTGGCAAATAAATCACAATGAACTACAAATCAAGATGGGATTGTATGTTTTTATTTATCTCATAACTGTGTTATATTAGATAAATATATACATCTTCTAGCCCTGTGATTTTCAACCAGTGTGCCGTGAGAGATCGTCAGGTGTGCCGTGGGAAAAATGTCCAATGTCACTTAATTGGTCCAAAAAAATATTATTTAGTTGCCGTAAATCATTTTCCATTGCTGAGCGTCTGAGCCTGCAATATAGTGGCTGGCCCAGTAATTAAATACTCTTCCATGCCGGTAGGTAGCGCAATAATTACCTTCCATATATGCTGTATTATGCTACAATGGGACTTTTTTGGTTGTTGGTGTGCCGCAGGATTTGTTTTTATTGTAGAAAATGTGCTCAAAAAAGGTTGAAAAACACTGTTCTAGCCTATAGTGTATTTTCTAGTTTTTTTTATGTCCATCATGAATCTGTAAACACAGACTCAACACCAGCGGTCACCAGTTGGTCTGTAATTGTTTGCTTGTGATGCCACTGTTTGTGTTACAAGAACAATCATGTTTTTTGAAACAAGCAGAAAATTGGATCTGAGGATAAGTCCTTGCTTCCTTTCATCAGGTGGCACTCAAGCATCTCCTGACAGCCACAGAAAGGACACAGACATTGCTCTTAATCCATTACTATTAATTCATAAATAATGCAAAAACCTATTACTGTCCACCAACGCAAAAGCCTTTCTATTAGCATGCACATGCATGCGTGACGGATGCGGACGCACACAAACACAAACACCCACATGGTGAATTCAAACCCTCGGCCCCGGCTTCTCGACGTTGAAATATATATCCGACTCCGCTTCCGTCTGTGCACGCATTGATTCATGCATCACAGCTGCGGCGAGACCTCGGCCTCCTCGCTCTCATTACTCTCAGCCTCTTCAGCGGGTGGAGACGGCGGCGTTGACTTCCCGCGTCCCCGCCAGCGCCGTCAGGAGAGGGAGTGGGCGTGGAAATGTCACCCCCAACGAGATCTTAATTAACACACTCCATCATAATGAGATGGCGGCAGCCAGCGCATAGATCAATGAGGAGCCGCTTCGCTATTCAAATGAAGCGCACGCCCGAGTCATTTAAAAGGTGTCTTGTCGTTCAGATTAGATGTGAGGTCTTACTATAACCATCACATCATTCAAGTCTCAACTCAAAACTCACCTGTTCAAACTGGCATACTCTTTGTAACTGGATCCTGTGCACTTCACCTGTTTTTATGTTGATGTTCTGTTTTAATGTTGTTTCTATCTTTCATGCTTTTATCTTTTATCCTGTATTTTTATTGTAAGGTGACCTTGGGTGACTTGAAAGGCGCCTCCAAATAAAATGTATTATTATTATTATAACAATTTGTAGGGAGGAATCCCAGGGCAGTTTGAAAGTGTGTGTTACCGAGGTGTTTGCACTGGGAATTTAGGATCCCCCCTCACTCCCCTCCCCCACCCCTCCTTTTCCATATTCCTTCTCTACGACTGTATCTCCGCGTCTTTTTATTCCTGCATTATATATATATTTATATATAAAAAAAGAAAGTTCTTCCATTCGACATCTCTGCTGACTCTTACCCCCCCCCCCCACCTGTTAGGAATTCAACAAGGCAGGGAAGATGGATGTTCAGTACGGTTGCAGGGGTGATTTGTATGACTTTTTACAGAGCAAATGGATGGATGCAGTGTCACCCGTAGCCATTTAGCATCAGGCGGCCTATTGTGCCGTTTATCGCTTGTAAAGTGCAGTAAAGGATTCTGAATCATAATGTAAAAGCAATTCTCATTAAGCCTTGACCGTTAGCTGTAGAGACAACTGGTGATCACTCTGTGGTGACAATGTGACGGACACACAAACCGCTCAGGATCACCGGCTGGCAGCATATAAATGTATTATTTGTCACTTTTGTTCCGGAGGGCACTCGTTAAATGTTTTTTCTTCAGCCACGCCAATTAGGGCAGACAACCTAGTTAAGGGCTGTAAAGCTGGGTCTTAATCTACCTTGTCTGCATCTGATATCAGAAAAGTTTCCTCTTTAAACTTCCTGGGTTTTTCCTAGTTTAATGATGTGGCGTGAGGATAAACAATGTCTTTGTTTTCAAATTTGTGAATCGCTCTTGTGGTTTATTTTGAGATGCTTTAAGACGACTCCTAGAGTTTTATTCATGACGAGGGAGGAAGCATAGTTATTGTTTATGATTAGATTTTCAATGAGTACAGCATATTCCATGGCCTATGGCTGCAGAGCACGCTTCGCAGTCTGAGAGAAAAAGTAATAAAGCCTAGCTTTATGTCCTGTGAAATTAAATTCAACTTACAGCCATATATTTTTTGTCCATTTGTCTCGCAGCCTTCCTCGCAGTCCCGCCTCCTGAAACACACATACATCACAATGCACCTTTAGATTTCTTTATCCGCCGTGCATATTTTGTTTTATGATGTATTCAGTGGCCCGAGAAACAGAGAGCAGTTAATGTAATGGTCTGGTAGTAGTTTGTTGATTTATGGCTGCACAATAAGGCCTCCTTGAGGTGGCGTGGATGTAAGATATTTGTTGTACCCCCGCTATTAGGAGAGTCGTTGTTAGCCTCGAAAGAAAGTAATCAGATGGCCGTCTCCGGTTTAACAAACTGCTCTCTTTCTTTTTCTCTCTCTCTTTCTCTCTGCTAGTGTTGGGCTTGTGTCTGCAGGATGAGACGCTCCTGATCTTTCCACATCTCTCTCTCTCACTTGCTTCCCTCAGCTGTAACAGGAAAAAAACAAACCTCTGGTGCATCCATTGTCCCATTAAAACCAGTCGATCTTGTCCTTGCCCATCACACCGGTTGTAGACGTTTGGTTGTTTGTTTCCAAGTAACCAAACGACACCACCTGACCCAGGATTGTTTTTTAGGTGAGCCTGTGAGTGTGGACTGTGTGAACTGAAGGAAACGATCTGTTTTGCCAGTGTGCTCGTTAACTGGTGAGACGTCACGCTGCTGCGTGCTGCCAGGTGTGTTGTTCCCTCTGTTTGGGTGTCTTTCGGGTTCATTATAGTATAGGTCTCTCTGCCTCCTGTTAGATCTGCTTTCTATTTGATCAGATCAATTCATTCAGATTTAATCTTTCACGAGCCCCGGTCTTAAAATTCTGTATCCATTTTTTTTGTTTACCTCTACAGTTAACTGCATAGCCCAGGCCAAATCCAATTTTTGGGATTAAAACCTCTGATGATAATAATATATTACTCATTATTTGGTTTTTAAATAGATGCTACATTTTTTTTTATAGAAAAACCCTAAAACAACAATGTATCATACAGTTATAATACATGCTGTGCTCTCTGTTGGTAAAACTATGTAATGCAACAGTCTTTCTAATTTACCATAAAGAAGTCTTTGATATTTTCTTGTTGCTCGGCTGCATACGTGCAACATGATATATCTGTGATGAGCTGATGATAACAGGGCTCTAGTTTAGTGCACTAAATGTTGAGACACTTTCCCCACGAAGGAGACCTGTCCGTCTTTACAAGATGAAACAAACGCATGCCCGTACATGACGAGGGTATTTTGTGACAGACATAGCAAACAGAAACACAAATGTTTCAGCTCCCGTGTTCCTCCATGTGATTCGACAGCACAGACTCATGCCGGTGTCAGTGAAAGTTCAACTCGAGGCGCCTTGAACCGCGACAGCTAACCAGCACATCACGCTGCGTGGCGTAGGTGCTGTGCAGAGGGTGATTATTTGCTGTCAAACGTCAAAATGAAGGCGGAAAATAAAAAAAAAAATTCCTTGGGAGAGTGTTCTCTTTTCTCCCTTCGCCCTTCCTCTCTCAGCTCTGAGCTCTGATCTGACGTGTAATTCCTAAGACAACATCTTGTTAAGCCGCTCCCGGAGAGCAACTACCTACGGAGGCTCTCCGTGGTGATAACGCTCAAGAGGTGATGCCTTGCCGTTGCTTACATCTTCCCCCTTTGAAGTTGACCAGATGCGATGAATAATGCATGGTCGTCCTCACCGCCTCCTCCAAAAGACAATATTACCTTTGGCAAACTTCTGCCTCTGTCTTCCTCCCAGAGGACAGGCGGGAGAAGCAGAGTTAGGCAAACACAATTATTCCAGGAAATTCTTTAGTGTAACCCTCCTTACTGGGGGATCAAAGTTTCCTCCTTCTAATTTGAGCGGTTTTAACCCCCGCTCTCGTCGGGCCTGAGCTAATCCTCAGTTGAAACTCGTGACACTCCTCTGATTACACTGCTCCGACAAGATACTTGACAAAAACAATCTCGGGAGCAAAGGGAACATGGGGGATCAAACACATCGTCATCCTCTGGAGTCTTCGCTGAACTCGAGTATCGAGTGCTGAGAGCCGAGTGCCCTTTTGTAATGTTTTTTTTTCCACAGACTTGAACTTTATGCTGCTGTTGTGTTCCTCCCTCACCCCCAGAAATAAAACCTGCATGAACACAGCTCTAGAAATAAAAACGCCTGATTCATGCTATCTCCGCCTCGCAACTAATTACGGCTTTTCCCGGCACGGGGATGTGGAAATGTCACACCATCACCATCAATCACCTTTAAAAGGTGCAGACAAGATTGAAAATCTGTTTATTTCTCTGCCTCTTCCTGTTGTTTTGCATGAAAGTTGGACAGCCACTCTACATCACTCCGTTTGCACCATTACCACAATTCCCTTTATGACTCTCTGGCATTATTAATAGCTGTGAGTTTGTTTTACTCCGTTCATCTGAACATCCCAATTAACAAGCTTGTGTCTGTGATGTGGAAATCTGTTGTCCTTCATGGCGAAATCTCCTGCCTTTGATAGCAGATACCATTAGCACTGTCATTATGGCCCCTCTCAGTCTGAAGTGCAAGAATGTGTGTGTGTGTGTGTGTGTGTGTGTGTGTGTGTGTGTGTGTGTGTGTGTGTGTGTGTGTGTGTGTGTGCTGCCAGTCTGGGCATGCCTGTCTGCAATTACTCCCCTTAGTGGAAACATTCAAATCTACTGGCATGGAAAGATGCCACGGCTGAGACATTCATGCCGGTCCCCACGTCGCACAAAGACCCAGGAGTGGGCTGGATTCACCGCATACGCGTCCCCCATTCATCCACTGAAAGGCGGAGCAGATGCCAAGACGCGAATTACTACTCCATCGTGAACAAGTGGTGCAAGAACTCAAGGCTGCGCCGATGCTACGACTGCAGCTTTGGCTTATTGCAGCCCTGTGGGTTTGTGTATTTAGGGATGCGCCAGTTTAAGAACCCTTCAGATAAGAAGCACATGGGAGGCATATTGAGATTAGCTGCGAGATGAAAAGGGGCTGTAGATATTCAGATGTTGTTGTCTTTGAGCCACGGAGGGTCCATTTAAGAGGCTTGATTCTGGAGAAGGAAAACATCTTTCCGTGTCACATCTCATCTGTTTGTATCAGCGCGCATCGAATGTGATTTTTATCTGCGCCGATTCATCAGATTTCATCTGAATAGTTTTGATCCGTTTGGTTTGTTTACTTTGGAGTGTAAGGAGGCAAAAACGATAAGTCTGCTATTGTTTTTATTGTCACTATAAGCTGCCCCACAAAACGCCAATTTGTAGTTCTAAGTATCTCAAAGTGTGTACGCATGCTGATTTTAAAGGCTTGTTCCTGTCTATTGCTCAATGCGTCAGCTGTCATAAACACACCTGAGGGATTTTACTGCAGGTCTGTTTTCGTAGAAATTGTCCATTGCAAACATAATGGATAATATTTGTTCAGTTTTGCTGTGTGACAAATGCCTATCGTCGGAAATGATCCGTGCAGAAAGATGATTAATTACGCAGTTCAGCGGGACAATCAGAAGGAGCCCTCTGCGGCTTTCTTTTCAGCAAAGTTTCTGTTTACATGAACCGTTTCTCTCCTACTCGTTGTGTGGACGCTGGAGGTGTTCTCACCAACGGGTTGAATGCATTTCCTTCCTCCGTAAAGCATTTGCAAGCATCCAGCTTGTTCTTCGCTGCCTTTACAGCCACTGCCTACGCTTCTTCACGCTTTACAGCCACCAACTGTCAATCAGAGGAATACAATAGTGTGAAATGGGTGACATAAGTGTGTACTTCTTTGTGTGCACTCATGAGAAAAAATAAATAAAAATCAAACTAACAAAACAGGGACCTTCTCGTGGTAAAGTTGTGAATGCAACACTGACATATCATCACCATAACTTCACTTAAACATCCAGCAGACATTAAGCAACATTATCAGTCCAATAATTGCTCTGTTTTTGGTCTCTACCAACTCAGGAAGGACATTTCTATTTCTCTAGCTGCTTAATGCTCGACCACGTTCACCAGCTGGTCGTTGACTCTGTCTGTCTGCTGTCTGGTGCTCAGCATGTAGAGAGTACGGTGGGTTTCTAGAGTGTTTTCAGGAGAAAACAGCTGTCTGATGCTGCTGAAAACCACTCTACGAGAGCAGCCAGGTGAACCAAAACGGTCCAGTTTCAACCGGACAGCGAAGACAAGCTGCAAATTCAGGTGATAATTCTGTGTAGGTCAATCACAAGGGACTCGGGCTGGATCATTACACGTATTTGAATTGAAGCGTTCGCTATGATGCTTTTGTTCGGCACGTTTCGCAAACTGAACAATGCGTGAGAATAATACTATTGCATATGGAAAATAAAATACAGCTTAAATGGTGGAAAATATAATGTAAAGGAAAACCACACAACGCAACAGGCCTGACACGGAAGAAAGTTACATACATTTATAGCCGCGGGAAAGGCCGCTCCTTCACGAGCCCATTTCAGCCGGACCGTAATTCCTGTTTTGTACGAGAAAACAAAAGCCCAAAGCACCCGCTGTTGCTCTGACAACCGGCGGCTACACAAAGCTAGCAGACTGTAACGGCACGTTACCTCACCGCTGAATGGGAGATGACCGGCCACGTTCTTAAGACACGCCCCCTTAAGACACGCCCCCTTGAGAGTCACACCAGCGGGTTTTGTGCACCGCTACACCCCTACAAGGTACCGCCTATCTACATTGTTTTCACACTGACATTCAACAATTGATATACAGCCGCTTGTAAGTTTGTTCTGCTTTTCCTCGTCTTCTGTGAGAGCTTATTGAATGCCCTTTTTCCACGTGTCTATAAATATACCTCTTCTTTGCCGCTGCTTCTCCAAAAGATCAACAATATCTGCAGATGAATGGATTAGAAAGTTGATATGAACTTTTTCCCCCTCCAGCCAACATTATTTTTGGAGTTTATTCTGAACCTCTGTCTGACTCTGACACGTCCAGGGTTGTCTTTAATAAGCTGCAAAATCTATGCGAGAGCACAAGGCTCAGTAAATGTATTGACTTTAACACAATGTGTTGGAGTCAATACCGCAGTGTTCTCTCAGCAGAACCGAGCGTCGTCAATTTCACCCATTAGGAAAAAAAAAAGATGTTACCAACATGAAGACAAGCGGACAGATTTACAGCCGTTTATATGAACTGGTTGGTTCTTCCGCACCATCTAAAAACCGGAGTAAAGGATTCCTGCTATTTCGTTTACGGCTTGACGATATAACACCGGCTCTTAAAAAGCAGAGGCAGCATTAAAAAAACGACAATGGTTGCCTTCGTGCTATTCTGTATGCTGGTTTTTCTTTTTTTTTGCTCTCAAATGCTCTCAAACTCTGTCCTGAACAATTTGCTGGCTCCCATGTCACAATCATACAGTCTGTTGGCAAAGTGCGGCCGCTTTAATGGAACAGTCTCTGTTTCAATTTATGTTTTCCAGCGAGCCGATAGGCCTCGCTCAGGGAGAACCTCGCTCCATCCACCTGCAGGTGCAACTTCTGCTGAGTCGGGATGTGTCACCAGTCAGAACGCCGTGATTACTCTTCTGTCACAGTAATGACGACGCTGTTGTCCCGATGCATTCAGATAACGTGGGAGTTTCCACTTCACGGGCCTTTTTAAAAAAAAAAAAGATATCGGATGAAGGCAGACACACGTGATCGTGCAGTTGTGTTTTTATTTACTGATCTGCATTCTCGGTTAATAAAAGACCCGTGCAGCTATTCGCAAACGCACACAACGACATGTGTCTACCAGGATTTACCTCTCCGTTCCCCCGAAACCGCAGACGCACCGTACAGTTGAGGACATTGCAGTAAATTACACGTCGTGTTCGTGGCGCGCTTGATGGGGAGGAGCAACCTCAAATGAGTAAATAAATGTGCGACTCCTGCACGTCCAACCCACTGATTCAGTCGTATATAATTCCCAACACTTTGGCAGGAAACCAAGTCCATGACATGTAAACATCTCGTGCTGCCAACATTACGGGACTTAATTGTGTGAGGTGCATCGACTGCACCTCAAGCTGATCTATTTAAGATGCCCTCACAGCGACATTCACTCTGGTTCCCCTGTAGAGCCACGTTATCGAGCTTTTTGAAAATACAATTGTAGAGGATGATTATTAGCAGTTTGTATTTATTAAAAAACGGGAAATTATTCCGCATTTCTTTGGCTAATCAATTGTTGCAGTAATGTTTTGAGCAGAAATCCAAACTTTTGCAAGATTCATCTTTTTGAATATGGCGATTTGCATCTTTTCTATGTCATATAACATGTAAACTATCTTTGGGTTTTAGACATTTTGAAAATGGACATTTTTGACATTGTGTACAAAGAAATGATCACGGATAATGAGAAAATAATTGGCAGATTAATCAATAAGGAAAATCCTAATGATCATGTACATCCCAGTTTGTGTCTGTGAAGCGGAGCTGAAACAATTAATGATCAATTAGTTCAATAATCATAAATGCCTTACATTACTGTTACTATAACTTTAGCAAAAATTATTGTTGGCTGAACTTGAATTTGACAAAAGAGTTATTTTGTTTCACTATTTCCCGACAATGTGAATTGATTAATTGTAAAAATAATTGAGAGATGAACCTAAGGAGGATGTATGCATTAGTTGCAGCACTATTGAAGTATCATTAGACGAGACGTGAAACAAAGAGATCCGTCAGCTGAAGATAACGTCGTCAGGCAGATGCTACGCAAGCTGTTCACAAGACAATCCACAAGGATCGCACTCTTCAAAGCCTTTTCAATCTCAATGAATGAACACCTGAATTAATGTTCTCTTATGCGTGACTGCCATCAACATGTTACTCAGAAGAGATCTTCAGATTAATTAACAGACCGAGGAACACTCAACATGTCTAACCTGCCAGTTCCCTTTCCTCATGCATGTTTTGATTCAGGCTCGATGTACATATTCAAATTGCCATTAAAGAGCCAATTAAGGCAATTTAAGGATTAAGTTCGGACTCCGAAGCTTATCCATTGTATTTAACATGAGACAAGTGACAAGTAATATATATATATATATACACACACATATACATACATACATATATGTATACATACATACCATATATATACACATATATATCATATATATTTTAAAGACGTATTAGCTAGTTCAACAGCATCAGAGACTGGGTCTCATTTCCCTCTGAGCTGATTGGAAGCTGTGATTGAAAACGGCCCCTTACAGCAGCGACAGGGGGAACATTGCCCATCACCTATACATCTTTATCAATCACGGAGCACAGCTGCACACTCAATTGAGATATTCACATCCATTTTGCACAATCTCCACCCACCGTAGAAAATGTCCTTCCTCTGAAGTGCACACAGTAAAGGGAAGGAATAAAGATGTGTTTTGTGTGGAAAAATACATTTGGCTGTACGAAGGGCTGGTGATTGCTTTAGATTACCAACCAAGTGCATCTTTGCCCAGAAGGGCCTGAGAATAATAAAGCACTTTTTTTTTTGTGATGGACAGAGCTGAAGCCATTACACGGCACAGATTTCCTAATAAGAGCTTATCATGTCAGTGTCATGTCAGGAAAGGGCAGAGTAGGAAGAGGAGCTGCAGCACAACCACACCACTCGGTGAAAATAGATAGAATAGGTTGTAAGAGGGTGGTGCCTTGACAGTTGGGACATATTGGACACATCGGGATGACAAATGCCTAACTTTAGAAATATTCACATATTGTTTGACAACACGGGCCCTCCCCTTAGTTACTGTTGCTGTGCCCGTCATGCCACTATAAATGCTTTGTATTATTTGAAGTAATGACTTCTTGATTTCAGACGGAGGTAGACAGAAGCAGGCTTCTTGTTTCCAGCAATTGTAGTTTTGTTTGCAGCTGAAATGACAACCAGCTCTAGCTAACTACCTGATCGAACTAATGATGACCAGGCGGCAGCCTCTGGATCTGAAGTCAATGCAGAAGTGCCTTCAACTTGGTCTCTTCTGGTTTCAAAAATAAGTCTGATTGTGTGAGTCCATGAGAGAATGACCCTACGTCTCACTTGAGTTGTTACGTGTGCTTTTAGTTCATAAAAGTCTTAGCTCCACCCTGTCGTGTCACTTCTGGTTTCGAAAGACCAAGATGGCGACGGCCATCATGCCAAACTCAAGGCTTTAGAAACAGTAGTCCCAAAAAAAACAATGGGTGACGTCACGATGACTACTTCCACTTGTTATACACGGTCTACGATGTTGAGTATAGCTTTTAAAGTGAGATTTCTGTTAAGATAGTTAACCGGACATGCCAAGTATTGCAACTTAAATTAGATCAGATGAACACATAGTGTAGTTTAATCCATTTCTCACACATTTGCTCTTGTGTTTTTGGAAAGAAGACATCATTTACAACAGAGCAAAGCAAGATAATGAAGGAAGCACTGCGTATGGGTGTGCAGCATATGGGCATTGTGGGGCGGTGATGGGTCTATAATCATCTTTGGTGCAGACAGGAAATGTTAATATTGGATGTTTTGATTCACCGTCCAAGGCCTGTAAAAATGAGATCGCAAGACATTTGGCTTGAAAACGCCTGCTGCTCCGTCTATCCACCATCCAGCGATGAACAGAAGATGAAATGATTCATCACAGCAGAGACAGCTTCCGGAGAAAGAGATGAGATGAGAGTGGGAACGATGTCATTTTGTATCTCCCAGAGAACAACACAAAGCGAAGATGAAGTGTGGCTGCTGACGGGTGCTGATGGTACACAGACCACGGCAACCTGGCATCGCCCTGCAGGTGTGATTGTGCGCTGATATTTCTGCTGCACCTGGGATCAAAGACGCAATTCGCCCCTGTGATGTCGCCCCTCTCCTCTCGGCTGCACAGAGCCTCTGCACCGCTCGGACAAACTGAAGGTCAGTGAGGCTCAGATGGGAAACGATCTTGAATGGAACGGGTCGTCCAGTCCCATGAGGGCAGCTCCATATCTCAGTATAGGCTAACGGTACCCCAGCTAGATGGAAAGTTGTTGTTTACAAGCGAGAAGGGCCACGATTCTTTGTTTTTGATCTTTTTCACTGAATCATACTGGAAGACTCCAAGCGTCAACAACACATATAAGAGGGCGTTCATTTGTTACCCATCCATTTGTGTCTAACGACATAATATCACAAAATGAACCAGGCTCTAATAATGAATTGAGCTGTGTGTGTGTTCTCACACACTTTTTGTTCTTGTACTGTAGGAGATGCCACATGAATGAGACCGGGTTGTGGAAGGTGCCCTCTGGTCTGTTCCAGGCATTCCTAATACATTTAATTTCCGTGCATGCGTGTCTTTGAGAGGATTTGGGTTTTTTGTGCATTTATAAAGCTAAAGCTATAATAATTACTTAACTAATTTGCAGCATTTGTGCTAAACCGATAAGGCTCCCTCTTTCATGGGATTCAGAGGCCGCCATCAATAATGTGACGGCTTGGGGTAAAAGTGATTTAAAGCCCATTTCACACTTGGCTTCAGAAAGAGAGTGATGGCTTGGCATTCTCCGATCCACACAGCTGCCATCATGACCACATCCTAGCCACACACGCTGCATTTCATGCCAACAAACAAACAAACTTGAAGTTGGAGGCTATGTCCCTATCAAAAGTTAATTCGTTTTTTCTCTCCGATAATTATAATTGTGTTTGCTGAACTGAGACGCTAATCAAAGATCTACACTGCGATCCTTTGTACTCAGTACTTTTCAGCCTCAGTATCCCAAGGAGATATTTGATTTAGTTCCAATCCATGTATGTAAAATATGAGCGAGGAACAAAGTGAGTGTGTCTCCATGAATGTACACGCTCGTGTTGCCGTCAGCCAACAAGCCGGCGGGTCAGTGACTTCATTAATAGACTGATGGTACTCTGTTGAATGCTGAACTCTGATGATCAACACAGAGCTCTGCTGATTAAAGTCTCATTCCCTCAGTGTACGCACTAATTATCTAGATTGACAAGCCACTATAGCTTTTCACTGAGCTGAGAGGTCTGGGCACTCTCGCTGTCCTCCATCCTCTCCCAGCATGCACTTAGGCAGCAGGAAATGTCCCCACTCAGCCAAAACACGGGCATAAACAGTTTTAATTCAACGCTGTTATTTCGGTACGACAGTACTCATTATGGTAGTTTGAAGGCCTATGTTTTGCAGGAGTGGTCTTGAAAATGATGACATGGTCCACATAAGGTTTCTGTGCATGGGAGGGTACCGTACTTGCACATCATCATTACTGCAGATTACTGAAATATTACGCCACTGTCACTGCAGTAATTAATGACATGCCTTCCATTGCAAATGGAATAATTTCCATCCTCGCTAATTTAGAAATGTATTGAAGCTGTTGTAATCCATGTTTTGAGGTCAATAATGGATTAAATGACTGTAATGTGGAGAGGGTTGCTCATAGTGACACACCCACATAGTCCCCATCAGTTAATTGGTTTGGTTCATTCACAAATCAGTGTTTTCAGCAGAGTAAACCCACTGGACTCCACCTAAACAGCACTAAACAGCAGGGAGACAAAGTAAGCAGCTGACTAGTGGGCATAGTATCATTTAGCAGCTAAAGAGACAGCTTTTCCCCCAACAGAGCGAAGGAGGAGAGCGAATATTGGACTAACATTCGTTACATGGCCAGAAACAAATGCCAATGTTGCTTTGAACCTGCTGGGTGTGGAAGGCAATTATTTGCCAGCACATTTTCCATTTTAGATTAGATTCCCTTTACTTCAAAGTTCTCTCAAACCTTAAAAAGGGGACCCGGTTTCAGGACAAAACAAAACATACATGACAAAACAAAGCTATTGTTGTATGTACGGACCTCGCTGTCTCCCCAATTTGCTGCCATTCTGGGTTGCTGTAGCTTCGCTGCTAACTGCTGCTCGTGCTTGTTTTTATGAAATCTCCCGATAATACATCTTCAAAATGTCACACCCATTCCACCGTGATTATTATTATTATTTTCTGGGTTAATTGATACGTTGTTTTGTCTTTAAAATGTTTCACTGGCCAAATGTTGTGTGACCAGTCCAAAATATCAATGTCTACGATCATGCAACAAGGTAAAGCATAAAATTCTCGCAATTAGAAAGCTGGAAATGTTGGTCTTTTCTTGCGCACAAAATGACTGGAACGATTATTCAATTATCAAAATTGCACAGAGTAATCGGATTATCGTTACAGCTCCAGTATTAACAGCTTGCTCCGTTGCCTCAGAGTTCTCCAAACCTATTAATACAGTTTGTTTCCTACAATCAGGTCTTGTATTTTCAAAAATGTTGTACATGTATAATTATTATAAAGTAGAAAACAACCAAATAGTTCAGCTGACAAGAGCAACATGGAAGATATCTTTAACGTAATAATAAGAAAAAGGAGGTTAGACAGCGTGCTGCAGGAGCTGGAATCAACAGCAGACATCAACTCGGGATGTTAATTGAATGACCTCACGAATGCATTACCCCAGCCCATTAGTGTCTGTTCTGCCTTAAGCTCCATCACGTAGACGAGATGTGGCATCTTCAGGCTGCAATGTGTTGAAACCCACAGGAAATATTTGACTTCATCCGAACTGAAAAGGCAATAATCTCTCTTTCCGACATGATAGATATTTAAATATACTGGCTATCTCTGCATGTATCTGTTTTAAACAATCACATACACACCTGTTAGGAAGAGATAAATGGAAAGATACAGCACAAACACTGTCTTTGTGTAATTACATTATGTTCACTTGGGCAGATTCAATTTGGTTCCGTCAGGCATCAGATTTATTGAATAGCTTGTAGCTGAGATGCGTATTTTGTGTGTGTGTGCTTTCATCTTGGAACATGCTCGATTGCATACAGCACAATGTGGGCGACGCTTTCGGAGACATCGTTTCCCTAAAAAGAGAAAAGTTTCTTTTCATTTTCTTGAAGCGCAGTTTCCCCCCTGATGGAAAATATGTGAGCCTTTTGAAGGTATGTATTTCATCAGACAATGAGATGAAAAGGGTTTCAGGCCCAATGGCTGAAATGGAGAACTGATTTTCCTGGACATGTCGACGTCTGTTGTAGGTTGAAAGGACACGGACATGGTTCATAATCCGATTACACATCCATTACTCCCTCGCAGGGAAGTGGCACTGCACAGGGCCTCATTGTGAAGGTACAACAAACACAGCAGTACGTGGGTTAGATACTATGTTAAATATTGCAAGAATAATACTTGTTTTTTCTTTACCAGATGTCTCAACTATATACAAATATAGATGAGAACTACAATTATCTTTTCCATCACAATGACGTCTATTAAAACAGCTCTGGGATTTATTGTTGAAAACTCATCTTCATAAACCAATACCATATTAAAACATAGTATTCCATATGTTAAGCATGCCTCATGGAAACATGGAAATAACAGACCAATTAAAATATGTAAAAGAAATATGAATTGCATAATGTTAATCCAATTTAGACTTGAATGCGGAGTAATTGGCAATTCTGGTTGTCATTTCTTGTGTAATTAATGAATACAAACTGTAGGACATAATGACCCCTTTCCAGTAGCATTATCATTTATATTAAAGCAGCATGTAATGAGGTATTGTGTAGTCTGGCAGGCAATTCTTTATAATGTATGGCATGTTGGGAATAAATCCTCTGTATACTATAAAGATAGATGCTCGTGATATTAGACAATCCTGTTCGACATCATGTGAAACGCTAGCAAATGCTTAATCTTGTTAAAAACAACCGTCACTGTTGTCATTTATTCAGCAGGAGTTTCAGAGGCTAATAAAAGAGCCAGAGGACATTCGCCAAGGGAAGGGACTAATGAGCAAAATCAGACCAAAACATAATAACACATCTTTCACATGACAAATGTGTTGCAGTCAGCAGTTAACGTTGACACATTTAAGAGTTGTCTTTCCTAATTTTGTTTGATTCTGTATTTTGCTCTTGGCGCTAGTGCTAATTAGGGCTGAATCTAATTATTATTTTCATTATTGATTAATCTGCCAATTAACTTTTCAATGAATCAATTAAGTGAAATGTCAAAAAAGTGTGAAAAGAAATGCCCATCAGAATTATTTGTTGCCCAAGGTGACTTTTTTATGTCTGTTTTGTCCAACAAAATTCAAAACACAAGATAATAAATTAAGGACGATTCTCACAATCCACAAAGCGATTAACTGACTGGTTGTTTAACCTCATTCTGATGTCTAAATTATAAAAATGCTGGTTGTTATTCAAACAAATGTTTTGTCTCTTCCCAGCTTTGGCATTGTTTTGTGTTTTTCCAAAATATCACTTAATCCTGGAAGATCAATGTATTATTGATTTCTTTGGCCACTTGGAGGCAACACAACAAGCTTTAAACAAAACATTGACATTTCATATTATACACAAGTCGGTTTGCAAACAGAGGCTTATTTTACTCATTGAGGTCAGCAGACACTGATCAACATTTACATTAATTTAATGTTTCTGTCACAAATGTAAATCCAATACTCACTCTTCTTCTAGCTCAACCCCAAAGGCAAATATCTGGCTCTTTTTCTGCATAAGTCTTTACCATGTTCACCAGCTAGTTGGTAACTTTCTCTTTATGATGTTTGGTGGTGGGCAGGTTAGAGCTCAACCAATTAATGGGTTTTGCAATGAGCTAAAATATGATAGGGTACTTGCACAATTGGGTAATGATTATCTGTTGGTCCTTCACTGCTAATGGCACCTTTTGCATTAAACATAGTAATTTGAGCCATTGGACTATGGACATAGACTTGAGTAACCATAAACAAATACAGTATGAACAGGTGATGGTATAAAAGACAAAACAATTCAACACAAATTCCCAAAAAACAGCTTTCATTTTTCAGCCCTTTCATGGCAGTGATCGAGCAGTCTTGCCTTCGTTTTTGACTGATGTTCATGTTATTCTGGCACTCTATTCAAAGAAATATGAATGAATAAAGTGCAGGTTGATCATCTAAACCAAGCTGGAAAAAAACCTTCTGTTGATTCTCAAAGAGACCCGAGACGTCAGAAAAGCTCTTCTGCGCAAATATATTTCAGATGTATATTGGTAGAACAAATTATAAAACAATGTAAAGTACATTATTTTCTTGCCGCCATATGTTTTGTGAACTTCTGTGATTTCTTAACCAAATTATCATAGTGGAGAATGAGAGTCTGTCCGCTGCTGACGTTTATATCTGGTATGTGAAGGAGGGTACCGCAAGTCCTTCCTTCCTGCTGCTGTCAGGCTGCACAACCTACAGAGCTCGCAGTAGATCACAAAAATAAAATAAATACTTCATTCACTTTGGCCACCTCAACTGTGCAATATAAATACTTTTTTATTCTGTCTGTGTATATATATATATATATATATTGTTATTATGCTTTCTTTACTGTTTTAATTTGTATTACTGTTTTACATTACGTTTTTATTTCATTTACTATGTCTCTTTACCCGTTTGCTGCTGTAATACTGCAAATTTCCCCACTGCGGGACTAATAAAGGAATATCTAATCTAACACCAAATGTTTTATTCATAAACTTTAGGATACAAAGATCAATTTTTATTTGACCCTTGAATATGAATGCTATGTGACTGGAAGCCTTGACCCTCCTTCCCTCTGTGATACACCCTGGCCGGCACCCTCACCGAGGAGGAAATATATCAGACGAGCAGGTCTGCTCTAACTGCACCAGCGATCATAACACAGTAAGAAATACACTGGCTTGAAGCCCAAGGGCCAGAAAAAATGTCATCACTTATTCACTGACACTGTTCTTGGTTTAGTTGTTTCTCTCTCTCCCTCTCTTTCTATATATAGCTATAGATATATATTTTTTTCCCCATGTTCGTTTGTGAGGAGATGCTTCCTCATTTGTTTTGCGTGATTGAGGAGCGAGATGCAGGCGAGTCAGTACAGCCTTGGGTAGGAGAATCCAGTCACAGCTGGCGACTTGCTCTCCAATAATGAGCAAACGTGAAAAGATGAAAGTGAGTAGCTCTGCCATGTGCCACAGCCCTCGGAGGCCCTTTTAGGAAAGGACAATTTATAGATATTCATGAGACTCGGCAGTCGTTGCTGGACGTGAATTGAACTTTTCCTGTCATCTACAAAGTGAAATAATACACAGTAAAGCAGTTGACACTATCTCCCACAACTCCTCGCTCTCCTCTCAGTGAGTCATGTGAGATCGTGATTCACAGGTTATTATCTAAGGTAGCTGGCAGTCTTGTCAGAGGACCAGCAGTGGTCAGAGGTGTTGCCAAACAGTGTCTGAGGATCCAGGAACCCTGTAAACAGGAGTAATGGTGCATACAGCCTCCCACAGCCAAGGGCAGAGGCACTTCTTTGAGAAAGCAAGACATTATGCTGTAAACAAATAACTTATATCGACGGAAAGAAGTTGTGCTCGACTGAAGGAGACATTTGTGAAGGCAGTTGGGGGTTTC
This sequence comes from Cottus gobio, assembly GCA_023566465.1. Classification (NCBI taxonomy): domain Eukaryota; kingdom Metazoa; phylum Chordata; class Actinopteri; order Perciformes; family Cottidae; genus Cottus; species Cottus gobio. The sequence continues at coordinate 21,516,988 of CM042219.1, forward strand.
AAGGACGATAGGACTTAAATGAGTGCGTTTGTGAATTGGTTGCTATACAACAACAGTGTGGTCATTAACACTGGATGGGGAATATCCACTTTCTTTCAGAGAGTTAGATGAGAAGATGAACACCACTCATGTCTGCAGCTTTGGTGGGGAAGATGCTAGGCTTTGTAGCTTTGCATGAAGAATAGATCCAGCTAGCCTCTCCAAAGTTAAAAAATATGCCTTTGAAGACCTCTAAAGCTCACCAATGTAGTGCATTTGTTTTAAAAAACAACAGTTTGTGGTTTTAGGAGGATTTACTTTTGTAGTTCTGTGATGGGTTAAATGCAGAGACCAATTTCCCCCAGGGGGAACAATTAATGTTACTTTCATCTTCTTCTTATATTATGTTTCATGTTCTGTTTATGCATGTCCTTCATGTTTGTTTACATCCGTGCCTTTTTGTTTGTTTGTATCATGAGTAGGCGGTCTCATGACAGATTGAAACCAAGCCAAACCATCAACAAAAGACCATTTTGAAACCGGTGTTCGGCAATACTTCTGGAATCAGCAGCTCCTTCCACTTAGCACTGGTTGCCTGGCAACCTCACCTTGACGACAAGACTAGTCACTACGCCCAACTTCACCGAGAAATAGTATCGGCATGTAACTCTTCCGTAAAACCTCTCATCTCGTTTTTTACATTTCTGTTTGTGTACCGATTAAACGAGCTGCAGGAGGTTTGATTGGCAGTTATTTGTGCTTAACACGCGGAGAACAGAATCTTCTCATCTGACTCTGGGAAAGGAAATTAATAACTGTGTTTCCCAAAATACACTTTGAAACCCAACATGTTGAATTGGATGCTGGGTTAGAAATCTGCAGTTTTTAAGTGAAATAGTCTGCTTCTGCTCGTTTTATTCCCTCTGGAGTAGACTGTAGCGCAAGCAAATCTGCTTTGACTTTCACAACACTTTATAAAATGTGTAGGAATCCATGATGTCCGCTGCATGCCAGGAAATTGCATGGCTGTCCTAAATGCATTTCTCGACTCTGATAGCAGCCGGAGCTCTGGTGTGGAGAATGAACAAAACTGTCAAATCCCCCCTGCAGCAGTCCTTAAACTATCTCCTCTCTTCAGGCATCCAGTATGTCAGTGGGAGTTGGAGGTAAATTGCTACAGGTGGATGAAGTGATGGTTGGCAAATTGCTGTGGACATTATAGATATGCAACCTGTACGACTAACGTACGGAAATAAGGTTGAAAATCCACAAACTGCTCCTTTTAAGCGGTCCATGTGGGTACTTTCCAGTATAATGCACATTTTCTCTGATGCTTAGAGTAACAGTTCCCTTTTAAGTGATTTGCATTTTAATCTTTTGCGAGGAATCTACAGTGTGAGATCAAAGTTTCTCTTTAACTCATTAGCGGATAAGATGGAAAATAAAATTCCCCAACACTGTCTCGTATGTAGCTTTCTGTCACGGCTGCTATTAGCATGCGGTGAAAAGGCCAACACAGAAATAATTGCTCAGTTTAATTTCTGAATGTTCGAGTTTAAATGATAGAACGTTATTTTTTTATTTTGAAGCAAACTTTCAACCTCTGTTCTCCACTAACCATGTATTACTCCTCGAGGGGATATCTGAGTCAGACGCACATAGAAAGTGTATTTTTATTCAATTAATGCTGCATGTCTTGAGCTTCATTTCCACACAGTTGCCACAGAGCTGTCAAGGGACTCGAAATAGCACTCAGGCCCTTTCCCCAACTGTCAACCATCTGTTCAACAGTCAATGAAATAATCAAAAACTTTTAAATGGAAAGCTAACAGGATTAATCAATATGTCACATATTCCTTTTACAGGACTGTAAATGTATTCATTTCGTGCTGGTGCACGCTCGTCTCTGCATCTCAAAGCGTCTTTTATTCTCATGCACTCAAAGGTGCTTTCCAAGAAACCGTACACCACGCGGCTTATTGTAGCACTATTCTGCTGCAGTCCCACAGCACTTCTCAATATATATACAGACAGACAGACACAGATATATATATATATATATATATATATATATATGTATATGTGTGTATGTGCGTGTATGTGCATGTATGTATGTGTGTGTGTGTATGTGTACACACACACACACCTCAATAAATGTAACATTGGGAGGGTGTTGAGTGTTACAATCAGATTTTTCTAATACATTTAAAGGAAATTAAATTGGAAAAATTATAAATTTAAATCCAAACAGTTATAGATCAATATGAAAAAAACACTACAATAAACAATGTGCATACAGGAAAGAAATAATATTCAACAATGTTTTCTTTTCTCTAACAGAATCTAGTCATGGATGGACTGTTATCCTACACACAAAGTCGTGTCAACCATTGTGTTTGATGTGATATATTGTGTTAGGATTGCCTTTGTGTGTTTAAATAATTGCAATTAGTTGATTATGAATTTTTCAAATATAAAAACATTATAATCGTATTCACACTTTACTCTGGTTTCATGCCATAATTTGCCACACCCACATTAGCGCACAGCAGACTGGAATAGGTCCTAAAGTAGTTTCCAGATGTACTGAATCGGGAATAAAAATGTAATCAAATTGTGAGATACCCAAAATATCAAACCCAAATCAAATCAAAGAAATGTTCCTTAAGTAGTTTAAACTGTGGTTTGTGAAGTTGCAGAAAAGAAAAGAGTATATTCCGAATCTCCAATATCCTTAATGGCCCCAAGTTGGGAGTAATATTCCCTGGGGTAAAGTCTGCCTTTCCAGAGACAATTCACAGCACAGAGACCGAATCCCTTCTCCTGGAAAAGCAAATGATATCCCTCCAGACTTGCCAGAGTTGTAAACTACAAGGTTGGCTTTAACTTCTTCTGTGATGTGTTTTATTAAGCAGGCCCCATGGGGAGAGAGGTTGGCGAAGCCAAGAGACTGAACAGAAAGCTGAGTCATGATATTAATGTAGCCAACACCAGATTAAACAAGCACAGTTATATAAAAAAATAAAAAAATAAAAAAGTAGGTTGCTCAGGCCGAGACCACCCAGACCAATTGGCATTTGACATTATTGATGTGTGTGCCCTTCTGTTCATGTGGCAGAGGCCGTGTTCAGCCCAGGCTCCGTCTTTATAAATCACCAGAAAGAAAAGCTCAGCTGTCACTGTCAATGCAGTACATGAGTGTTAGTGTTCAATCATTACTTCTAGTACATGACAGAGGCCTCTCCAGTGCATTACCGACGCAGCTCCAGGGCAGGGATACCCGGACTTTGTTGTACATTATAGATTATAATAAAGCGATAGATCCCGACGGGCCCTTAGCTGTGATGTAATCACAACAGACGGGCTGGAGTGAGCTATGGCTTTTTTTAAATGGTCATCAAGTATGGCTTAAACTTACAGACACATTACAATTTAAATAGTTATTTAATTCATACGCAATGTTCACAATAAAGTAGCTCGCTGCCAGCACACGAGGCGGTTGCTAACGTACTTTAGCCGCTAGCATATTGGTCTTATTATACAGTATTTTGTATAACTCGTTGTGCAACCACAACAAGTAACTGTAACTTTACCTTTGGTCTAACTGTTACGTATTTTACACTTTTTACGTTTACTCGTCGACTTTATGTGTATGTTTACTAGATTGAACTAGATCTAAAGGGCTTTAATGTTGATACGTTGTTTGTTTTCTAAAGCCTTGACATCGCCGCTTTACTACAGCCTCTGTTCCTGCTCTCTTATTTCTTTTTCCCCCTGCATTTTCTATCCATATGCTGAGACAAATTACCATCCATTATCAGTTAATAATATACATTTAAACCTTTGCACTTCAACAACGATTATGTTGTGGCCATACAATAAACTCCGGCTCGTATGAAGAGTCACTCCCAACATCATAACGTGGTTTCATTGGTCCACTCGACTGTTGAGTAAAGCCACGCTCCATATGTCGTAGTTATAGGTGTCGGACTTTTAAATCTACCAATCAATAATAACATTATTACAAAGTAATGTATTACTCATGAACTTTCCATTTTTACTTTGTCTCTCTATACTTTTGTACAGGACTAACACATTTTCACTTTACATGTCATCATCTTTTGATTTGTAATTCCTTTCATCTACTTCTGTCTTACTGTGTTTTTACAGTTTCTTAGTTGCCTTCAGTAAAACCAGGAGAAGTCAACTCCCGTCTTCAACCTTTGATGGAAGTGTGTTTAACGTTTGATGCTTTGATGCTGAATGAGAGCAGAGGAGTAACTGAAAATGTTTCTCCTAAAATGTAGATAGATAGATGATTATGTTTAATAAACAATTTACAAGCTGTAATGCTAAGTTATTTATCATAATTCTGAGCCATAATTCTAATAAATTGAATTAAATGTTTTCTTTTTGTTTGAGAAATCCACCTACTGTTGGCTTTTTCCTAAAACTGTGAAACAGTGTGTATTTGCAGGCTCGTTACTTGCAAACTTCGCCCACATTACAGTACGAGACAGAAAAGAGAATAAAATACGAGTTAGAGTCGGCTGTTCAGCGAGGATGCGCGAGTGCAACGCTTCTTGTTACCTTGGAAACCACAATTCAGAGCTCAGTCCCTTTCATGGATGGGATGGTACTCATGTGAAGGTCAGGCCCGTCTCTTCCTCTGACGTCAGTGGGACTCACTTTGCTTCACACTACGTTGGCCCAGACGAGGACAAAGTAAAAAGGGAGGCTATTTTGAGTCCATCCTGTGTAGCTTTTGTTGGTTGAAATGAATAAATAGACTAAAATAAGTTGTTTTTCAGACCGATGAAGGTGTAACGGAGACGTGTTAGTATAGCAGGTCTGACGTAGATTGGCGCCGACACATTCAAATAGATTTTCTTTTGACAAGATGGTTGAAATCGACCATTATCATAGATTTTTTTCTATCTTTAGATTTTGCATAAATGAAACTCTCTTCCCAAACATTACTTTTAGCTGACGCTTTTATCCAAAGTGACTTAGATGATATACAGTAGACCGTAGACACAGAAACGGTGAGCAATCAGGGTTAAGTGTCTTGCTCAAGGACACATCGACATGGACTAGCGGAGCCGGGGATCGAACCACCGATCACCAATTGTAAGTCGGACCTGCTAACCACTGACCCACAGTCGCCCACAAACATGAACGTTAGCTCTACAGTTGGACTATGAAGGGTGTGGGGTTAGGTGCATACAGCAACACTTCACTAATAGGGTGACTGTGGGTCAGTGGTTAGCAGGTCTGTCTTTCAATCAGAGGATCGGTGGTTCGATCCCCAGCTCCGCTAGTCCATGTCGATGCTTTGGATAAAAGCGTCAGCTAAATGTAATAATAAAAAACGTTCTGATGTAGATATGAGAGCTGGGACCAGAGGTACTGGAGGGTAAATAGCTGCCCATAGACCGAATTTGGCCCTCAAGCAAAAAGATTTGGCCCCTGACAAAAGTTGTTTACCTCACGACTTTTAGCAGTCATGTGAATGATGACTCTTGTCAAGGCGCACGTAGCGTTATGATGTTATCGCTGAAAAGCCTCAACGTAAGGACTTTGGGAGGGGATGGATGGTCGGTACAGGGTGTGGATTTGTCATCTGTGTCAACAATGGTTTCCTTTAACCGCGACTGTGCTCTTTCCTTAAACTCCACCGAGTACAGTAGTTATTGTATCAACCATGACCAGAAGCTGATGGATGCTTACCGTAAATAGTTGTTGCACATATCTTGGAATGGACGATATATTAAAAGAATAGTGTGTGAATGTACATATAATTTAATAGCGTGATATTTTAATCATAGTAAACTGCTGAGGATTAATTCAGAAACCAATAATATAACTTTATTCTGTGTATATATATTATATTTGACTGTGTTTTTTTACCATTTATTATTTATATTACTTTTTGGGGGATTTTTACAAAGTCTCTTTGTCACGACCGGGTGTGGTGGGGCAAATTCAAAACGTACTTTACTTAACGAAGTCACAAAACAACACTAGAAAACTTACAGCTGGAAGGCGATGAAACATGCAGGTATACAAGGAAGACAAAAGGAGACAATCCTGCAACTGACAAGGGGAAGACAGATTAAATACACGGGGAAGACAGGCAACGAGGCACAGGTGGAAACAAAGAGGGTGGGGCTTCACAATCACACAGGGGGAAGGTAGACGAGGAGGGAGGAGCCTGGAACGAGAACAGGTGAAGGGAATAAACAATCAGGAAACTCTGGGAAGACACACACATGTAAAACACAGGGCGTCACACTCCTTTGTTGCTGTAATCCTGTATATTTCCCCACTGTGGGACGAATAAAGGAATATCTAATCGAATCAAGGGGTAAAATAAACAGACTGCATGTTTTCTTTTCTATTAATCCAGTGAATTAAATACCTGACAAATCAAAATATGTCATTTCACACCTCTATTAATAGAAATCATCGTAACCAGCTGATAGAAATACAAGTTGTGACATAACCAATAGTGTTTTGAAGCCTGGAGTTTGGGTCTCCTGCTGCCACCATCTTGTGTGAAAGGCACATTAAGGTGACGCGAGTAATCGGCCATCACTGTGATCAACGTGATCGGCAAAGCAATCAAGGGGACATTGCCCCCCAATCAAATCCCACTTTAGATCCTCTTTAAACACTTCTTAACTGAATAACGTTGTTCGAAAAACACACATTCGACAAGGTGACATTAGCCCATTAAGACCCTAAATTCAAGTGTAATTTTAGTTTTTTGAATTTCCAAAGAGATGTTAGGGATTTGCCTCTTGAATTCAATCCAGTCACTATGTTGGCAATAAATAAAATTGCATTTTACGTATTTAGGCATTGGCTTCAGACGTGAGTTATGGTGTCCGCTTCTTAGGAAAGTCCTTCTGCGACATATTACCATGTATCTAATGGTAAAAAATAATAAGAAAACATCAGGTGGCAGCAGAAAGCTGGTGATCTGGCAGCAAAAACTGGCTGTGTAGAGTGATTGTTACTTCTGACAGGGAATGAGCTGGAGATATCGTAGTGGCAACTAGATCTAGTTCAACTCAGTTTATTTTGTATAGCCACAAATCACACATTACAAATTTGCCTCGGATGGCTTTACGATCTGAACACATACGACATCCCTGTCCCGGAACCTCATATCGGATCAGGAAAAACTTCCCCAAAAACCCGTTCACGGGGAAAAAGGAAGAAACCTTCTGGAGAGAACAAAACTCCTCGATATGGGTCGTTCTATCTTATTTTTCCAAGTCGCTGAGAAGGGGCAAGGCAGGTGATGTGATCATCATATCACTGACAGTGGACTGCTACGCACTGACATGTCAGTGAACACAACAGCAGCGTTTTAGTGACGTGGGTCTTTCTGTCACTGCGACACTTAAATCCCCCAATCAATAAATAGCATTATAAGAAATGTCAAAAGGATTTTGAGTTAGTTGTTTTTACTTCTGGACTTTCCATTTTGACTTTGTCTCTCTCTGCTTCAATCAATACAGGACTGTAAACACTAATTTCACTTGTCTATCTATTGTTTACGACATGTCATCTTCTTTTGATTCCCTTTCATCTAATTCTGTCTCTTTTTTTTGTCTGTAGATGTTTTTTTCAGTTGCTTTCAATAAAACCTGGAAAAGCCAACTCCTGTCCTTAACCTTTGTTGGAAGTGTGGGTGACTGACTACATTTAAATTATTAGTTTTAGCCAGGGAGGAAACATTAAATAGATGATGTATATTGAACAATGTAATACATTTTACAAGCTGTAATGCAAAGTTATTTATAGTAATTGGTAGGCACTTCTGTCGGTGCGTCTCCATCCCATTCAAGTGTAGTCAGCAAGCCGCTTTACTTACTCAAACTTCCTCTAATCTGACTTTGTGGCTGGGTAAGCAGACCATTCGGTCCCAAAGTGCGTTCGACTTCTCCGTTAAGACTCACGTCTGCGTTATCTTTCCTCCTTTTCCAAACAAAAGTAACGCTCAGCTCAGCTCTGAGTGATATGAAGGCAGAGTCAATGGAAGCTTTCCAGCCCGAGAGCTACTGACCCGTTCTGCTTGCTCCAAAACCAATTTGTTCCCAAACTCCGGAGTTTCTGTTTTAGTAGACCTTGAACCACAACCAACATTTCACAACAAGCACATTTAATGAAAAGACCTCACCATAAATCACACATGTCCGCTAAAAGGAAAGCGGGACTATAGCTGTATAATATGACGACACGGGCTGGAAAGTGATGGACACAAGTGAGTTTCACCTGTGAATGGTATTCAACTAAAAAAAAACTCTGAGTCATGAAAAAAAAGTTAAAGGAGTGTGATCATCTGTCAGACGAGTCTCGCTCACGGGAGGCGATGGGATCTTATCAACAGCTTCCTGACTGCTGCTCAGATAGCAGCCCCCCTGGCAGTGCCCTCAGATAACTGCTGCCACGTAGCATGTGCTCTGCCAGACATGAAGCTGAATCAAAGCCGCTTTGACTTTAGCAACACCGGCTGCGTGACTGTGCACATTAGTGACGGCGGGGGCGGAGATATGAAAGGGAATCCGGACGAGAAGGTGAGGAGGGAGATGAAGATAAAGCGCTGAGACAATAAGGGCTCTGTGTGTTGGTGCATGATGGGTAACTGGGTCAGTGAAGTGGTATTTTTTTTTGTCCATTATTCCCCTTGCCTGCGCATATTTGGTATTTGAGTGACTTGCTTCGGCTGGTTTGCTGAATTTGAGCCGACGAGCGGCTGCAATGGGCTGGTGGGTATGCAGGTTTTTAGAAATGCTGTAAAGAAAAGACCAGCTGGACCCAAAGAAATGTTTGACTAGTCAGTAAAATGTTATAGTATCTGATGTAAGGGGCGACTGTGGCTCAGTGGTTAGCAAGTCAGTCTTTCGATCAGAGGGTCGGTGGTTCAAACCCCGGCTCAGCCAGTCCATGTCGTTGTGCCCTTGAGCAAGACACTTAACCCTCATTGCTCACCGTTGCTGTGTCTACTGTATAGCATGTAAGTTGCTTTGGAGAAAAACGTCAGCTAAATTAAATGTAATAATATAAATCACAACATTTAACTACTGAACTATATTTTCTGTAGTTTTTTATCCATACATTTTGGTCTACTTCTCTACAGTGCCACTGGTAATAAGGTGGAGGATAATAGATCTTTTATTTTATAAAGATATTTGGTTTAAAAAGTAATCTGACTTTAAAAATGTGTAAACATCGAGTGTGAACACCTCTTTGTGTCAATAAGTCTGAGAAACATTTGATACTTTTGTTTGTTTTGTCTTTCCCTTCTTTGTTTTGTTCTGTTTGTCTCTGTCTCTTGTCTCCAGTGTAAAGCGTCTTTGAGTATCTATAAAAGCGCTATAAGTTTGAATTATTATTATTATTAACGGTCATTATGACCCAAACACTGTGTTGTCTAGTTGAGCTGAAGTCATTAAAAATCGCATCTTGGATATGAATATTTCACTCAATCTAAATGTGATATGTCATGAACTATAGATTAAATGGGTACCGATCATTTACGGCGTTAAACCGTCTGTTCAAAATGTTTTATTTAAGTTCTGGGAGAAATTAAAGTATGTCCACATTTAGTGGTGCAGAGATCGTTTCCCAGCACAACTCCAACGTAAGAGACAGGAGACAAAAGCACATCTTCGTTCTAAATGAAGTGGGTTTCTTCCAAGGTGACACAAGGTGATTCTTTTTAGAGCTAATACCTTCTTTGTGTATCCTCACACTGTTTCCTTACTGAGCTGCAATATGAATACTAACACACAGACAATTTCATACATTTTTATTTTTCTCCTTGTTCATATTGGCTGTGAAGAGAGTGTTTCCTCTATCAATCTAAGAGATGAGGTTCGAAATGAACCACTAATATGAGTCTTTAAAAAATATATATATATATATAATGAAATATAATAGCCGGGTTGTACTCTATTCCCATAAAAGAGAGGAGAATATGCATTATTTTGTTCGCTTAATTTTGTTGATATTTGCACTCAAGTTATTATCTAACCGAACACAATGATCCGTTCACCATGAATAAAAGTGGACCATCAACTATAACGAGCCCGTTGTGCCCCCCGGCCCCTCGGCGGTCATGAAACATGCTTAATCAGCAGATTCTGTTAGCCGGACTCTGACCCACATTCCCGATCCACCATCTTGGCGCATCACCAGAAAACAGGCAGGACTCCAAAGCTGCGTCGTCGCCTCGTGGTTAACAAACCAGACAGTGACTGGCAGGAGGGTCCAATTACAGCCGCGACTGGCTGACACCAGCGCAGGTCATCTCGTTCCCATTTGGACTCCCAGTTGTCAAATGGGCCCATTGATCCACCTCATGTCTACCCGTTACTGTCCAGGTCAGGAGAGACGAATCTGGCATGGGCTCCATTAAGGATGCATCATGGGAGATTGTCATGATTAGATGTGGGGCGGTGGAAAGCCCTGTGGTTTTGTTCTGCTATTCAGATTGCTGTGTGAGTCTTCATGTTGTATTTACATATTTAAATTTTTAGTATGCAATCTTAAAGGTTAAATAACAGGCATATTTATGATGTGAGACTTGAATAATATTACGGAAGCCAAGCACCATGTAACCACCTTTTATAATCGTCGTTATTCTTCTAAATAAAGACAAAACACGACTAAATGGGAAACCATGTTTTCTAAAAATGCTTTTACCAAATGTTTTTGAAAGGAAATATGTTGGGTGTCAAAAGATTTCCAGTCCAAGTGATTCTGCATCCCACAAGCATATCATATCACAAGCATATAGTTTATATGATGCGACACGAGTACTTGGTTTGAGGTCAGAAAAAACATTTTCTGTCTCCTAAATTTTTATCCAAGATTACATTTTTCATCTTTGAACAAATGCTGTAAATGCCTCGTGGTAATATCAAAAAGCAATCACGCAAACAATCTCCTCATACAATTTAGTGCGGGCGCAGATATCTTGTGAAATACATATTTGCCGGATTTGTTCCGTATGAACATTTTGTTATTCCACGTCTATTTTCAATTTTAAAAAAAGTCTTCATTATGAGGAAACAAGGATAGAATTGCTTTTCTTTTCAAACTAATTTTGGTAGTAAGATTGTAGTAATGTTTCGGAGATTGGGTTGCAGCTGATTGAATATCATATGTTGATGATTTCCCATATGACTGATATTCTGCAGAGACTGGAGCGTCTTCTGTAAATCACAAGTCCACCAAGAACTCCGAGGAAAGTGCTCATAATTCAGCCTTGAGTAAGTTTTCCAAAGAACTGGTATTCACTGAAGCTGCTTCTGTAACTGAAATCATTACATTTGGCTTAATGATGACACTCTTGTCCTCATTGAAGATAATCAGTCCTCTCGTAGATGAAATGGAAGAGAAAAAAACACTGATATTCTAATATTAATAGTCTAATCTTTCTATTCTAATTTTTCCATTTCACTGAATTCTGACAAGTTCAGCTCCGCAGTAGATTGGTTTGATGAGGATCAACGCTTTGTTTCATGTTCATGATTGATATGAGCAAGCCTTTTTTTTTTTTGTGCAAATCATATTTATTCCCCATTATCTGCAGCCTTGTCATCCAATCAATTAATCAGACGCGTTGAAATCCCTGCTGTGATTCTGTCGGTGTGAGAGGGTTCATGAGTGTCTGCTTCTGCACATGTGTGTGTGTGTGTGTGTGTGTGAGGTCGTTTATAATGACGATGGGGTCCGTTCCAGCTCAGCAAAACCATGAATTCAGAAACTTTACTGCCTCAACTTCCAGCCTAATTAGATCGAAATTAGTAAACTATTTTTTTTAATGTTTTCTACTTAAATGCCTTTCAGCAATAATCAACGTTTTTAGTGCCAACCAGGTCCATCACGGGAATAGTGTTGGTTAGTGTTGCACATTATCTTTGCTATGAGATTGTTGTAGTCTGGCTGGAGAGGATTTCGGTCATTAGCATGTATGAAAAGTAAATTATTGATATGACCAAAATTATTAACATCAATAGGATGATCAACATATTAGACTGTGGATATATTCTCAACATTACTACTACTATTATTCCACAATCAGAGTGAACAGTGAAGGGTTGAATCTGAGCCCTGACTATGACAACCAGCCATTATCACAAAACATATGCACAAAATAATCTCTTTAAAATATGACAGTTTATTTATATGTATCAATACTGATCAAACATCTATAATATTATAAATCAGCAAACATCTATGTTCTCATCTATATGTGTGTGTGTGTGGGTTAGTTGGAAAAGAAGGGGGAGGAGCTTTACCAGCTGCAACATTAAAGTAAGGAAAACATTAATGCATCACTAATTATAATATAATATTATAATATTACATCATATAGTGATAAAAAAAAGAAGCAAAATGCAAAAAGAAAACTCCAAACAGCTTTATTTGCAATACTCCAGTTTGCAGGTCTGAAGCAAGATTTGGAAAACTCTTCAAGACGGAGTATTCAAATATCTGTAGAAACCATGAACCAATATTTTCATTAATATTTCATAACTTTCCAAATGCACAATTTCGCTACGATCAACTTCAGTAAATGTGGCCACTATGCCGGCAGCAGCAGTTCATTAGTGAGTTTGAAAGCCATTTGCAACGAGTAATTATCTGCACTGTAATATCAATCATATCAAATCAGTTGAGCATATGCAAGATATCCTGATGTAGCGGCCATATTTATTCTGCAGTTTCATGAACCAAATATATTCATATAATCTCTTTATATGTAACAGTAAGCTAATAATATATATATATATATATGTGTATATGTGACGGAGAGACTATCAGAGACTGAGAAGGATAGACATGATTTTATTCTGAGGTTTTGCTCGGCTGCAGGAGAGAAGACTGACCCCTCGTGACCTGAGTGTGAGTTGTGTGTCATCCCCAGGTGTGTAATAGATGATGAACATGGAGCGACAGGCTAGCGAGAAGCTTTTGTTGTGTTGTGTAGAATTTGAAGGATCACACGGACAACAAACTCAGATCCCGTGTCTCTCGTTGACTTAGAGTTATCCAGGAGAATTAGTCGTACCAGTACAGCATGTAGTATTCTGGGCACTTGGGAGCTGCGTTCAATGAAAAGGGATTTCCAAGCGCTGGCAACACCGGCCACCGCAAAACAGCACTGTGATGTTTACTTCCAACCAAAAATAATAAGCCCTGATTTATTTCGCACACAACATTTTCTTTACTTTATGACTTTTTTCACACACATTTTCTCTCATATTTGTGTCTAAACAGCCACAATATTCCAATGTGGCAATTGGGTATTTAATTGTTGGTGGGAATCCAAACTGTACATCTTTGTTTTCAGAGGCTTTTCTTATTAACAATAACGTTTAATCCGTTGCTAAATACCAAATCAACATGGAGCAGTCCCATATCCCGCCCCCTACACGCCCACATTCAATCATAATGGGTCATTGTAGAGCACCTTATGAATGTGTTTATGCACAGAAATGAGCTTCTCGTCTCATCAGTGGTTCTTAAATCAAATGCAGAGAGCAAGACCAAGAAAAGGAATATTTTGGGACACATTTTGAGGTGGTTGTGGGTCCCTGAACACTTGTTCCCTCCTAATTATTTCATTCATGTACTCCAGTGCCAGTTCATTGCATCAAGCAGCATTACACACTATTTATATGTTTACAGCCATCAGACTGATTGCTTCACAACTTGGCAAAATAATCCCAACAATCTGGAATAAACCCCACCATGGGAAGTTTGATTGTTTTTTGATTTATTTAAGTTGTGTTCAGGGGGAAACAGCCTGCATTATGATTACAACTGAAAATGAGGATATGGAGTGTAGGAAAGCTGTCAATGGCTTTATTTCCAGACGTTGCAAATGTTGAGTTGACTGGAGATTTCTGTTGACTTATATCTTCTACTATTAAATGTATACGGGTACAGCGCTAATCAAAATCATCCGTTTTTCAAACTGATTCAGAGTCAGCTGTGTTCTGTATGAATTGTGGCGCCTGTTCTCAGGTCTATAGAAACATCGATATAGCAACATGCAAACATGCACTGAGGCTTTTCTTTAGTCAAGGTACCGTTGAAGTCATGACTAACCTTTGGCAAAGTAACATTCCTTTAATTTGTACATCACTGAAGGCCTACTTACATGAAAGGAAAACAAAAATCGACTTTGCTTTGAGCCAGCGCCCTGTCATCGAAACCAAACTAAATGGAAATTTGGTGTTGTTTCAATAACGTCATGTTTTTTTGGACTATGCGCCACCAAAAAAAAGGAAAAGTTTAAACACAGCTCCTCAATACTGATGGACGACTGCAATAAATACACTAATTTGAAATAATCACCCCTCTCCCGCTTGTTGCCTCCAACGCCTCATTGTACAGATAAATTGATTGAGTGTGATGTTCCTTATATTCATCCTTATTCTCTGCCAATTATGACAGCTATTTCATATATTTACATGAGGCCATCATGCTGAGAACACTTACAAAACTTTGTCCCCGTTATAATGGGAGAAGTTAAATTATATTAGCTCTGTTTAAGAGTCAGAAAGAGCCTTGCCTGGAGAGTTATATGCACTGTCAACATTTTGCAAGACCCCCCCAATGGTTAAAAGATCGAGACATGAATCTCAGAGGAGATCTCTCCGAAAATACATATTTACATTGCTTCATGGGTTCGAATTTCAATTTGTACTTCTGGCCAAGACTCGTACATTTCATGGCTCTCCTCAAACCCGACTGTAAAAATGATGAAACTGTTGAGGTATTTGTGACATCATAGTGTAGCTGGGGTTACAGCTCTGTTGGGCGGGCATGGAGCTGTATTTGCATATTGATTGTTATTTTGCCCAAAGGATTTTTTTCCCGTTTGAAACAGCCGAGCCAGGGGTATAGAGGTGTTGGGGTTAGAGGAGGAGAGCTCCAACAGCGGTGTTTTATTATGTATGCTTCATATCTCATATGTCAGTTTACAACGAGAGCAGTCGGATAAAGACAGATCGTCCTGTTTTTGGCGTTGATGCAAACACTGACCTTGTGGCTATTTTGTTGTAACCAGTTTTTTTGTTTTTTTTGTTTCACAGCTCACCAGAAATATGTGGGAGAGCTCACGAGAGGGATTCTCTGTACGTACTTCGTGGTGCAGTGCAGTTGTGGTTTCTAAACTTCCCCCTTTCCCATCGCCTACTCGCAAGGCGCTACTTTGCTGAGGCAGGTTCAATTCAATTCAGTTTATTTTGTATAGCCCAAAATCTGAAGGCTTCACAATCTGTACACATACGACATCACTGTCCCGGGACCTCACATCGAATCAGGAAAAACTCCCCCTAAAAAATAGTGAAAACCCTTTTACAGGGAAAAAATAAAAAGGTGGTCTAGCCTCCCTCTAAAGCTTCTCAACCTTTTTTTAGTGATGTACCACCTGTGAAGTATTTTTCCAGCCCAGTACCCCCTAACCAGGGCAAAGCATTTTTCGATGAAAGAAAGATGTAATATACAGCTGTGTCATCAGTGTCTGATGGCAAGGTTTCTGAATTTATACTTATAATTTAGTGAATATTTATTAAATAACTATTTTTAATGCATTTTGGGTTAAGAGTGTCAGCTGCAAGATTACACTAATGGGTTTGATATAGAGAAGCGTCTTCCACAACTGTATGCAAGTGGTTATCAAGGCCATTGTGGTTAACAAAATCCATGAAGACAACAGAAACAGGTGTCAGTGTTCCTTTTATAATTCATGGGATTGCACCAAAATGGGTGGAAAAAAAAGATAGATGTGGTTTTCAAATGGGTTTGTGATGAGTCCTCCTCACACTGCTTCTTATGGATAGTGACATCCAGGTGACCCTGTTGGAATATTACATGGCTCCATGGAATGTCATGAAATACCTAAATTTCTCTTTTCCATACTCTTGACTACATCCTTGCTCTATATCTTCATCCCTGACAGCTGGGTTGTTGGTTGTGCAACACCTGCATGTCATCTTCTGCCGTCCAATAAGTTTCCCAAAAGTGGTGTTGGACTCGCTGCGTATTTTAATAGAAAAACAGACGTGATTACCAAAATAATTTCAGACATCTTGACAAAAAACTCCAACTTCTGAAGCTTTCAACCACATCATTTTGCCTTCCTGAGCAGATGGAGTTGTTCAACAGTCATGCAGATGGTAAATAGAAATGATAATGCTGAGTAAGGCCATAAAATGTGATCAGAAAGTGGAAGTAAGTTGGATCTTTTTTGTTTTATTTGTCGAGCTGTCTGTCAGGTCGAGAATGAAGAGTTGTGTCTATAATGTAATACGTTTGGTAAAAGCTCAAATCAGGTAGCAAACTAGTAAACAAACTAAGTTGGTCTCTTCTAAATTGCGTATATTATAAGGTAGCCACTAACTGTAAGTTAAGGACTTTTGAGTGTTACAAACTGCAGTTGAAAGCAATATAGAAATCCATTTAATTTGACTTTACAAAGTTGTAACCACACATAAAGTCATTGTTATGTTGGAACCGTATGCGTGCAATGTGGATAAATCCTAAATCAACCCTTCCAGCTGTTTCATTTCTTGCAGGCTCTGGCTGTACAGAGGCTCTGGTCAGGACATTTCAATAACACTATTGGCCAAACCCAACATCATGACCTTTCCTTCCACAGCTCCTCTGCAGGCCCTCTTCTTAGGGGCTTCAATAAAAATGTCCGATGTATGCTTACAGTAAAGGTAACGCTTTTTGCAGAGAAACTTAGATAGTGCAATCTAAAAGTTATAGTAACTATAACTTTTAGTCCATTTAATAGCCTCGCAGCAAAGGATCACAAAAGGTTTTGAAAACTTCCATCTTTATTCTTATCTTCACTTCAGAGCCCCATTCGCTATCAAAGCCATTCATTTTTCTATCTGTGCCTCGACCTACAAAGCCATTTTGTTTGGTTGAAGGTTGCATTGCCTCTTGATGCACACATCTTTCAAGGCAAGTGATAACAGTAATTGAAATTGTGTGCTGTTGCCCAGCACTCCCACTATAATTGACTCGCTACACCTCACGGCAAACACGGCTCACGCAATTCGCAGCAGACGTCTTGGATGGCAGTTTCAAATCCATCTCATTTCAGTCAGACATCAAACCAGCTGAGTGTATTATGTTCCCACGGACGGCATACAAAGTCCTCTCCAAAGCTCTCTTTAGTGCTGAAAGAGATTCATCCTCTGAGCGGTGGGATTCACTCTGCATTGGGAGGGGCGTTAAATAGATTAAAAAAACAACATTTCATTAATTATTCATGTTTATCCCATAAAAAGTCTTACATTCAGTAATATATCAGGATATCTAAGTTTATATTATAGTGTGTATAGTGTATAAACCTGACTCATAAATCTTTATGGATCTTCAAATTTCCCACAACATAACAAATAAACGAAGACATATACAAGAAAATATAAATAAAATATATAATATATTCACAAGTTACTCTTCAATCTCACTTACATTTGAAGTTTGAGATTAAGGAGTTACTTGTGGCGCTAAGACTCAAGTCAACAGATGAGTATGTTTCTCCACATCTCAGTAAGAGAGCGTTAAACCATGTCTAATGTTTTACATCCTTATTAAAATGGACAGAGCTAATGGTTGGTGTGAACGCCACATTAGGACAGTTTATAGATGAGTTAACTCAGTAAATCACCGCAATTAAAGTCGACATTAAAACTCAAGGCACGCGATCGCAGCACAAGTGCTGTTTATTATTTCTTGTTTTATCACAGGTTCCCCCGATAAAGCGGAGAGCATTTGACTCCTCTTTCCTGATAAACGCTGGAAGCACTTCTTGTAAATCTTGTTAAATTTGCACATTGTTGGTTTAACCTGAAGGTTTGCTCTTCTTCACGCGCTCGCTCTTCCTTTTTGTTTGTTCTGATCGTGTTTACGACGGATCGCCTGACATGAAGATGTCTGGTCTGCTCCTCAATCTGGTTCTCGTACGTTGACATATTTCAGCCAAAAGTAAGTCAATTTTTATAGTTTTTGCTGGACACAAATTACTTTATTGTGCATATCTTTGCAATGCTTTGTGTGAGCGTGGAATGGTTGGTATTGGTGGATTCTGTCGGTTCTCAGGATTCCAAAACCGCTGATTATAGCTAGTTCCTAACTTATAATGAATAACTCATTTTTCAAAAACCAGGGATGCAGTTTGGGGGTAACTTTCATAATTATGGTTTATCTTAATTTATATTGTGTAATAGTGTTATAAACATGACACAAATTACTTATATTGACTTGTTGGGTCAGGATCTGACTTTCTTTGGGGGGGGGGGGGGGATTCTTTTTGGATTTTTCTTGTATTTTCTGATATGCCTAGTCTCAGATGCTGAACCCTCGACCGCCTTGTGCTTATAGGCTTGATAGATGCTCATAAGGCATTTAAAAAATAATGCCATTGTACCAAAAAAACTAAACGTTAATGGATTGGTTGCTGGGAAGTATTGGCTTTTGAATCTGGATTCACAGTTTGGTCCACAGTCTGTTGGTTTCCTTCTGGTGAGGATCACTCTCCAGCCCAGTGTCTGACATGCAGCTCAGTGGCGAGTGCGTCTCTCACATACCAATGTGTTATTGAGCTGAACCCACCTCGTTATCAATGTTACTCGATGAAAGTTAAACCAATCACCTCGTTCTTTAATTGCGTGGCCGCTACCTGTGGGATGAAGAGACGTTAATGAGCCTGAGTTTCCGCTGACATTAATTGAGGTGCTCCTTAATTGCAGCTAAAGTAGTTCCTCACTCCCAACACATCAAGACTACATCTTAAGTCAGTGTCTGATACCGACGCAGCGATTTTCACCTCACTCTTGATAACCCAACGCGTCATTATTAGACACCATGAGCAACTGATCTAGTCTACCGTGTACGACAGTCTGCTTAGAGGTGGCAGATGGGGAATAAGACACAGGACTTTCACCCGGAAGACCTCTGTTCTGTCTCATGTAAAACTAAAAATTCAACATTGACTTATTTTGACACGTCAGTGTTGATATTGTTAGTCTTGTGAGTCACTAGCCTTTTGAGTCACGTGAGTCTTTATTCAGTTAAGTTAACGTTAACCACAACCTTTTCCAAACTCCAAAACTAAGGCGAGAGCTGCATGGTCTGAAGCGTAGGGCCACGAGCCAAGCATCAGTATTTTGGCATTTGGGAATGCTGTGGATGGCTGAATAATCCTTCCAATCAGATTATAATACATGAACTCTCAGTTGCTCTACTGTCGACGCTAAAGGGACAGTACGTAGGGTTTGGTGGAGCCCAGCCGTGTGGAATACCTTTCCACTCATCGCTCCCTTTCCAAGAGTGCAGTAACGTTAGCCGGCAAACCCAAAACTGTGGTAACTCGGAGGCCATCTTTACCATCATATTTATTAATGATAATACATCGGCCTTCAGCTAATGGTGAACAAGAAAGGCCTTCTCTAGAGCCAGTGTTTGTTTGTCTGTTCTTGGCTAGAAACTGTAGAAACATGGCGGACTCCATGAAGAGGAGTCCCTATGTACTGTACATATGAAGGGCTCACTCTAAGCAAATGAAAACATAATGATTCTTAGTTTCAGGTGATTATCATGAAAACATATGAATATTGTTTCATTTCTGCCAACAGATCCTTCGAAATTACACATTTTCCCTTTAAGAATCCATTATACAATCATGCATAGATGGATTCAATACCAACTCTTAAAAAATTCAGGCTTTAAGTGTCACTGATTTCCGAGAAAAAAAGTCTAACGTCATTTCACCTCAAAATACTGTTAAAGTATCAGTACTTGCAGGAGAAAGCACAGTGATCTCTCCTGACCTTTAGTTGAAGACAACACAGTGTTGGAAAAGTGAGTCGAATCTGTAAACCCGAAAAAACGGCACAATAAAAAAAAATCACACAGAAAAAGTGCATTTGGTCCCGTTTGACGTGTGTATTGACCTTCAGTGTCCTTTACGGGTGGTTCTTAGACACACATACGATACACACACACACACACACACAAACACATACACACACTCTCTGTGTGTTGCTGGAGAGAGCCGCTGATCTTCTGCATGAGCAGAGATGGTTATGCAATGGTCTCTCCGCAGCAGGTGCGACACACTGACAGCGGCGTGTTGTGAGGAGGGAGAGGCGGACAGCCAGGGCTATTTTTAAAGCCACTATCGCCGCCATCGGCGGAGGCCGGCTCGGATGCAGCATTATTCAGCGTCTGCCTGCCGACTTCTAGAAGGGCTCTTTAAGTTTTCTTTCCACGGCTGCGGTTTCATTTGTGGGCTCGGCTGATGAAAATAAAATGCATATAGATGAATATTTGAAAAGCACTGTACTGCGATGAAAAGGGACCAGATCTGTCAGGAACGAACCACTTTAAAGTTTTAAGTGGTGCTCTGCAGAGAAGGACAAGATAATACTGACTATAATACTGAGCTGCAGACATTCAGGTTTTTTTAAGATGCCACATAACAGATACTCAGGGACCATTTGTTCCAGGCATACTGTCTCTCCAGCGGGATCGCTATGGCGTATTAAGACTATCAAGCATCTATACGTGCTCCATGTATCCATCCTCTCTCGCCACGGCCAAAAGCGAATCAAGCGTCTCGTTGAGTTATGAGAATTAAACTTTCCTTTTGTAGAACCGAGCAGCTGATTTAGTCCTGTATCCGGCAGCGACTCTGAGCATCCAGCGTAGAACATCACGATCCGTTCCTCAGTGGGTGCATCTACGCACCATCGGTTCCTCTTCCTGAGCCCAGCTTTGGTTAATCTAACCTCGGTTACCTCATGTGAGCAAGCACCTGTGGCTAAGGACCCACTACGTGCTCTTTACTGCACCCAGCACTGGATTCAATTAACTGCCCAACTGGAAAATGGGTGTTTGGGGAAATAAAGCATATAGAACAAGGAGGCACAGCATCACTAAAGATTATGTGCTCGTGCACATTGGTTACGTTTCTCTGAAGCGAAGCGGAGGGAAGGGTAAACGTTTTGCAGCGGGGGGTATTAAGGGCATACGGTTATATTGTGAGAAGCCAGAGAACAACATAATAGAGTTCAATGTGAGAATGAAAATACCTGCTCTGTGTTGTCCGACACGCAAATAACAGAGTAACAGATTAAAACAAAAGGATGAAAAAGTGTGTCGAGTCGGTGCCTCTAGGCAGCAATATGTTCGGTTTAATAAGATTGTTGTATCTCGTTTGGATATTATGCATCCAGGAACACTGCCAAACAAAAAGAGAACATTTGGAGTAACACAAATGAATCGCCAGATGGGCCACAACAAGCTTCTTCCTAGATCTGATGTTCAGGGTAGGAGTGCAGCAACACTGCTATCTGTTTCAGCTTAGTGAACAAGAAATGCAGCATTCAATTCAATTTAATTCGGTTTATTTTGTATTGCCCCAAAATCACAAATTTGCCTCGGAGGGGCTTTACAATCTGAACACATACGACATCCGTGTCCCGGGACCTCACATCGGATCAGGAGAAACTCCCCCAAACAAACAGAAAAAAACGTTAGAAGTAATAGATGTCATGTGTATAGCACATTCAATGAATATGACAGAAATCATACAGGACATGGGCGAAGCCTGGACTGGAATTTAGTAGAATTTGTTTGATTTTCAGTGTATCCCTAATGTGTATAAGTTTAATTTTCAACAAAATAACATATTTTGTACCAGTAATACAACTTGTATTTGAGCTCCACCTTCAAACATGTTAGAAAGTAGAGTTTGGGCTGATGGATAACAGCAGAGTGGCCCTAAATGGTCCAGGTGGAAATGAAAAATAAAAAGTCAGAAGCACTCACTCGGACATATTGTGTGATTTTTCTTTCAAGAGTTTACGTCCAAACTAGAAGTTGGAAGGAGGAAACGCACAGCTCTGCACGACTACACCCACAATCACAGCTGTGATGCAGCGATGCCCTACGGTGCCACGCTGTTCAAAAAGCATGTTGTCTCCTCTGGTTGGCAGGCAAAGCCACATTATTAGACTGGGTGACGTTACACTTTACAAGCCGGAGGTTGTGATGGATGAGGCCCGGATTAATGGAAAGTTGTTCTGAACTAAAAAATGGCCATAATAACTCATTGGGGCGTATTACATCATTTGAAAAAGTGAGGTTGTGCATGCAGTTGGAGGAGGTCCAGATGATTATGGAGTTAGTTTGAAGTTTGAAAAGGAAAAAAAACAACATTGACAAAGATCTGAGAGCTCTCTCGGATCATTTGCATGCCCTTAAGGACTCAGCTCAGCTCGTCAGTTCCTCTCTCTGCACCACAAGCAAGGTGCCCGGCTCCAGTATCAGACCGAGAGGTGAACATATCACCTGAGAAACATCAGTCAGGTTGTGTCTGCTGCCGCAGAACAGATATGAAGCATGTCAACAGATGTCTGCATCTCCATGTTTGTAATTCATTTGTTTACACTTTGAGAAATCTGAATAACGGAAAGCACCACAGCTTTTGCTGCCGGCGGCTCCGCGTCTCACCGTACAGGAGATCCATTTTATACTGGGATCATTTCTGATGAGTTATCTGTTGACATGCATATCTTTTCACTGTCAAATTAATCTGATGATTGTTTTCAAGCCTGTAAGATAAGTTAATAAAATTAAAGTCCAATGCAATCAAATCATTTCTATAACAGGACAAAATCAAGCAGTAAATGCTCACATCTAAGACATCCGAACCAAAGAGTGTTTGCAATTTTTGCTTAAAAACCAAAACGCAACAATTAATCGGTTATAATAATAGCTGCCTAGTATTTTCCTGGTCGATCAGCTAATCGATTGACGTACTAATGGTTTCAGCTCCCGCCCACATTGCCGACTGCAGCCTTGTGGAGTCCATTCCACGGATCCTCTTTTTAAAAGCTCATTCCTGCTGCAGACAGCTAAACACACAGAACAGCCCCGAAGCTATTAATTAAGAGACACACCTCCGAGACAGTAAACCAGCTCCGTCCTGGCAGTTCAAGTGACGTACACCACCACTGCAGGAGACAGGCGACCGCATCAGTGGCTGCAGGTGCCTCCCTCCCTCCCTCCCTCCCTGCGTCTGTTAGCAGGTTTTATCTTGTTGAGAAGTGGTAATGAAACGGGAGCGAAGTCGTTTAAAGAAAAGCTGTTGATGGTTACACTAAAAGCCGAGACTGCGACACGATTCCTCTGAGGGTTCGCTCGACAGTCGCCACGAGCTGGGGACGATTGTAAAAGATGCTCATGCTGAAATCGAAACACTTTTTTCCCCTCCCCTCGCTCGCAGCCTTGTATCTGTTTTCCTCTCTTAAACCTCAGAGTTTTGGGAAGGGCAACCGACTGAGGGCTTTTCATTGTAACCTCACGGGACGATAATGCCTCCATTTCATCTGAACACTTCAGAACATCTGAAAATCTCCCTCCCCTCTTTCTTTTCTAAGTCTCTCTCCCTCGTTTCTTATCTGTCTTATTGCCCTCATGGTTGACCAAAAGAAAATCTCCCACTGCCAGAGGAACCATCCTAGCTTGTCCCAAAGCAATTACAAGCCTGGCTATTTCCTGCCCTCAGCTAAACATATTGCAGACTGATATTGCGTGACTTCCTTCTCCTACCTCTTCTACCCAAAGATAACAGTGAAAAGTACACTCAAATTGTTTGGGGGAACTTCTCAAAGGCTTCGCCTCTGAAGTTACGCCTTTGGAAAGCCTCCCTTTGATTGCAGTTTGAAATTAAGAGTCCTAACCGGCACTCTGTGTGGACAATAAGAAGAGAGTCAGACCGTGCTTGTAATGGGAAAGTTAATAGGATCGCAGCCGAGATTATAACCACTTTCAAATAAACACTATGTTATATAAATGTGCAGGTCTTTATGATGTTGTTATGTTTGTATAAGCAACCGAGTCAATCTCACAAAGTCAGACATCATGACATTCATGAAAAACCTCCAACAGTCTCTGAACTGAAGGCTGTTGAATAAATATCCGTTGAATAAACAGATGTACAAGATTACTGTAATAATCATTTAATCACATTTTATCTCCACAAAAATAATACAATCAGTAAACAATAAAAAAAAACAATTTGATGTTTTTCTCATTTTGAGACGGTGTGCAATCACTTTCAATCGACTTCCTGTCATCTTTGCTGTTCGCGATCAAAAAGGGGCATAAAATGAGGCTGTAATGTGTTTGCCATTTCATGTTCTGTGTCTAAAAAAGGACATTTCCCTGTTAGAAATATGTGAAATGTAGTAAAACATCCTCCAGTACAAAGAAACACCGACAGACACTCGCTCTATACCTGTCATTCAAACGGCCTATATCATATCTACATCACATGAGGGTCAGCTGACATCACCTTTTTTATTTATTTTCTCAGTAACTAAACAAACACACTGTTTTTTTTCCTGCTACCAGGTGCTGACTTGTTGTTCAGGAAGACAGCTTCCCCCCCCTGTGGGGGCGGCACCGGGTCAACCGCTGTGCCGAGGCTGAGCGTATGAAACCGGAGGTGGCAGGATGTTGATGAGGAGGCCCCGAAGCGTTACCTCCAACCGGCGTGCCCCGGAGTGCCCCCTCGCTGCCAGCCGGTAATGAACCTGTGGGGCCTTCACCGCGCTCACCTGTCACCCAGTCGTTCTTCACCAGCCCTATTTTCACCGGGGAGAGGAACGGAAACAGAGTGTTCAGTATTCAGTGTTAACCATCAGACGTGTTGTTTGTTTGCAGACAAACAACAACACATTTCGTATGCTACCGGGGTCGGTCGCACTGGTTGTGTGAAGCACACAAATTGGAAATAACAGTCGGGGAAATATAGAGTCAGCCACGAGTGCAACACAGTTGAGTGAGTGAGAGGTGAAGTGAGGAAAGCAGTGGAGGGATACAGCTGAAAAGTAAGTGCAAACGGGCAAATATTCGAAGAAGCTGCAGGTGTGAGTTGATAGTGGTAGATGAGGTGTGTGTGTGTGTGTGTGTGTGTGTGTGTGTGTGTGTGTGCTCTTCCGTGTCGCCCCTCTGAGCTCTTGTGCCCATCAGACTGGATCTCTCTCTCCCTCCTCAATCCCTCAAACCCACTGATGGAGAACACAACCACGATACGTAATGGAGGATTTTCACTCTCACTCCATATTTCTTCTTCCATATTCTCTCTCTTTCTCATTCCACTTTTTTTTGGTGAGCCATAAAACCTTAAATAATGCCCAAGGAGGAGGAGTTATTTTGGGGTGCCTGGGGTTCTTGAAGTAAAAGTGTTCATTATCCCGCATAGATAATGTTGGAGCTCGTCCAAGGCTTGGATGGGCATGAAACTCTCCTGGTTGTAATCATCAGTATAAAAGATGAGCAAATGTATTAGAAAAAAGTCTGGTTTCTTTTATTACAAAGTCAAAGGTATACACAATATTCAAACAAGTCCTCCAAACTAAAAAACTAGATATTGTCGACGACCCTTTTTAGTGTTTTCTGACCCTGCGACCCGATCAACGGAGCACGTTAGCTAAAGAAGAAAACCTGCTTACAGATGTACATCGAGGGAAACCCTGTTTCAGTTGTTCATGGATGATCTTCGGCTTTGAATGAGAATCTCTTGTGAAAAGTCTGTTTTCTGATCTGACATCTGATAAAATGCTTTGCATTGCTTTTAAAATATCACACTTAAAGCCGCTTTTGGCCTTTTACCAAACTACTATTTCTTTCCTTTTTTATGATAATTCTTCTAAATATATATATATATATAACGCCGTAATTAGAAAGCCGACAGTAGGGAAATAACCAATGTAAAAATGTAGAGGAAGATAGGTCTCAGCCTTTATGTTAAAAAATATCAAATCACAGAGGTTGAAATTATGTTGAGCTCATTGCTAATGGTGAGCTGGAGCTAAAGATTAGGCTTCGTGGAAACCTCAGCAGCTTAACTTAATTACTTTGCAGTTTTTGGGTCAGTGTATTATATTTATATCCCAACTTTGGAGGGTTGTTTTGTTCACAATTGCGATAATGAGGCATTTGGAATTTTCTCGAGCTCTTGTTCGCAGCTTTAGACTTCACGATGTCAACGGGCGGTTGCGGCTCATGGGTATGGTCAGTCAACGTGAAATAAAAGATTATATATATATATATATATATATGCTAATTGTCTCTCCCTGTGTTAATTGTTCAGTTATCTCTTGTTAAATGCTACGTATATGTCAAATAATACTCCGATGCTAACCTGGAGCTAACCTTAATGTGACACGTGACCACTAGTTCGTGGGTTGTGGTGGTCAGCAGAGCATTATCATAGCAGAAAGTGCGTGGGAGAAGTATTCTTCTCTCTTCCTCCCCGTGCCCGTTTAACCTCATGTTGTAGATGAGGCCTCATTAAAGTGAATAGAGTAGAAATCCAACTGACTAGGTCAGATAACCTCTGTTTTTCCACATTTCTTTCCTTTGTTGTTTTGTATCTCCACTCCAGCCTCACATTTGCTGTATTGATGTCAAGGTCTGCTTGAAGCCACATCATTCTATCAGCATGGCTGCTGCTGGCAGCACTTTCACCCACCGTGGAGCGATTGATGAAGGACTGTGTACAACGTTTGGCTCAGGTGGACATATTTGCCTTTCCATAAAGCATTTTGTCTTGACAAAGTGAAAAGGAATATAAATTAACAAACACTCCGATATGGAAAAATGTGACTGGGAGGTGATTTAGTTTCGTCAGTCCAGCTCACCTTCTTGATTTACCACAGCACTATATGTGTACTCAATCAACTCGGCTAATTGAAACATATTTTAATCAAAACATTATGCATCAATCAAAGGAAATCCACCTGACAATAACATTGATGAAATACCATTGTGGTACATTAGTGTCTTTCAGGGAGGTTGTGTCTCGTAAAAAGCGCCACAATGAAATATTTTGACAGCTCAAATTCAAGACTCAGCAAAGCAAAGGAGGAGGGGTTGTACTTAATTAACAGCAAACCTCAGACACATCTCTGGAAGTGAGTCGGACCCCAGCTCCAGGCTGCAGAGTCTCCCCATGGCAATGTGTGGCTCTAAAATGGAAAGCAATACATGCATTGGGAGTCGGGCCAGGCGGCGAGCTCGGTGGAAGCAAAGGTCGTTGTCTTTCAATAAATCAGTGGAGGCAATAGCGGGGATTATTGTATAGGCTGGCGGCCATAGAGGAGCTATTACTTATCCCCCTGTCAGTGTAGTGGGTCCAGTCATTGTGCTCAGGCCGGCAGTGGGTCAGCCGGAGTACCAATGAGAGCTCAGAAACATACAATAAAACACCGTCTCCCACATGTACCAAATGCACGCCCGTGTACAAGTACAAATAGGATACGGCTATCTATTACCCCTGTGGATATTTGCAGAAGTCGACGCATGTGTGTGTGTGTGTGTGTGTGTGTGTGTGTGTGTGTGTGTGAGTCGCGTCAGTTTGCTGCAGTTCCTCCTGACCTTATAAGGCCGCAGCTAATCTGCAGTCAGCCTGTAGTGTCATTACTCCTGTCATTTGTCACTCTCCCGGCAGCTCATACCTTCACATAGCCATCAATGGCTGTCTAACAACAGCAGTAAGTGATTTGCAATCATAATGCAATCACTGGGCTGTATTGGTGTGATTACAATTTAATATTCCACCGCAGGACGAGGCTGCGAGTGGTTGTTTTAAACGATGTCGACGGCAGAGAGGACAGAGAGGTCTGACTGGATTGAAGGAAAGAAGTTACAAGAGAGAGGGCGACGTGGTGTCGAGAGGGTTTTAACCTACAAGAGGGGCAGCTGTTGTCCAATATCTCGACTCCCCGTGCTCACGCCCACTCTGAGTAAATTGTCCGGCGTGAGGATCAGCGCCATGAGGCGGTTAAGTCAAGGTCATTCCTGCTACAGCGGAGTGATTCAGGACCAATAAAACCATAACACCCGAGTGCCCCAGTACTGAGAGGCAGAACATGATTTGTTTTCCACTTTCTGATTTTCAAGACCATTCAAAGCCCACTGGGCACCACCAGAAATACACCTATTATAAAGTTTAGCAATCTAGCAGTCCTCGGCTGATACGCAACACATGCACCGTCAGTCGTCCAGTCGGTTTTCTTCTTTGGAGTGTTGTTATGGATTGATTTACCTCCCGGACATCAGTTCAATATTACTTTTATCTGCCCAGACACAGCACTAAAGTTTACTATTTCTATAATAGTAGTTGTTTCTCAAATGTGAGACTTTGCTGTTGTGTTATTGTACATTGAATATGCTTTGTTTCAGACAAAAGACACAATTAGAAGGCATGACCTTGGACCTTGAGTTATTGTAATGGGTGTCTGACATTTAAAAAAACAAAACAATAAATTAGTAATTGATTGTAATCATTTGTTTAGCGGTTTATTAAAGAAAATGACCTTGTTGCACTTTAATTTACTTTACAGATTAAATGTATAAATTAGGGTTCTGGTTGCTGCAGAGTTGTAAATATGCCGATCCACAGGCTCATTAATAAGTGACTCTAAAACACCTTCCACAGTGTTGTGCAGTGGCATCAAAGCACCATAAGGTACAATTTGTATTTTACATCTCACCGACATCTCAGCTGTCAGCTTCTTGATGGAGAAAATACAAATTCTAAGACATAAATCTTTAAAAAACAAAATAGTTTCTTTAACTTTCAAGTCTGGTCTACTGCAGAAACAATCTTCCACAGAGAGCCAAAGTCTGCTGAAGATAACAACAGTCTTCTATGCACAACTACAATCTGCTGAAAGTGAAACAGATGGAGATTAAAGTAAGACAGAGGAGGGATGAGAAGAAGAAACGGGAGATGTTCACAAAGGACCTAGCCCAGAGACAACAGCTGGAAGATGCTGCAGATAAAATACCAGCAAAGGGTGAACCAGGTGGAAGAGCAGATCCACCAGAGGGACCCTGAAATCATGAAGCTCAGCAAGGGGAAGGTGGGTCTCTCTCAAGAGATCAACGAGGCCACGAACCAGCCGAGCAGCAAGGAGCTGAACTCCTGTCCACGAAAGAACAAATCTGGAAGACCAGTACAATCTTGATTGTGAAAGAGAAGTCAAGAAGGAGCTTGTTAAGAAAGAACACTGGAAGATAGAAGTAAAACAGATGGAGGATGAGAAGAATAAGCTGGCGGAGAAGTTCAGATTGGACCTGGCCGAGTAACAACAGAGGATAGTGGACTTCAGTAGGAGCCCCCCTCCACTGCCCCCCATCACCTTTCTGAACACTGTCAGCTGTAAAGGCCTTAAAGTCCGTGGGATCCTCCGTCTCCCAGGACCTCAGGATGAAGCAATTCCCCACCACAATAATCCAGTCTGTTCTATGCCGGTCCATCACTGTGTGGTTTGGATCAGCCACCAAACACGACAAGAACAGACTACAAGGGGCAGCCTGGACTTCAGAAAAAAATCATTATTGCCGCCCTGCCCTCCATCCATGACTTGTACTCCACCAAAGTCAATGACACTTGCAGGAAACATCACTGCAGAGTGTCTGAGTTCAGTCGGGGCTCTAATAGCAAAGGCCTGATCACCCTTTGTCATAAACCGTGACCTGGAAGTTACCAGCTGGGATACATTCGTGGATCTTAATGGTCCAGAGGTCACATACTAAGTCAATAAATCAGAATTGTATTTAGCAGCAAGGCAGTTTAAGGCCTTAAAAGTGAGCAATACAATTTAAAAAACGAACAGGGAGTCGGAGTAGAGAGGCAAACGATGGGCTGATGGTGTCATGCCTCTTTGTCCCGGTAATGCGTTGAGCGGCAGCATCTTGTACCAACTGGAAATGGAGGGAGCCCCGGTGAGTAAAATATGTTAACAATAATTAAGCCGAGAACAAATAAAAGCATGCATAACTTTTTGTAGCTCATATCATCATTACATTTAAGGACATTTTGTGTCAATATTAGAAAGGCAAGTTGCAAGGATCTGTGGGTTTTAACGGAAAACTGAATGTCGTCAGCATAGAAATAGTAGAGCTTATAATGATTTTGAAAACAGAAGGGGGCCAAGAACGGAGCCTTGTGGGACACAACAGCTGAACAGAGCCGTCGAGGAGGCAAAGTTACCCGGAGCGACAGAAAACGTTCTGTTGGAGAGGTGTAATCGAAACAGGCGGAGAGCAGAGCCGTTGATGCCGACCCAAGTCTCCCAGCGATGTAAGAAGATGATCGACTGTGTCAAAGGGGCACTTAAATCTAAAAGAGCTCAAATCAAGCAGTCAGCGATGTCAGCAGCAAGCAAGTCCTTAGTAACCCTAACTAGAGCTATGTAGCAGTACGATGAAGAGCTTTAAAACCGACTGGAAACTGTGAAAACAAACTGGAACTGGACTTTGGATCAAATCAGAGTTGACTCTGTTGAACAACATTGACTCGTCTCATGTTTTGTCATTTTGTTGTTTAAATTTGTTTCATGTTTCTTCTACAAGGTTTTATGAGCTTTAATGGGAGTTCAGATTTTGCAGAATAT
Source organism: Cottus gobio (assembly GCA_023566465.1). Taxonomy (NCBI): domain Eukaryota; kingdom Metazoa; phylum Chordata; class Actinopteri; order Perciformes; family Cottidae; genus Cottus; species Cottus gobio. The sequence goes on from CM042219.1 coordinate 21,547,494, forward strand.
TAGGATGTGTCACTCAACATGCTTTCATTTGTTTTTAATGTGATTCTGATTTATATATTTCTAGAAATTCACCTTCAAACAAGATTTTAGGAGATATTCATTTTTTTTACTTATTGATATAATAATACAGGTAATATTGGGGCCTTTCATTGTGCATCTAAAAACTGCACTCAACCACCAAACGGCCACACAGTGCAGATGTCGTCAGCCCTGTTGCCTTTTTAAAAGACATTTATCGAAGATGTTTTTTTTCTACAACACATGGGAATCAATAATATCAATCTAAGTGGGTCAAATGACAGTAGAGCTGTTAATGGCACTGACAGCTGGTGGTAATAACTGTTATAAAGACGGTGGCAAGAACATCGTGCAGCGGCTTCTTTGCTCGCTATCAATGGTCTAAGTTTCAATTAGAAAAAAGGGTTTGTCCACCAAAAATATTAAAATTCAGCACAAGCAGACGCCAACAGAGTGGTGCAGCCTGCAAATGGGAGTTTTTTTTCTCGAGCCAAAATCGAAAAATTTATAATAATAATAATATTTGTAAAGTCAAGTTTACTTTTTTTTTAAAGGCTCTAATTTCCTAAAACAGCGTTTCACATTAGTTTTTATTACACATAACAGAGGAAATAGTGAATTTGTTGGGGATTATTTTCAGTGGATAATTTATCCACATTTGGAGTATGTGGGATTGAGTCAAAATAAACTAATGTGTTTTTTTGTTTTTGTTTTTTTCTTTGGTAGAGACAGTGAACATTAATAAACAAAATCCTGTAAATGCGCCAGTTAGCCAAGAGGCTATTTTTCATCTGCAGTCTCCGTTTATGGTAATGAAGGAATATGTTACCCAGTGCAACAGTGTGCTTCATATAGTTATAGATTATAACAGCTTTCGGACAAGGAGGTAAAAGATATGTCACAAAAGCCTGATCATAACAATGTATCCATGAATTCTGGTAAAACACTAGTTTGAATGAGTTTCTTCATATAATCATTAGACACAACGTGATGTGAGCCTGCAGTATGTGGGATGGCCACCCATAGTGCACGGCAGCGAAGGAAGTCAATCAATTACTAAATCATGTAATCTTGGCAGGTGTAATAACTGCAATTAGTTTGCTGATGAGAGCGAATGTACAGGAAACATACAACAAGATTTCCATGGGTGATCGGGATAATTGGTTACTATTTTAAGTCAGGCGTTTCTGAGATGAACTCACTGGCCCTGCTTGCTGAAACAAACAAAAAGAAAATCATTAATTTAATGACGATCATTATTAGAACGATAATGATCGTCATTAAATGATGACACTTCGGAAATGTATACAGAAGCAATCCTGTTTACATTGCAAAACTACAGATACAAAAAAGGTCCCTTTTCGAAATTAAGATGCAGCAAGTGGTGATAAGAATAATAATAATAAAAAGACAGGACAGAGTGACTTCTGCTGTGTTCAATGACAAACTTTGGATCGCCTCAGTTCTTCTCCAGCTGATGCATGAATCTTCCTCCTTAAGCTTTCTCAGGGGAGGCGGGATTGAAGTGAGATCCGTGCCTGCGTTGCCTCTGCTGTTGAAGGCAGTTTGAGATTGCAGGCTCCGTGATTTGCGGCTCGTTCTCCTCCCACACGAGACACTGACGCCTCACCTTGACTTTTAAAGGGGACACGTCAGTGCCAGCCGAGGCAGCAGACGGTCCTCCGGCCTCGGCTGCAGTGAGGAGGGAGATCGATGATGAGACTAATGATGCTGTGCATTAACTGACTCCTAAAAATGGACGGAAGGGGGAGACGGTAAAAGGTGACGATAAAGGTGTCGCAGAACATCTGGTGCCTGCCGGTCAAAATGTAATGGTTCAAGTCCGGGTAGGTTAAACGAGGCCAATGCACCACTGCTAGCTGGCAAACTGGAGGCTGTTTGTATTTAGGGTTAGGGGAGGGGTTATGCTGAGGATGATTTTTAATTGGAAACCTTGTAACTCAATTCAGTGATATAAAGTTAAGAATTTAAATAAGCCGATAATGTTGTGTAAGATAATTCATACCAAAGAAACTCAGAGCTGCAGCTCTCTTATTGAAGTGAGTCCCATACTGAGGAATTGATGATGTTATTCCAATCAAGCAGCGATGCAATGAAGATGCAAGGTATGACACACACACGCACACGCACACGCAGGCAGACAGGTGAGATCAAAGCCTGCGCAGCTGGTGGTCTACCTCCTCTGGTGACAGTCAGATGGTACAACATTAATTAAGCAGAAACCACAGTGGACTCAGCCCACTTGAGATAAACCGTCTCCCTGCCACCCTTAAATACAGTCTTCTGTGAGAAACTCTGAGGATCTCACACACACACACACACACACACACACACACACACACACACACACACACTCAAACACCCTTTCACCCAGGATATAAATGAACTTGGGGCATCAAAGAGCACCAAAAGACATTAAGTGTTTTATCCGGTTGTAAAGCGCATACTTGCTATTCAGCAGGCATAACGGAAAATAAAGCTCGAAAAATTTAAACAGCCTTGCACGAATGAATTAACTGATAACCGAATAAATTAATTAAATAATTTCGGTAATGCCATGCCTCAGTTTAAGCGTGAGATATTAAATAGGCTTGAATGCAATCCAAGCCCCAGAGTAATGATTATTTGGGATTCCCAGGGAACATTTTAATATCAATCTTTGAAATTACAGGCACTTAAAATGTTACAGTCAACCCCCACACTGTGTTTGATTGGCTGATCCCAGCAAACGAGGTGGGAGCGGTCGGCTTGTGTCCTTTTGTTTGGTCAATTTAATCCCAGTTACAATCGGTAGCACCAGTTTAGGGAGTAGTACGTTTCTGGTTCAAAGATTCAGGTAAAATGTTACCTTTGAGTAACATTAGAGGCTTCAGTGTTTATAAGTGGTGGAATCCATCTCTATTTAGAAGACTATTTTGCATCTAGTGGACAATTTTCTCAGATATCCAGCAATATATATATATATTTTTACTGTTTTCTCTGATATGAAGTGTAATTTGTGCAAAAATGAATAAATAAAGAAAATCAATCGTAACTGCATTACGATGATTTATGCATTTTTTACCCTTGCTGCCAGTGTTATGTATTCATGGTGATGAGATAGTTTTGAAAGCATATTAGTTCTACTGAATTTCAGAAGTGGACACTTAAGCTGATTTGTCCTGTTTGTCTCCGCTTTAGAGTTATAACCTTTCTCAAACATTTCTCACTGCTTCCAACTGTGCCAACATTGCGTCTCTTTATTCTCTGCACTACCTTTCATAAACTATTTTCTCCCTGTGTTTGGTTTGAAACCAGCATTAAACACTAAGTTAACAATGCAGCTTGTGTTTTCTTCCAGCAAGCAGCATCCTAGTGTGAGGAAGGAGATGAGCAAAGAGATGTGTGCATGTCATTTATATGATCAAGTTTCAACCATTTTTAGGTGAAAGTCTCGCTAACAAAATTCACCAACAAAACGCTGCTACGTTTAAAATATATCTTCAAAGAAACGATTTGAATTCAATCCTTTTGAAGCCAACTGACAGACATGTCTGTCAAACCGTTCTGCATATTTAAAGCTCAGCCACAGCTGGTGCAGATGACCTGTCGCTGTGTGCTTGAAGCTATTGAGAATGAAATCGTGGAGCTTCCTGTTTACTCTATAAATCTCTCTAAACCTTTAATATGACGGTGGTTTGAATTGGAATAATTTTAAAGCTCTTGCGAATGCATTTGTGGAGCCTCTTGTTTACTCTCTGAATCTCACTCTACTTTGTGGAGTTGTGCCTAAAATGACAAAGATTGCTCGAGTTGTACCATTTCTTAAAGTCTGTTGATGAACGATATGCACAACTACTGACCTTTATCTATATTGCCTACTCTCCAAAATATTTGGGATAATTGTATTAGTGATTACTTACAAATATCACATATTATTGTCACCACAGAGTGTGTCTTTAGAGAAAAGAGCAATTCTTTGTCTCATTGAAAAAAAAATCAATGACACGTTTTATTAAAAAAAAAGTCTGCTGCATTGGAATTTTCCTTTATTTATCAAATTAATTTAACAATGAGAAATTCTTTGAAGCAAATTTCAACATTATGGTGTCAGAGGCACAGTACTCTGTTGGTTAAGAAGCTTTATGTATGGGAGGGAGAATATGTATGTATATTAAAAAAGTTAAACCATTAAATGTGGAGTCCCTCAGGGATCCATTTTAGGGCGGCTGTTTTTTACACTGTATATTCATGATTTTGTGAATTCCTCCAAGAATAATTTGCTGATAATACAAATACATTTTCATCTCAGACTAATTTAAATTATCCGCAAAATAATCTAAAGGAGAATCTGAGTAAGGTGAATAAATAGCTTTTACAATACATTATCTTTAAATATAAGCAAGACTTGATCGTTTTTTGTTCAAAACGTATCGTAATCAAGTTGAACATATTTTTATTCAAACAAATGGTCTTTTATTGAGTCCACCAAATTCCTGGGGGTACATCTAATGCATACTATATGAAATATTCATATAGCATTTCACAAGCTAAGCTGGGTGAGCCAACTTCACCCAGCATCCACCTGCAGGCTCTGATTCTCCAGTTGTCTCAAAGAATGTTATCATCACTACAAGTTTATTAAAGAAACATACACAAACTCTGCATAGCAGCATCTACTGATACTTGAAAAGATGGACGTTTGAAGTCTCTCCTCCTAAAGCTGGGTGGTTTTTGCAGAGTCACGGCTATATTTAGCATCCAGTGACCTCATCTTACCGCTGGCTGATCTTGTCTGTTCCTGCTCCACTCCATCAGCTCCCCTGCTGGAGGATCGCACAGCAGCGAGGCCCCTGCCTGCCCGGAGCTCCTGCCCCAGATCCCCCACAGGCCGAGAGGGTCGACTCCCCCTCGGTTACCTACAAGAGCTCGTGTCGGCTCAGAGCTGTGCGGCCCAGCTCCGAGGCTTCACCCCTGGATTCACAATAAGAGGAAGGCTGGGTGAGCGTGCTCGTCTATGAGGCTCCTGTCAGGCGGTAAACAATACGTCGTGTTGGTGGAGGTGAGGTGAGGGCAAAGGCCCTGAAACAACAGAGCTGTTGTTTTGTTGTTTGATTCTGTCATATTTGAATACTGAAATCATTTATGACATATCAAGAGGAGTTATGATGCATGTTGGTGACTCCATATTTGAATCACAAATCACAAACAGCTCATTGCAACTTCCCCTGCCTTCTGAATAGCTCGTGAAAATGTCTTTTATCCAACCGAGCATATAGCCGTATGTCATTTTCCCAGACATCCTCTTTGAATCGCATCAAGTCCGTGATTTGTCTAAAGCTCTCTGATTGCCAACACTCCATAAAACACTTCAAAAATAATGGCAGCTCCTTCAATGAAAACGAAAGAAAGAAGAAAAGGCCCGGAGTGGACCGGCAAATGAACTTTTAAAACGAACAGTAATTAGTTCTGCTGAACTCGGCTCTCCGTGGCCTCGATGGGCCCGGCCACACACATCGATTCTGTCAGAAGATGTGGCGAGAGCTCCCACCGGCCGCTCGGCTCCGATCGCTGCTGCTCTTGTCGTTGCCATCACATCACAAGTCCACTCTTCCTCAGCCAATTAGAAGCCACCGTAGACCCGAGCAGGGATGTTGCAGAAGCTGCTGCTGGAGTAGATGGAGGAGAGAATACTGTAAAGGAGGACACATTAAGTTTACCGACACTCTTTTTAAAACATCCAAGCTGCAAGAAGGATTTTGCTGGATGTTCTAATCCCGCTTTACAAAACACAAAACACAAACATTTATCTTAATCAGCCATACCAAAAACCTAGCATATAAAGGGAGTTTCAGCAGCAAACACTATATAAAGGTATCAGCAGAGTCGGATATAAAGGTCGAAGTGAACACCTGCGTGGATGTGATTGCATGTTATGAGCAAGTGATTGTGAAGCATGAATGAAGCAGCTGAACCAGCTAATGCAAACACTGCGTCAGTGATTAAAGTTCTCCCTTCAGTAATCACATTAACCTACATGGCTAACAATTATTTTCATTATCAGTTAATCTTCAGATTATTTAAACGATTATTTGATTAAATGTGTGGTCTAAAAATATATCCATTCTGATGTCATCACAGAGCTCAAGGCACAATGTAGTTTATTATTGCAAAAGACAACACACTTCTCAATTTGCTTCTCAAAAGACATGGAACCACAGAATATTGAATCTTGAAAAAATAATTAAATAAAAAAAGGAAATAAATGTAAATACTTTGTCTTTTACACGTCCTGTAATAAATAATAATGTAAGTTTCTAGGAAACAATTTAATAGGGAGAATAGAAACAATGATCTACTTCTGATGCAGTAACTATGTATTTATGAAAATGATAGTTACATAGTTATGTAGAGTTTATAAGCAATTGTTGTGTGCAAAGGAAATTCCTCTAAAGTAAATATTCGCCCTTTATTCCCCACATTTGTTAAATTGTATGCCCGCCTGTAATGTACAACCACACAGAAGACAAATTGACCTGCTGTGCAAATGGTTACGTCTGTAAAAGAAGGTTATGCCCCCAGCTTACTGAAAGTAAACCAATTTAACCTTTTGCCTGTAATTAGCAAAGTACATCACGGTGATCTCCCCCATCAGAAAGTGCCCTACAGTTCCATATCACAACCTTTCTAGGAAATGATTTAACCACGGCGCTGCATCATCTCTTGAACCACTCAAACAGCAGAAATCAATCATACGTGGCAGGAGGGATCCGACATAATCAGCATTTACATGCAGTGCACAAACACAGAAGTGTAGCCGTGAGCCAGATCCAGTGGGCCGACTCTCTCGCGTGGCGTGACCTTTCATGTGACGACGCAGTCGCTCACAATCCGCTGCTAAATGTCACCAAATGTCACATCAAGGCCTCTGTATTCCAGATATATATGATTACAAACAACAACAACAAAAAACGGGATCCGTCGTCATCGCGTGTTTCTGCTGCAATTTGCCTCTCGGCTGCAGACAACATTAGGGGGCGACGCTCCTTGAAACCCAAACTGCGGTTCAGCCAATTAGAGCCCTGCGATGCTGAGAGCTGTGGGGAGATGTTTAAGAAATCAATAGCGAGCTAATTTCATGCAGGGCACAGAGCGTGGAGCCAAGCTCGGTGATTATGTTTGAGAACACAAGGGTAAATAAGAGTGTTTACCGGTGTATTTATACATCTCAAAAAAAAAATTCTTGGCATGGAACACAGTGGCATTATACACTCTTAATTGAAAGACTTGACAAATGGGCTGTCCGCATTCACAAGCTTTGCATTGATTCAGAGGGAAAGGGGAATAAGACGGAAGCTTCGCTGCGAAACAGCATTTTACTCTCGAGAAAAGAAGTCTTTAAGTTGAGAGCGGGCGTCTCGCGACCTATTCACAGTCGAGTCAGGTCCGCTGTTCGGTTCCTCGATGAGTCCTTGGCTCCAGAGCCTCAGATGTTTTCACACTCCAAGACCAGCCAGGAATCTCAAGTGGTCATGAAACACACTTTGATTGACATTGTGTTTTGTCGCTCCGTCATTTTGCATTTAAACCTGGAAAACAAGGAGGAGGAACACGTCAGGGTGGCTGCAAAGAACCTGGGCGCTGAGACGGAGGACAAAAGCGGGTTTTGAGGCCGAGGTAACCGAGGCTGACGGGTGGGAAAAGGATTTGGAAGGCCGTTTCTTCTTTGTCCACGACTGCTTTTATTGCGTCGCATTTCAATGTCGTGCAACTTCTTCGTCAATGTTAATTAATGTGAGTAACACAGTACGGCTTGCCATTAGTTGAAGCTGTCGGTTAATGAAAAGTAATGGCTTTGTTTCATGTTCTAGCAGCAGGAACGCATAATGCAAAAGCAACTTTAAAAGTAAATCCTCATCCCAAATGCATCCACTCGAGCAAGTCATCAGGCGCATTAAAAGATGAGTGAAAATCAAGTTTAATGTGCAGGTTTTTCAGAGAAACTAACACAGCTCCGCGGAGACTAAATATGTGGCGTCTTTTTTCTGCCAGAACATAGATTTCCACGACCTTCATCCATCAAGGAACAAGAAGTTTCAAACTTCAAAAGTGCTCTCTGCTTGAAATAGCGGAGAAGTTTTACAGCATCACACGGAGCTGCCCTGAATCACATGATCAGCCCTGCACCTTCTGAAAAAATCAATTCAAAACTAAGGGGCTTTCCATCAAAATCACACTCTGAGAAATTAATCAAAAAGCAGACTACACGACTGTTATCGTCTTTTCGCCAGCCTCCCAAAATCAGCAGTGCAGTCGATTCAAAAGCCTGCTGCACTCGTTCTACTTGAACTAAAAGGTACGAGCACGTTACACCTGTTCTCAAAACTACAATTGATTTTTGTTTTAATTCTGCTTCTTGTATACAAAATAGCTTTGCTCCTCGGTACATAAAAGACATGTTAATAAGCCGCAAACCAGCAAAAAGCCTCAGGTCCACAGGCAGAGGTCTTTTAATCATCCTTCCCTCCAACTCCAAGGCGGAAGAGGCTGCCGTCTGTGTTTATGCCACCAGTTGAAGACGTTCTGCCTGAGGACCTGAGAGAACTTCTGAAAGCAGGTTAAAGATGTGTGTGTGCGTGTGTGTGTGTGTGTACATGTGCATATCCCCGACATGTATATTTTAGCATTTGTTTATTCCTTCTCAATAAACTCAGAAAGGCCTTTCATGTTGCATCATGTTGAATCAGGAAATGGCCTTCCACAAACTGTTGGTAGAAAAGTTGGACGAACATTATTGGAGCTGAATCGATGAGTTAACTGGCAGACAAATCATTTTTGATGATGAATTAGTAGCTCAGATAAAACTGCCACACCTGGTTGGTATCAGCTATAAGATGTGAGGATTTCATGCATTTCTTCATGTGTTGGACGTCGGGTTGCGTTAAGACGGCACATTTGGTTTTTGGAACTTTTCTACATAAAAAAAATGATTTAATCCAAAATCATCAGCAGATTTATTGACAATAAAAATAATCATTTGTTGCTGCCACACATATTATTGTCTGAAATAAGAGCTTTGACCAAACCATTAAAAACAGCCCTGACCACAATATACAACAGTATGTGGAAAGGAATGTCCACATCCATATTTCACATTTTATGATATAATCTTTGCCATAAATCCCTTAATTCACAGCTTCAGCTGTTCCTCTCACTATGTTTTGCAGTTGGAAGTCTAAGAACGGCATCTGAAGTTATTATTGGTGTCCGTTCCCTCCCTGCTTCAGTCCTCCTGCTGCATCTAATGGCTGTGTGTATGTGTGTGCACGTGTGTGTGATGCATGTGTGCAGGTGTGTGTGTGTGTGTATTCATAAATGTCAACCCGGAGGTTCTATGGAAATCACATCCAACTGTAATTACGCAAAATGGCAGTGTGTTAATCCTGAAGTGAGAGGTCATTACAGCGTCGAGTCTGTGAGAATGAGCAAAGAGGGACAGAGAGCGGGGAGATGGAGGTAAATGTGCATCCATTATATGAAAACCGTGGCGTATCAGCTGCCGGGGCTTAGGTGCAGGCCATTATGCTTTCAGCCACTTGGAAAATACGGAGACTAAATACTCCACAACCTGAGTGAAACTGCGTTTGAAGGCGCACAAAAACATGCAGAGAAGATGTTTCATTTCCAGAGCAGGTGACGTCAGAGACTCGTGGGTTTGGTGATGAAAAGAGGAGCTACTGTCTCAACACCGGTGTCTGTCTTTATGGGAACGTCGTGCCGATGCCCCCTGAATTCAGAGCATGAGCCTCTGGACTTTTAGTTCATTCAGGTTCGTCTTTAATCTCGTCTTCTGAGTCAGTCCTCAGCGAGGCTCCAGAGACCTGGACAGTAAATGTAACCGTCACGCTTAGTTTTCTTCACGGCAGTTTCAGTCATTCATGAAATAATGTGACTTTAATGCCACACACAGTCAGACAGAATCACACTCGCAGTACCATTGACTTTGCAGAAGTGTTAACCGATCAGCTGTTGGTTCATGAAATACGTATTTGTGCCATGAGATGGATGAAAACACTGTTTGTGTCTGACTCTTTGGATACGTCTCTACTGTTAGTACAATAAGCATGTTAATAACTTCTGTTGGAGCAGACAAACACGCTGTATGATCCACTCCTTTCCCTTTTGCTCCTGTATATTTGTTTTTTTATAGCCGAAAAAAAGACACCACCCTAAATGGATTGATAGAGGCAGAAATACATTCCTATCCATCTCAGATATCATTACCTCAAGGTCATTTGCAACCTGTCAAAAGAAAATTGCTTTCATATTATTAGCACACCATCACTTTCTCTATTTGGAAAATTCTTCATAATGTATTTATGATCATTTTTAAAATTGCCCATTATTTTCTTTATACCAAATTAGATTGTATAACTCGCCATTAACGGAGCGAATGAATTATACTTGAGAGAATTGCCGCTTTAAATAATTTCGTCAGGTACGGAAAAGCTTCAGATATTCCCCTCGAAGTTTGAGATCCAACACGCACAAAAAGCTTGCATGTACTTGGTGCCCTGGTGGATCTATTTGAATCACAAATAACATCATAAATGTGCAGAGCACCAAAAAGCCAGGGATACACAATGAACCATTGACTGGGAGCTACAATCCCAGAGACAACATTTGCATCTCAATAAAAGTCCTTACATAGCAGGTTAGGGCCTCTGTCTATCTCAGCATGCAAAACATCAAATGATAACACATTCTTGATAAACAATGTGTTCACTGGAGCAGTAATTATAGAGACATATGCTCACAGAACCTCTGCATATGTGCTTTATGTTTTATTAATGTGTTATCTATGGACTTTTCTACAGCCACGGTTTAGATAGACGAGGTATACTCGCCTAATTTGAATTGTGCAATTGTGAAATAGAAAGAATAAATGTGGTGATAGTTGTTCTTGGATGCTGTGGTGGCTCTCAGCACATTGATAAGATTTGTAAAAAAAAGAAAATGGGGGAGGCAAAACATGAAGACAGGCGATGTTCCTTCTGAAATATATTACAGATACAAATAGCTGCAAAAAGCAAGGGAAATACATTTGAATGTAAGTATCCTTTGAAACTCTGGATCTGGATTTTGTATACATTTGTGTCTTGTTTTATACAAATCTGTTTCTCTTTTTGTTAAAATACATATTTCTCTTTCCTACCTTCTAATATCCAGACGTTTGTACCATGCAATGTGTGTGTATTCATGCATGAAGACCATAAAAACAGTTCAACCGTCCAACAAACAATAAAGACTTTAGCATGTACTACGAAACAAACCCATTAGCCTTATATTTATAAGACATGATTGATCACAAAGAACCTGGTCAGGATTTGATCATAATTTCGCCCACAGCTCCAAAATTCTCCCACTGGAATGAGCGAATGTGCACGCCATTGATAAAATATTAATACATGTGGGGGAGGTATAGCTTCTGAACGGAAACCGTGAGCACATGCTTCAGGGGCTTCATTTCAACGGCTGCCACCACCATTGATTTAAGGCCCGGCGTCAGCAGAAGCCTCATTTAGGAAAGGCATCTGTCTCGCCTGCCTGGGCCCGCTACAAGGTTATTTAGCTGCCGGTGCTTAGTAGCAATAGATAGAGGCTACAGAAGAACACGGCGTTATGTGTTTGTGTTGGCCATCGATCGCCGTGGCTTGTTTTGTGCAGAGCTGTGCGTCCACCTCTGGCGCCGGGAGCCGGAGCGAAGGGACACGAGCTGCGAGAGCCGGGCCTGATTCAATGATCGGCATTTAACGGTAATCGCGCCGACGATGGAGCCCATTTGCCGGGGTCGAGATCTGATGAGGGCTGGAGCGAAAAACAAGGCCGCGTTCTGGTGCGAGCTCATTACCGTTGTAATCTGCAGCTGAGCTTCGCAGTTACTTAACATGCAAGAGAGGCATCATTGGCTACTGAGAGGATCGCGTTAAATTATGCAGGCAGTAATACAGAAAATCTAGAGCCACAACAGGAAGGCATTGGCGCTGCACAGCGAGAGGAAGAAATCCATTCTCGCCTTCATTAATACAGAAATGTATGCCGGCTGTCATAAGACCGTGACTGCTAATGGATTAAGTTTTAGTTTGTAAGAACGTGTATTTTCTCAAAAAGGCGGAGGAGGATATTCATTCAGAGACAACGGATTCATGTCTTAATGTGTCTATTGCAGTGTGAAAAGGAAAATATGACAAAGAGCTTATACATTAAGCAGGAAACAGTAACACATAGAAACTCTGCTGCTAATTACCAGAAATGCTCACAAGTCATTTATTCTCATATGACTGTAATGCTCTATCATCTGGCATGCACATCTAGCACTGGATCATCATCACTACTTTATCTATTCTATAGAGTATCGGCGTTGGCTAGTTGTTTGGCATAAGATCACTTTAAACAGGCTATTGCAAAGCAATATGAAAAAAAACAGTAAATAACTGTATATATACGGTAAATAACTGTGTATTGCCCTTCAAATGGATATAGATTTATGTTACTCAGTGTAAAAGGAAATATTGCTCACATTATTAGGCATGTAATAGTACCTAATGTATTTTTCAATAAACATGTTGTATAATTACAGTTTCCTGCTAATGACAGCAATAAAGACAACAGGATCATGCAATTACTTGTCTTGGATGTTATTGCAAAGCTGATCGATAACTAGATTTGATAGTTTTGTTTCCTTGTCATTATGAAGCCTGTGGTGGTCGTATATAATTTACAGGATTGGTTTAGTATTTTGTGAAATGTGCTTATACGCGAGATAATAAGATTTATACCATTCCCATTCCCCCATGTGTGTTAAGTTTGGAGCCAGAATCAAGGAGTCAAGTGATTCGCCTGAATTAGCAAAAGAAAAAAACCCACACAGGCTCCTCAACACCTCTATAGCTCACTAATTGGTACATTGTGTCTCATTGTATTCATCTGTACATGAGAAGAAAGGTAAAAACAACAATGGAACGCTTTAGGGGGAATTGCATGCTGGAGCTATTTCTTGATGAACATCCACCCAGTGCTTAATATACGCTGTTGGCTGCTATTTACAGTTAGTGAGCACAGTGTGTGTCCTCCTGCAGGCACGATGCAGCCAAACCTGGCTCTTTGGGATAATGGGCCCAGCTGTCGTCGACGCGTAACTTTCGATAGAAACAAAAAATTATACAAACGAGGTTATTACATTTTTGTTTGTGCATGGACTTAACAGATATTACTGCGTAAATTAGTAAGCTTTGGGTGTTAAGTTGTCTTTTTCCTTTTCAGTGAGAGACAGCCTTGCTTTCCCCCCATTTGCAATCGTAATGCTCAAACAAGCTGAACAAACTCCGACTGCACAGACACAGACAATAATCACTTTCTCGTCTTACTCTTCACACACACAAAGCAAATAAGCAGAGTCCAAACAGCTGAACAATTTGTTTTAATTGCAGGTTATTGTTTTTTTTTTCAATCAAGACAAGTGACGTTGGAGTTAACCAATTGGATTCAATATGCGATTCATCTTGATGTACTCATACGAATGTGTTGTGAGTGACAGATTGTTCTTAGGGAAATGTAAATAAGTTGCGTCTGTGTCATGATATGAAAAGGAAGCTGTTCACCTCCTTCAAGTGTGTGGCTACACGCATCATGTTTAACATAATTAAAGTTCTGCATTAAGGAGCCACTTCTATGTCTAAAGAACAGATAAAAGTACAGCGCTTCTAGAAAAGTACCTGTCTTAATAAAACGGCTGCAGTATTAAGTGGAGAGGCTGGATATTTCAAAGACTTATGATTTAGAAAGCATTAAATCGTGCAGTTGAGCGACAACTCATTTTAATACCCATTATTTTACAAATGTTTTCCATTTGTAAAATAAGAATAGCAATATGAGTGAGTGAGAATGGGCAACATAACGGGTGCATCTGCAGAGATGTTAACACTCTAACATTATTGTAGCATAAATACAGTATTTGTCAATATTTCTGATGTGTGTTGTATTGCGACGCTCTTCTTTCCAGATAAGGCTGCACTTACGTTTACTTTTGTCAGTGTTGAATGTCTATTATTTTGATTATTGATAGATGAAAAAAATGTTGTCCAGGAAAGTAATGTTCACAATTGTTGAAAATAAGCCCATTGGCATTTTTAAGATGATGCCATCAAATAGGTTTTTTTTTCAAAGCCCAGGAAACTTCCACTAACTGGTATAAAATAAAGCAAACAGCCAGAACTGCCAATCATTTGACATTTATTTTACTAAAGCAATGCTATAAAGCAGAAAGAAATACTTGCATCGGTTGATTGACTAATTGTATCAGCGCTTATATGCATGCTGGTTATGCCGGCATGGTATTTATCTAGTGCTGCACACAGCTGTTCCAGGACAGAAATTACTTGACTCTGCAATTATTTGCATCAATTACGCAGTTATTAGTCATTAAATTGATTGGACTTCTTGGACGGAAGGAGATATGTGTGTTATTTTTTAGCTGCCGCTGAGTTGTAAGCCCCTGCTGGTCAGGTTTGCGGTTCAAGCAGCTTGTTGTAATAAACCTCTTCACTTTCCTACATCAGCCATACAATCTAATCAAAACTAATCCGTTCCCCAACATCCTGAAGGAACAGGTGTGCATTCATCTGTTAGAGAAATTAAGCCTCTTGTTAAACCAATGCCGTGTTTATCTTTTAATTAAAACCTGATAGATACATTAATATCACACATACAGTGCACGTGTGCTTCGGTGACTAAACCTGTGTGTCCTTGTTTAGCGGGGATAAGAGATATCCTATCATGGTTCAATTCCTGCAGCGCGTGGACACTGGATGAGCTGCACACGCCCGCTGCTTTGACAAAGAGTCTCATTTTGGCAAAGTCCATCAGTGTTGCATAATACGCGATGCCAATATCGTGATGAATACTGTAATCTGCAGTAGACGGGAAACCAGGCTGCATCTTTTGATCAGCTAATCACGTTGCCAAGTATAAAAAGGCTAATACGATTGGATAGCAGAATGCATCAAAGCAACTCCGGGTTTTGGAGCAACACAGCAGTAAAGTTATTAGTTGATTTTAGGAGTGGCCATAAGGATAAAGTCTGCTATCATGGTATATTTAATTATTGTTATATTGATCATACCTTACCGTAGTAAGGTTTCTAAAAAGTAATGAAATGCTCAAATAACTGGATGCCAGTGTCTGTTTTTGGCTAATCCAGTAAATTAAATACCTAAATGTAATGCAATATTCCAATTACTATCTAAATTAATCTACTTGTTGATC
This sequence comes from Cottus gobio, assembly GCA_023566465.1. Lineage (NCBI taxonomy): Eukaryota > Metazoa > Chordata > Actinopteri > Perciformes > Cottidae > Cottus > Cottus gobio. Next base: position 21,562,836 of record CM042219.1, read on the forward strand.
TGCAACATTATATTATTAACATGATGTTACAAATATATTTGTATTTATACTTATGACACTCGACCAGAGCACGGACCAATCAGCGCGCAGTGAGGATCGACTGGCAGTTATGGGCGTGGCTTAGCCATGTGAAGGACGTGACCAGGAGGTCAGGTGACTGTTCATTCTAAACAAAAATGGCGGCTCCTGAAGAGGGACTGAAACGTATTTCTTCATTGAAAGAAGAGCAAAGAGTGACAGTTTTTCGTTCTTCTCCCGACTCGATAAGAGTTGGATTGACAGATGTTTCACCCAATCACCTGCCTTTTTAAAGGGACTGTCCTTTCCCTAAACAAATTCTATGATTGCTTCTCAGATGGTTTCGTGCAACTAAACATCTGGTGGGTCAGGTCAGGGTGAAGCTTGAACAGAGCTAATTTTTGTTGTCCGACCACGTTGAAAATCAAAAGAGTTTATAGTTGTTCTCACTGGAAGACGCAGGGAAAAGCCAGCTGTGATGGACTCGATTGTTCACATAAAAAGCGAAATAAATAGTTCTGTACCCAATAGGAAAAAAGAGAACGCCTCCCCACAGCTTACCAGTCACAGTGTGAAGAGGGTGTGAATCTTGGACAGTTGGTCTTAGAAAGTTACAGGAACGGTTGGATTCCCCCTAATCCGAAAAGGTGTGGGATGGAGAGAGGGTTCACGAAGCCATCCGACAGATCCGACAAAGCATACCGGCAGCTTAAGCATCACAGAAGGCGACAGGTTGCTTTAAGGCTGAGGTATAAGAGGAAAAGAGATAATAGTCTGACACTAGTCTGCCTGCCTGCCTGCCTGCCTGCCTGCCTGCCTGCCTGCCTGCCTGCCTGCCTGCCTGCCTGCCTGCCTGCCTGCCTGCCTATGTTCACCATGTTGTTGCAGACAAAAATATCTCAACAATTGAAAAATGTATCTCAAGCGCTGTTTCGTTTAGAAGCACCTGAATTTCATGGTCATGTTTGAGTTGAAGGTCTTTATTGTCAAATGCACAACAACTACAGTCCAATAATTAGACCTCGGGTTCCCTCCAATCCAAACAAAGCTCTTCTAGATACGTAAGTGGAACAAAGTCTAACTAGAAACGAGCACTCAGCAGAGGGCCGATCTCTGCCAGGTGTGTCTGCAACGGCCGCTGCTGAATTGTGCGATTAAATGCAAACAACAGTTTCCCTCGTCGCTGCTGCAAATGTATCAGACCCATTTTTCACTCTCAACAAACTCATTTGAATCTCTGCAGCTGTCTGCACCGGCGACGTGCAGCTTATCGGCAGCACGCCGCTGATGCTCATGTCAGCTCTCTGTTTGATGCTTCCTCTGAACCCAAGTTATCAGTCGTGCTGTGTGTTTAGTTCCGTTAGCTGTTAGCTCTGTTAGCTCTGTTAGCTCTGTTTGCTCTGTTAGCGCTGTTAGCGCTGTTCGCTCTGTTAGCTCTGTTAGCTCTGTTAGCTCTGTTAGCTCTGTTAGCGTCGTTCGCTCTGTTTGCTCTGTTAGCGCTGTTAGCTCTGTTAGCTCTGTTAGCTCTGTTAGCTCTATGTGGTGCCAAACGGCGATATCATACTTCAAACCCAATAAGAACAAAATGTGCTTTCTATTTACGAATCCAGCACTGTTCCACGTTGACGCCAGCGCACCAGATTGACTTTGTTTTGTTGTGGCTCTCTTCTGGAGGCAGATGTGGTTTGTGGTAGACAAGCCATAGCCTGCGACTTCCACCGATGGCTCATGGGAAAATAACTCCAGTGTGGTGTAAACTGGCTGTGGGGGGTTTGGGTTTAGGATGAGAGACATGGGGGTGGGATAGATCTGGGTTTTAAATGTTTTTATGGGGGAGAAATCTTATGACAATTATTTTTGTTTGTCTTTAAATCTGAAGTCTGAAGTAACTTAATTCAACAAATAATGACAAAACACTGCATGTATGTATCGTCTATTGAGAAACTGACAAGGATGGAAATTCAGCTGTGGCTCATTAGTTCATTAGACCAATGTTTTCCAAATCTATTCATATTTTATAGTTCCAGCACTTGCTTAGTAAGAAAAAGTGTAAATTGAACGGCTGTAATTAAGGGTGCGTAATAAAGTACTTACAGCACATGAAGTTTCTAACTGCAGACACTAAACTTTGAAAAGAATTGGTACAACCACTCTTACGATATTAGATGGTGGGCAATTTACAGAGGATCTGGAAATAGTTCACAATTAAAGTACCAAGGGAATAAATGAATTGGGCATGAAATTGTTCTGCAGTATATCAAAAAAATCGTTTTCAACTTGGACGGGAGCCTTGGGAGCCCTTTTTTTTTTTAAGATATACTCAAAGATATGAAATAGTGGCATTTTTCATTTTTGCTGCTCCAGACAGGAAGTGGGTAACGAGCGAGGGAGCAGAAATGAGAAACAAAGAAGGGAATCAGGGACAGTGAGGGAGAAGATGCATCTACTGTGCGTGAGAAAAGAGAAAATGGATCCGCTTTGCCCATTAAAAAAAACGATATATACGTCTGTATTGAGACACAGCTGCCTTTTATGATTTGTAGATTTTGCTCACTCTCTGATGATGAGTGTTCAGCTTTGGCTAGCCCCAGTTTGGCCCTCATGTTTTCCCAATACATCTAAGCTGTGGAGCTAAGCATCTGTTTAAAAAAAAATAAAAAATACTCTGAGAGATATTTGGAAAAACCCAAAATGTTGTTAACAACACTGATCTACTGATTTATTTTCAGAATCATCAAAGACTCCTTTAATCATTTGCATTAAAAAAATATGAACTGCAGCCAAATAGAAAAAGATTGTCATGAGAGTGTCATTCATTTGATCATAAACCGAAATATCGTGCAAACTGATATTTTGACCTGATGGTGATGGCGCTTGAAGGAAGGTCAATGAATCCAAGTTGTTCACCCTGATGGGGCGTGGAGGTGTTTACCTGATGCCACAGCAATCCATCCAATAGTTGCTGAGATATTGCAAAACCTAATGCTGGACCATGCATGTTAAAAATCTGTTGGGTGGATTTCGGCATACCTTCACATCAGTAGATATTTTGACCGTCAAAGCCAGATTCATTTTTTGGACGGATGCTCTGCGACTAAGTGTAAAGGTCATGCACGAGTAAGAAGAAGAAATTATCCTTCATTAGTCCCTGTGGGGAAATTGGTCTCTGCACTTAACCCATCCTTAGTTATTAAGGTGCATTGCTCAAGGACACGTAGACATGCAAACTATGAGGAGACCGGGGATCGAACCGGCTACCTCGTGGTTTCGAGCTACAGCCGCCCCTTCGAATAGCAACAAATATTGATGCTTAGCTTCGACCATCTGCTTCTTCAACCCAGAAACACTTCCTCTCGCCACGACATGAAGATGTGAGCGTGTGCGTGCAGACACGCGTGGCCTCTCACACACTTAAAGACATCCGCCATGGCCCTCCTCACACCAGGGCCTCACGTCTTTGCGGCGGCCGTCACAGATATTGGTCGCCCGTCAACAGATGGCTCGAGCATCGGTTCAGACGCATTCATTTGTTCCCTTAAACAAAGTTGTCGCCATCAACCGCCGGTCCGCCGACACCGGAGCCCCATTAGTGTAGTTTAGTGGTCTGGGCGGGAGACCGAACATGAACTGACGCAGCAAAACGAGCGAGGGGAACATCCATCTGTTCTCTCCCTCTCGCGCTACAGCGAGCGCATCTATCCTTTCATCCATCCGCCCTGCTTTCCTTTATTTATGAGACATTAGCTCTTTATGTAATTAATTGGTGCCGTTAATAGCAAATGCATCGCGTTAATGATTTTTAATTAAGGGTATGTTTTGGTGTTGTTGATTATGCCTACAGGGCTCATATCTGCTGTGGTTTATGTAAACTTCCAGGCTCTCTTTTGTCTGCTTTTAATGAGTTTAGGCATGTATGGGGCATCCCATACTGTAATGCAGCACGAGGGCCTGTTTAATCTGGCAGCAACCCTGCGATGTGTGCTCGCTCTGGCATACGTCTCGATTATTTTTGCCCAACTCAGCAGGAACGCATTGACCTTTAGCAAATAGACATCCAAATAAAAGCCTGCACACAAACACATGATGATTGTCTTTCTCTTCCTTGCATCACCAGGGATAAACTATCATTCCTTTCCCACAGATCAAAGACTCCCCGTCAAATACAATCACAACCGGAGACAATCTTTTTTTTAACCTTTCACACGTCGTAGCACGAGGATGCGCAAAACACAAACGGCCTCGTATGCTGAGCAGCAGCCAAGTATCAATTAGGCCGGTTTACATGAAGTTAACGATTTCACATCTGCAGCTCTGTCTAGCTTCGAGTGCAGCTCTGTTCTGTTTTCTTAGGGCACAACAGAGAAGCGGTGGGCTTTTCATCTCTGCCTCTGTGCTGTAGCTCTGTGCCTGCCAGCCTTCCAGTGCAGCAGCAGCAGCAGCGGTAGAAGTCATGGCAGCCTATATGAGGACAGTTGGTGCATATCAATCAGGGCACTGGGTTGCTTTCTGATGAAGACCACGTCCTTCTATCCCTCACCGTTGTCGATACGTGCAGATGCATCGCAGGGCCAAAGAGACGGGCCGGTGTTGCCGGTTGATTTTACAAATGGAGTGAAGAGCAGCAAGACTGCTGTAATTCTGAGATGATAACAGTGCTGTCAGCGTGTGTGGGAGTAAGTATTAGGGTTGGCCGGGGCGAAAGGCACCGTCTTGTTGGTAAATGATGGTTCTGCATGTCGGGAACAGACAGTCAGCAGTTTCCAGGATGTTCTGTGGTGTTGGTCTGGGGGGGAAGCGGAGGCCTTCGACTCCCACCACACCCATGTGTGTGCCTGCGGGACGGTTTTGTCTTCTTAACATTTTGAAAGGAGCGTCGGGGTGCAACTCAAAGAGCGAGAGCACATTTCTCCGAGCTCTGCTTTTTATGCTCGAATGCCTGATTGTTGAATTATGCGCCGGAGCCTCTAAGATGAGCGCTTACGTTGGTTTCCTTGCTCCTGGGAGGACACCCGGGGCAACAGATTTCGAAGTAGCCGTGCTGACGTCATACAAGTGGTCAAGCCTGTGACTCAGCCGCGTTGCCTGCACGGTGGCGACTGTTTATGCCCAAAGTGGCGGCCGCGGTGGGAAAACCTTTCCGCCGCTTTTGTGTCTGCGTGCGTCATTCGGAGCACTGCATCATTTATGCTGCACCTCAAATGAGAGCCTTCTCGGGCTAAATAAAGACTACTGACTCTTATGTAACCAAGGTCCATGTCTGCAATAACAGTATGCCGAGTGGAGAGAAGAGACTCAACGTGTTCATGTTGTTCTGAAAATATCTCAAGGGCGTCACTGACAGGAGCCGTGGCTTCACTGAGATGCGGGTACTTTAACTTTACCATGCAGTTTGAACAGATGAGTCTTTTTTCTCAGTAGTTTCTCTGCTCATACAGCCGTCCCCAAACTCTGTATAAAGTTCAAAAGGTAACAAATACATTTCATTTAGCTGACGCTTTTATCCAAAGCGACTTACATGATATACAGTAGACCGTAGACACAGCAACGGTGAGCAATTAGGGTTAAGTGTCTCAAGGACACATCGACATGGACTAGCGGAGCCGGGGATCGAACCTCCGATCCTCTGATTATAAGACAGACCTGCTAATCACTGAGCCACAGTCGCCACATTTGAAGTAAGTCCTGAGTAGCCGGTTTCATGATTACCTACAGAGCTCATTATGACGCTAAATGTTGCTTTATCTTCTTTTCCTTTGTTAGTTAGTTAGCATCTGTGTCACTGTTAGCGCAGAGAAGCTAATGCAAAGTGAGCAGCTAATGGGTATTAGAACAACAGATGTAGCTGCAGGACGTTTTAATTCTGTGAATGAGATAACTGAGGGGTAGCGGCCAGCAGAAACCTGACCAGATCACACAGACAACAATTACAACGATTAGCAAGACAAAAGGCCAGGAAGCAGAAGCAGGCTGGTGGTTAAATCCATGACTTTATGGATATGAGGGCACGTTGAGGCATGAATTATATAGGATTTAACTGAAAGCACAATTACGTTATTGTACAAATGGAGGGTTTAGGTTAAAATGAAAACAAAATTGTGTCTTTCCACAAGTCCTCGTGTTTTTAATATCAAACTTCCTTTAGTTTTGCCTCCAGGAATATTTTACTAGTTAATTCTTGAAGGTAATTTTTGTGTTTGTTTAGAGGCGATAACCTATATTTCTTTATAATATAGTTGGATGAAATAACTTTGTGTAATGTGGAAAGGATGTGGAAAGCATCTTCATGCTGAGCACCAAACAACAGGCAGACAAACATAGTTTTCCATTTAGCTGCTTAACGTCCAGATATTTTCCTCAGGAGCTGGTGGAGACCAAACACAGAGCAAAAGGACAATGACTACTTGACAATCCTTTGCATGGTTTATACCAACAAAGCCATCAAAGATATCTGAAGCTTTCCTTAAACCTCTTGCGTCATGCAAAACCTCCAACATCACCAGTTTCAAAGTGAAGTTTGGTGCACTGCATGCTTCACTAAGAAATGCTTGAAGCAACACAAGGCATCTATTACAAATAAAAAAAAACTTTCAGGCACTTCCAAGTCTCTTTGTCTGTCCCGGTCCAACCGCTTTCTTTTGAGCTGTCCCTCCCCTCACTGTTCAACAAGAAAGACGCCATAATAACAGCATTTCCGTTTGACTTTAAACTGTCACTGTAATCCAGCGTCTCATTGTTCACAGACTCTGTCTTCAGGCTTTGTTTCATCTTCTCCCCTCATTCTGCTCTCACGTTTTTTTCTTCTTCCACGTTTCTATACAACCTCACATGCTCTCGCATCGGCGCAATTACTCGCCTGTCCCCGCTGTAATAACTGTAGTTAAGGCGGAAAACAAGCCCTTTTTTCACCGCCTGCTTCCAAGTTACTGGATCAAAGATGGCCCGAGAGGATGTGGATGGGAGCAGCACGAACACCACCACACACATAATGACAGAACTAACAGCTCTGCACTGTCACGCCCGGCGCTGCCTCACAGGGAGAATCCGGCTCTAAGAACTTCAGAAAAACCTCTGTGCGCCAAATAAATAAATAAATTACCTCTCAACTCTTGGTATAGGCTGCTGTCACCTGGCGGCTAATTACCTGCCAATCAGGGCGGGATGATGGATCCGAGCAGAAAAATGGGTGGCAGTCAAAGATCAGCAGGCTCAGTCGCCGAGGATGGAGGGGGAGAAAGCTGAGACGGAGAGGCTCATAATGAGACCTGTGAAACAGACACAGCTGTCACAGCGGCAGAGGGAGACGGAGACGGTCGGGCTGGAAACACACACTCTTGTTCCTCGTCTATGGATGCCAATTTTGGGGGCTTTTATCCGGGGACGCCATTGTGCTCCATTTTAGGGCTCTGATACTGTACGCTCGCTATTGTACAAGACAAACTGCAAGGGATACGGCGGCGCTCGCTGCTGTCGAGCAGATGATTAGAAAGGAAAAGGGAATGCGGGAACAAGGACTGGAAACTGGGCTACATCTTTAAATTATGTTTTGCCATTGGATGACGCCTATTTTTGGATGTAATGAATGGGCACTGATGAGTAATTGATTGTCTTGTCTTGACTGTTTTCAGAAAAGTCAGTTTCCCTCCTTTGATGGCCTGTTGATGTGAAGCAGCAAGACATTCTCTTCTTCTGTAGGATTCATTATTTAAGCCCCACCATGAATATTACATCGCTTGTAGTTCCTGGAGTGTTGATCCCGACTGTGCATCAACTTTGACTTTCAGGCACTGTCACTGAGCGGTGGAGAAAATGGAAGCTTTAAACGAGGTTTTCATGGCTGCAGGTGGTGGATTTAATTGTCGATAGTAAGTCGAAAACAGAAGAGTGTGAACTTTAGCAAAATATGAAAACACAAACGGAGCTTTCGTGCTTGAAATACTGATTGTTGGATTCATTGGGGATTTACTTTTCCAAGTCAAACAAAAGTTCTCTCGATTTTAAATGTATTATCTTGACTGTAGATCTATGACGGCATGCTGGACAGCTATAAACACAACACAATGGAATACCATGGCCTTCAAAGTTTATCAAAATACTTCATGGTAGTTCTAATAATATGAGGAATGTAATTGTTTGGGAAACCTATCAAAGGAAGACAAATCGTACTTTCTGTTTCAATGATTGTGAAGTTAACTGGAATAAAGTTGATCTGTTGCACCAGTTTGTTTGGTCGCTGCAGTTCGCTGAAGAATTTGTTATGTTGCATTGTTGCATTGTGTCTCATTGCAATGAATAAGTCCGCCTCAGGTTCACCGTCCCACGGCAACACCAACAAGTGCCGGAGCGGTCAGGTTAAAATCGGTCATTTTCTGAGCTGTAATGAAGAAGATTCTTGTGATATTACTACTGCGGCCTCCCGCTGGTTAAAAACAACAACGCATTTAGTCTTTGCAAATATAAATCACCCTCTTCACATGAATGTGACGAGAGCGGGTGGTCACTCGAGATGTGCCGACGCAGTCTAATGCCAGATGTGAAGTGACGTACTGTGAGCCGCCCGCTTGTATTAAATATTAATTATATTAAACGCCCGGTCTGAACAGATTCTCAGACACGTGATGCCTGTTTGAAGTGCTCAGTGCTTAAAGTGGCCCCTGGAAATGGGCAACGCTCTCTCTCATGAGAAGGAAAAAGAGCAGCATTTTGCCCTCTGACCTCTTATTTTGGCGGAAAGCGCGGCTTCCTGTTTGCAGTCTTGAAGGCGCACAGACAGGGAGCAGGTGGGCGGACTGAGGATCAGTGACCCGTGTCGGATTGTAGATACACCTGCTGCAGCTGCAGGCAAAACAGACTGAAAGCTTTAGTGGTGCCACGCAAATGAACCCCAAAAGATCAGACACGAAATGAGACGAAAAGGGCGACTAGGAGAGGAAGGGCTGGAATACGCAAGAATGGTTTCATTTTATTTCAGTGCTGCAAATGAATCATTTAATACCCGTGTTTACAATAGCCGAAGGCAGGAGCACTCCGGAGAGAATTAGCAACAATGAGGTTTATTTCACCTCCGAGTGAACAACTTATCACCGCAAAATCATCCGCGCTTGTGGCCGCTAGTTAATCAAATAACATGTCTAAACAAGAGTCAGGAATGTTTTTGGATTTCATCACACCTCCAGCAGAGCGGTAAGTGGCCCCATGTTTAATTCATAGTTTTCTCTAAATGATGCAGGGCAGCGCTCGATATTGTTCTGGACAACGGCGGGCTGTATTAAAATGATGGAAAGCCGGCTAATTGTCACTTCCGTGGTGGGTTTTCACGATTCCTCGCCATCGCGGCCCATTCAGGCTGTTGGGATCTTTGCACCACTTCTATCAGTCACTGCCATCCCTCCATCCTCCGCTTTGTTATCGTCTGACTCATTACGACCGCTGTTCCTCCTTCCTTGTTCTGCTCGGCTCGCCTCCTGACAAGCCGAGGGTAATGGAGATGGGTAGGAACGGCTCCGAGCGTCGCCCGCAGCACAGAGTTATGAAGAAACCGAATGGCTGTGAGAATTATGGAAATGGATTCATTTGGACTTATGATAGTTTGAATGTGCTGCTTCTGTGTGCTCTTTTTCTCTCCTCCCCCCTACCCACAATCCTCTCAGGCGGAATGCCAACAGGATATTGGAGTTGGGTTGTTCTGGAAATCAGCAAACAGACAAGCGATGACTCACCGTGATTCGGCAAACGTACAAGGAAAAACATCATGAATCCATTTTGCCTTCGTTCAGCATTCGTCTCGTTTTTTTCCAGTTTTTTTAAAGCACAATGAGCTAAGTGGCACTGAAGCTTGAAATGATATTTTAACTATATGTCTGAGCTGGGTGCAGAGTAATGGGCTTTGCCGCTGAGTTTATGTGAGCATCGCACACAAAGAAGAGGATGTGAGTATTGATCAGTGGGACAGATTCACTCGCAGCCTTTTCTCCAGATGGACCGGTGCGTCTCGTTAGGCCTTTATTATTTTGGCAGACTTCTTATATTAAGTATTCGCTTCCTTTGTCTCTCTGCACACACACACACACACACACACACACACACACACACACACACACACACACTGAGTAACTCTTCATTTCCTCTCCTGCTGTTTCTTCCCCATCTTCTCACGCTTTCCCTCCCTCGGCGCCCATGGGTGCTCATTTATCAAAAAGCTATAGTTTGCCGCGGCCGGTTTGTGCGTCACACACACAAAAACAACACACACGTGGAGCCGCTGCAGAGTGTTTGCATTATAGATCTGCTGAGGAAAAACAGCAGCGGCGGATAGCTGGGGGTAATCATTGGGAAATTAATTTGAGGCGATTCGGGCCAGTGGCGATTGATCGTCTGCCTCCTGTGTCGCTGTGATGCCCACAGGAAGGCGGCCAGTCTTCATCTGAAGCAATAAAAACATGCATTCACATGTAGCCCAAAGCTGGAGCAGTGAGATGAGACGCATGAGGAATACCAACAGAGAATCGCTGGGGCCGGAGGTGAAAGCATGCAAACTGACATGCTCAATATTCTCATTACATCAGGGATTAGAAGCAGATAGGAAATGTGGGAACTGTGAGAGTCCCCACTAATGGTTAATTGAACACATATCCTGGCTTTGCATCTTTCTCCACTTTGTAGAAATACTTTGTAGAAATATAGGGCTCATTACAAGTGGCCACATCTTTGAAAATGAGCGCTGGATTAGCATTATGAGCTGTGTTTATGGATCTTTGATTAATGATGCTCCTCCCCGGCCGTCTGCTCCCTAATGCAATATGTATGCATTGTTTTTCCTCCGTTTCCTCTCTGACTCTGAATGGACTGCAACTAATTACACACACAGCAAAATGAAAAACACAAACTGCTTTCGTGCATTCAATTTCCATTAAATCCGTCTTTAATGTCACTTAATTTTCAGCTTGATAAAAAAAAAAAATCGGAATGAAAGCCACTCTGAAAATCTGCTTCCACGGGGGTTGTTTGTGTGAGCATTCACACGTCTGCGTCTTCGCTTTGTTCCAGGAGACGAGCCCGACGTGGAATCGGAGTCAAGCTGGAGTGCTTTAGCTGAGCTCGGCTGAACCTCATTATAACTTTTCAATTTAAGGCTGATTGAAGTCTGGGGCGGCTGCAGAATCAGAAACTCTCCAACCAATCGCGGGGCTTTTTAATCATTCCCTTTGGTTCAAGGGGAAACTATGAATGAGAGAGGGTAATGAATGGGCCCGTGAACCGCACTGCCAACTGGAAACGGGGTGCTGAATCGTGTTTGTGTTGGAGAAGTGAATGTTTTTGATAAATAGGAATTATTTGATTTATTTAATTTTGAAAACAACAAAAGATGGAGCATTGCCATTCACACTCGCATGCAAAGCACTCTCTTCCTGTGGACGGGTGGCAAGAGATGCAAAGTGAGACGCAAAGCGATAACAAAGGGACGCACAACAACAACAAAGACATGAGAAATGCCTAGAAAGAGATGCAAAATGAGACGCAAAGCGATTACAAAGGGACGCACAACAACAACAAAGACATGAGAAATGCCTAGAAAGAGATGCAAAATGAGACGCAAAGCGATTACAAAGGGACGCACAACAACAACAAAGACATGAGAAATGCCTAGAAAGAGATGCAAAATGACCACAAAGAGCTGCATTGTTTAGTTGTTGTTGTTTTTTTACTCTCATCCCAAATGTACCGCCCAAAGTTTGGTCTCAGACAAACAATTTAAGTTGGGTTTGTGTGCACTTTGAAAAACAGCAAAACTGTCAAAAAACCAGGACACCCTCCTGTTTCCTCTGTGATACAGACACCACGCTGAATGTTTGGTGATGTCAACTCATCTCATCCCACTCGCTGTCTGACAGACTGACATCCTTCTATTCCACTTCCTGTCTCTCTGGTAGCGGCGGGCCACATGGGGAAACCGTGCATGTTTTGAAGGCCGAATGTTTGCCTGATACTCGTGGGAGTTTATTTCCTCTCTCTCTCTCTTTCACACCAACGGCCTCCTCCCCTCATCTGACAGAGTTGTCCTCCAGCGAAAGAGCCCGACTCAGACGACACAATCCTGCCAACAGTCTGCCACAAATTCCTCCGATCCCTCTTCACAGGCTTCTTATCCCGGGCCTCATTATCCCAAAGGGTCTGGCAGTCATCGGCCGCGCGGCAAACGTCCACCGAATCCGCTCTCGACGGGCCCTCGAGGAGCGCCTTCATTGTGTCGAGCGAACTGATGGCATACATCACGGTCCGCCGGGAAGGCCTTTGTGCACGCCTTATTTCACCGGGGTCTGAAGGAGTCCTCCCCGAGAGGAAACAGCCCATTTGTGTAAAACGCCTGATACGCATTCATTTGCTCATTCGCCGTTTCTATGGTGAGACCCGTCGCTCTTTCTTCCAGGATCTCCCTCCTCTCGTGTCTCACTCTCAAACATTAATCTTCACATTTCATATTTCAGGGCTTTGATCAGTTGTGTGCGGCGGCACATCACCATGCACGTCGTCTCACACCGCCGGGGGCTACCGTCGTTATTATCAATCAAAACACAGCCTCGTCCAGCCTCGGTTTTCCTTAATTATACATCACAAACAACCTGCAGGCTTCAAAAGGGGAGAGAGCGCGTCTGGACGGCGCGATGCATAGTCTCGGTAAGTGGACTTGATTACCCGGGTGTCTCCTTGACGGTGTTTAAGGGCATCTGGCTTCGCCTTAATTCACAAACCTGTATTCTGCAATCAGCCCTCAGCCCGCTCTCTGCTCTGACACGTTATCCACACCTGTGTTTGCCGTGTTTCTCTCCTCTCGAGCGAAACCTTTGAAGTCGGGCTTTCTCGACAGTCTGAGCTCTCCTACACTTGTCATTAGGAGCAGCGCTCCCCTCCCTCCATCCTGCATGGGGGGGGGGGGGTTTAGAGCTTCACCCAGCGACTGGCTGATCAACTCCCCCCGGGGTTAAAAACAGAAGAAGAAGAAAAAAAAAGAAAGTGAGATATTGATGTGACGCAAGCCTTTAGTGTCACAGTGGAGGAATGAAAGCAGCACCGTTGTCTTCTTTTTCTTCTTCATTAGTGCCTAATTACATTTCCTGCATATAGAGTGAGACTGCTCCTTTGATGTAACACTAATTAATTGAGATAAAAATTTAAAAAAATAAACTAAAGAAAATACATTTCTTCAGTGGCTTTGGAGAGGGATTAGCCGACGCACCAGAGATATTATGGTTGTGATTATCTGCTCTCTATAAAATAGCATTTCAGCAATTAAGGTGATTAGAGAAATCAAGAACAATGAGAATCAATAATGATTACATAACGTTTCGGGGTAAATGACTCGTCGTGGAGGCTTTATCATGCCGCTGGAGAAATGCATCACATCCTGCAGACTGACAGGAAGGAATAATGTAGCAGAGAAGGGAATGACCTCGGGTCCCAGTGAGGTCACTTGGGGGTCAAGGTCATGTATTATCCCACAGGGTGCTCATCTTTCATCTCCAGGCTTCAGGTAGAGTTGACTTCTGCACCGAGATCACGCTTCCGTCGTCACGCGCTTTATAAACGGAGCGTGAAGGTTCATTTGTGACCTTGACAAAAACAATTGTAGCTCCCGGTAGCTTGACTGGCTTCCCTCGGGAGATTAAACCGCATCTCACGCTCGTAATCAGCTAATTAAGTTGTCGTCGTGTGGCTGCGATGTGGCATTTCGGTCACATGATAGCAGGTGGTCGTATTTAGGAGGATAGTGGAACCTTCTGTCTCCTCCACTTGCCTAAAGGCACTTAATACTACATGCAAAGGTCTGAGGGTTTTCTAAATGGAGCATCGCGGCAAAAACTATTCAGGAAATGACATGTGGAGGAATATGTTGGTATACACCTGTAAAGACAGGTACTAGCAGCAGAGATGGGAAGTTATTAAAGAGGTTTGTGAAAAGAGCTGGACCTTGAGACATGAAGGGATGGGAGGATGCTCCAGGTTCATGGTTATTTAGCAACAGCTTTCCTGGTCTCATGCCTGGGACTCGCTGTAGTCCACTTTCACATGAATGCAGTTAAAGGAATCCTCACCACTTTCATGTTGGTGTGATACGTGTTCGGCTCGAGTGAGGAGAATACTATCTTATTTCATCACTTACACAGGTGACAGGAGCTCCATGAAAGTTTAAAAGCACCTCTGAAGCTCACAAATAAAGGTGTTTCTTTCATTTGTTTGAGGGGCGAGTGAGAGGATTCCTGTTATTATATGTTACATATATATATTTTAAAGAGATGCCTTCCATCGCATTTGTATTTGAAGCACCTTTTGATGCTTGTGAATTCAGCCGGCTCCATCATTGCATCGTCGAAAACGAACCCACTCGCATCCTAATTCAGTCTCAATCGTTCCGATTCTGAAGTCCGCCACCTGTTAATTACTGGATTGATTTAAAGATCCCTCTCCTGGTCCGTGAAGCTCTTAATGGCCTGGCTCCAGATCATGTATCTGACATGCTTCCAATGTGTCCGCCCGGCAGATTTCTCAGGTCACGAGACAGATGTCTCCGTCAAATTCCCAGAGCTCCATCTAAATCTGGCGCCTGAGCTTCGGGTGTTTATGCATCTGGGGCTGCCTGTTCATTTCAGGGGTTTGCACAAACGCAATCTTCATCTACTTCTGCGAAAATATGATTTGTCTGTCTGTATCTATGTTTTAACTAATTGTTATCACCCCGCAAAGCACTTTTAATTGCTCTCGCACGCGATTATGCTCATCAAATTAACTTGAACGCGTGTACAAAGCTAATTCAATGCTGCGGTGACCTCTAACTGGGTAATAATCATACTGGTACATTGCAACACTTGACAGGACCCATTTGCAGCCCTGCGTTGGTCCCAAGGCTGCGAGGAAGCGTTTCCTCCTGGGGGAACGTGCGATCGTGATGAAAGCGTATCAACACAGCAGTCTTGGGAATCACGGCCGTGCAATATTTTGCAGATGGTGAGTATAATTAGTGTCCTGGTATTAAAGCCACTTTAAGTAATTGCTCCATTGCATCCTTCCTTCCTCTCTCTCCGTCTCTGGATAATATTTAACCTAGATAAAGTAATGCTTTTTTTTTTTTCTTCTTCGATCATTCGCTGGTAAAGGAAACTGGCTTCCTCTGCAGTCCAACTATGGATAAAACCTCTCATTCTTGTTCTCCTTGTAGGAGTCAACTGGCCGGGACTAACAGTCTTTTGAAGCAGTTCATTTAAAGATATAAAGGAGGCCGACAAAACTTATGAGACATGTTGTGTACTGAAGGAGAGAGTTTTGACAGCTTGAGCAGGAGCTCCAACCGAAAACAGCTCCGCTTTTAAACAAGCCAGGGTGAGCTGCGATGTTTGAAGGGGAAATATCATGAAAAACTCACTTTTTCTTGTATATGCTAGAGCCTATGCTTTTGGGTATCTGGAGTGCTTACCAGCACACAAACTGTGAAATAACAACGTAGTTTTTTTTGTGAGCTGCTGAGATCAGAAAGGATGTAATTTTAATAAGACATTCAGATTTGGCTTCCCTTCCCACAGTATGTCACATGTTGGCCCATCTGAATACATTGACCCTCATATTGGTATCTCCACAGCTTGAAAACTACTTTTTGAAGGTGCTCCATATTGTTCTTGCAAGCCAATCCAATTCAATGTATTTTCTTTGTATAGCCCAAAATCACAAATTACACATTTGCCTCAGAGGGCTTTACAATCTGTTCACATAGGGTGAAGGGTGAATACAGGTATATTCATACAGACAGTGTGAGAAAAAGGGTGTGCTTTTTAACATTGAAGCAAGTAAACATGTTCTAGTTGAAACACAAAATAGAAGTTTGAACCTGAAAATGAGTACGATTGCATGTATTTGACCACCTGGTTCAACTTTTTTTTTGCTGGACGACCCTGCACTGTTGGATCGAGTCCCGTCTTCATGCACCGACTGGCTCCGTTTGAATTGAATGAGAAAGCTGCATTTTTCTTACAGGCACTCACCTCCACCTGCTGCACCTCTATTCTGTCTCATACACCTGAATCAGCCCAACCACCAAATCCAATGACCCATATCTACACGTGAAATAAAAAAGTCTCTCGCCACCCTCACTGTAGCCCTAAAAGTACAATGTGCTCATAGTTGATAAAATTATGAAAATAGGACCCAAGTTCGAAACTGAAATGCTCTTGAAATGCTCACCTTTCAGCGTGGGACACATTCGTGAGGGTTTTGCAGGCGGTCGGGGCATCAGGGAGCTGTGCACCTCAGCTGCGTTGAGTCATGAGCGAGCTCCAGAAGGGCTCGTCGTGCCCGAGCTTTGCCCGCGGCGCTCTCATGCCAAACCACAGCGGGCGAAGGCAAGCTCACACACACACACACACACACACACACACAACTGCTTCAACAGGAGAACAGAGCGGGCCCGAGTGCCTTTCCCAGACAGAGATTAGACAGTTCTGTTCCACATTCATGCAAACGTAATAAATGTGTCTCTGAAAGTGTTCACTCTGTCCTGTGTTGCAGAGAATTGACCGCGTAATTAGCACTCGAGGACGCCACCGCAGGTGAATTTGCTTACTCATCGACTCTGCAGACAAATGAGAGCGCACGCCGTTGCACACCTTGTGCTCATCAGTTACCCGAGTGAGACAGGTGGTGCTGGATAGCCGGCGTGCGTGCCCTCTCCACAGCAGTGTGCGCTGGCATCCTCCCCTGCCATACTTTGGCCGCCTACGCACACGAGTGTTGCAGATGGGCTCTGCTGTAGCGTGAAGCCGGATGCTCCTTTACAGTCCTCCGAAGGCAGGAAAACACATTTTCACTTTGCCACTTCGAAATCTGTCGACCTCAAGGTCACAGTGCGAACACGAGTTCACTTACTCAACACAATGAGGAGACAACTGCGTTTCAGGGTCTTCGTACTTGACAGTGCATTTTTCATTTAATCTAAAACAGTCCACTATTTCAAGTGAAGTAAGTCAGGGGAGGTTTTTTCCCTCCCGAGCCTTAAAGTGAGTGTCTGGGGAGATAACGTGAGGCCTGGACACACTGCGGGGATGACAACCATCTCGCAGGTTAATTGCATCGTGCTCAGAGTCATGTCGCACTTTCCAAAATGGGTTTAATGAAATCTCGGTTGCAATCTGTGTCTGACTGTAACAATATGTATTCGAGACAAGCAAGCGGAGACACATCAGTACCCCCCGACTCACTCGAGGTCACTGTTAAAAAAAAAAATTTAACAAAAAAAAGGAGAAGGCCGTCCATTACACTGTGTGTTTAATGGACTCAGAAGCTCATTACGTGGGCGACATGAAGACGCCTCCGTGCTCCGCTGAGCGACTCGGAAGGTCTTTTGTTCCAGCAGCAGTCACTTTGTTTTAATGAACACTTTTATTTTATTTATTTAGCATCTTTCTGATGTTATGCGTGTCTCATGTGGCGGTTTCTGGTGTTATTTATTAGTTGTAATGTGTTTCGCTGCGGAAACTTTGTCTGTTCTGGAGTTGATTTGGTGGCAAATGAGTTTCCTCCACTGGGGATTAAGAAAGCCTTCTAATCGAATCTAACGCATCCTTCTTTGATGCTGTTTGTAGTGGCCACTTCTCTCGTGAATCAAAAGCAAATAAACATAAATCGAAGAAAATAAACCAAAATCAAAAAGCCACTGATGCACCCGTAGGCATGTAAATGATGCAGCTAAAAGGAATGCAGGGTCCATGCGGGAGTCCGGATTTTTATTGAGAATTAGTGAAATTAATAAACAAACAAACAAACAAAAGAACAAATAACCCCCCACCCCCCCCATGCTGCTGCTGCTGCTGTTGGTAAGAAATCATAAGCCTACCCAGGGTGCATCCTGGTCCTACACCTGCCTACACCTTTAAGTAAACCCCATGTGCCCACAGCATAACCCAATTAACTAACCAATAACCAATCTAAAGACTTAGTGAACAACTACAAATAAAAAATAAATAAAAAAACTACTATCCTAATACAGCAACAACCTAAACAAGCAAACAACTAGAACACACTGTTATTCCGCCATAGTGAGGGCACAGGTTTTAAAATCTAGTTTTACAAAAAGTCTGCGATGTCGGCCGGCGCATCGCACGTCACTTCAAGCCGTAATCCAATCGGTTAGATTTTAGACGTGAGTTGTAGCAGCAGTGAGAAATGGCTCCTTCATTTCTGTCTTTGATCACAAAAGCACTAAATTCTCCGTCTGTGGACCCACCTCATCCCCCACTGTGCACCGTTTTGCAGAAACACCCTGAGACTTCACCGCCTCTCCCTCACTATTGTCGTCCTCTGTGAGGGAGCCCGAAATGACAATGTGAAGAGGCGTTCAATTACCCAAGTCACATGATAATGGTGCTAGAAGTGCTCACTCCCAGATAAGACCATCCTGACCGGCTCTTTTCCTCGGGGCGGTTTCACACCCGTTCAACTGCCCCGAGACCTTGATGACCC
This sequence comes from Cottus gobio, assembly GCA_023566465.1. Lineage (NCBI taxonomy): Eukaryota > Metazoa > Chordata > Actinopteri > Perciformes > Cottidae > Cottus > Cottus gobio. The sequence continues at coordinate 21,581,352 of CM042219.1, forward strand.
CCGGGTCGCGTTATTGTGTGAACAACCAAAAGAAAAGGTCAAACTTCCTGGGACAGGAGAGAAGCGCCTTCTGGGTGAGCAACAACTCTTTAAGCTTGGAGTACACAAACACAATGTTGAAACCGTGGAAGCCATGTTTGTGTTTCTGCACCATTTGGTCCAACAGAACCTTTGTAGACGTCTCAGACATTATTTTATATGTTTCTCTATCATCCAGCCACACTTGACTATGATTTAAACTACATGTCTGGTGTTTGCTGGTCCATGGGATTGTCAGCGACATGAATGAACGAGCGCTGCAGTTTCTCCTCCTGCTGTCAGGGTCTCGGTGCTGAAGGAGTGTCATAAATCCCATCGGGCCAATCAAAGGGTTTTCAGCTGACCTGATCCGCCTCGCGCTCACCAGTCTGTTATTAACCTCGCCTGATTTGAAGAGAGCGAGAAAAGATGAATGGATATTTCTGCTTCTTGCTCTCTTTCCTGGGATTATTGTCGTCGAGAATGACTCCGGCACATCTCATTACGAAACACAAAATGTGATTCTGTGCGCTGCGAGCCGACGAAGGGATTCATTCAAATTGCCAATTTTGACAATAACGAACCCAGCGTTTCAACAGGGTTTTAAAGGAACTACAGCTTCTTTTTTTTTTGGGGAGCAAGACTGGTGTAAAGGACAAAAGAGTCCGACTGGTCAAATTCACACACTTTCAGTTGACACTGACAACCCTCAAGATTAATGGCCAACATCAACCTCCGCTCCCTGTAGGAAATCAAAGGCATTTTAGATCCTCCGATGTGTGTTTGCATGGATCAATGGTGAGCTCCGATACTGTACCTCCATTCGGCGCCGTCCATTGACAGCAGGTTATGGTGATTAAGTGCTCTTTTATCAGTTCTCGGGCTACAACAAAGGTCCAAAATGGGATTAAGCGGTGACGTGAAACACTACCACTGCTAATGCTGCTGCCCTTTGAGAATCTGCTGGCAATGAGAAGAGCCGCGATGCTGCAGGGCAGGATTACGGAACAAAGAGATGGAGGGATATGGAATGAGGTGTGGGAGCTCCCCCCTCCGCCTTCTCCACCCTTTTTTTTTTTTTCATCTTGACACAAGAACGAGGTCGCGGATACAAGCGGCCGAAATGAGTTTCCTCCGTAGAGTGGCCGGGCTCAGCCTTAGAGATAGGGTAAGGAGCTCGGACATCAGGAGGGAGCTTGAAGTCGAGCCGCTACTCCTTCGTGTCGAAAGGAGTCAGCTGAGGTGGTTCGGGCATCTAATTAGGATGCCTCCAGGACGCCTCCCTTTAGAGGTTTTCCAGGCACGTCCATCTGGTAGGAGGCCCCGGGGAAGACCCAGGACACGCTGGAGGGATTATATCTCCCAGCTGGCCTGGGAACGCCTCGGGATCCCCCAGAATGAGCTGGTAGATGTTGCGGGTGAGAGAGAAGTCTGGGTCAGCCTGCTTGACCTGCTGCCTCCGCGACCCGAAAATGGATGGATGGATGGATCTTGACATCCAAGCCCCTTAAATGCTTCCCATATACCATCAAATTCGGCTGCGTGAGGCAGCATCACTCACTGGTTTATCTATCGCTCTTGTTGTTTGTCGCCGGATGAGTCAGAGCCGAGCGGCGACAGTAGATGTGGTTCTCTCAAGTGGCGAGAGCGGCGAGAAGGACGTTCATTCATCAAGACGAAGTGCAGCGCAACCCGGGCAGTGAGCGTAAATTAGATAAATGGCTAATAACCTCAAGGAGGGAGATGATTCATCACTTCCTCAAATTAAGTTCATTAAAGAACTGCCTGCGGACATCCATCATGGTCTCCTACTGCGGATGATCTTGTTTGGTACAGTATACCTGTACGAAAAGTTGTACACAAAAAAGGACATACTATCATTGATTCTAACGATATGCTTCTTGCAGTGCAGGAAAGTAAATAAGAAATGTACTTATATGTATATGGATGACCTTTTTTTTAGATTGTGACCCCTTGCAAAAAATAAGTCAGTGTGTAGTTCAGGGCCTTCCAGGACAGGCCAGTTGCTCGGCTCCCAGTATTTCCGTTTTGCAGCATTGTTGGGAACTTCGCTTGTAGACTTCAGGGACGTGAACAAGAATCTGGCTGCAACGTTAGACTTTCCAGCAGCAACATTTCAACTTCAGTCAACGTTGCTGTTAAAGGTCCAGTGCAGACAACATGCCCGACTGCCTCCAGAGCCCTGAGGTCCCGCCCCTGCTGCTGCACAGAGCAGTCACTTGTTTATTAATATTGATCGTGTTGAGGGTCCAACATGCACCAACTTTGAATTGACTTGGTTTTCGATAGTTTTTCATTACATTTTTGACATTTTTTACGACAATATTCTTTTTTGGATAAAGTATACTAAGACTTTTCTATGCCATTTTTCAACATAATATGTGGCACATTGACACATTTTTCATAATATTTGTCGACATAATATACTATTGCCTATTGACCCGACTTTGACCATGTCGATATAATATACTGTAACTTTTTTCCTGACTTTTTTCCAGACACTATACTATGACTATTTTCATGATATTTGTCATCGCTTTATACTATTCATTTTTAGAAATACTTACTTTTTCAACTGACTTTTTCGACTGACTTTTTTTCTATGAATGTTTTACAACATTTTGACACACGCCTGTGAGGAGGCTCTGTGCTTCCCAACTGCAGCGTGTCGAAAGAGTCCAACGAGAGGAGGTCGGAGCAGATGAATCTCTCTCTGCAGCTTTAATGACTCGTTGAAGAGATTTCCATCAGCCCGGGCTGCGTTTCCAAACCACACGATGATCCCACTGGTGAGAATCTCCCAGAATCCTCTGGGGGCTCGGGGTTGAAGGGCTGATGGCTGAGTCCGGCCTTCTTCGGCACTCTGATGAAATAAAGCCGACGCTGCGCTTTCTTCCCTGCTGCTGCCGGCCCAGAAACTTGCAGCTGTCAGCCGACTCCACCTCAGTCCCCTTGATGGTGGGAAGCTGCAGAGGGGAGGCTTTCCACCTGAAGAAATAGGTCTTTTTTTTGGACATTTTTATTATGACATCACTTGAAGTCATTTATCAGATTTCAGCAACTCCCTCGAGAGCCACAGAAAGAAAGAAGAAAAAATTCACATATGCAGTGAAGACCTTTAATTGGACTTATGTGCACACTTCCCAGTGCACATTTAAAGGCAGTACTTTACTTCCTTAAATTAACACTCGTTCCAGTCTATAAAATGCCCTCAAGATAGTGATTAAAATACTCGTCACACTTTCTCAGAGCCCTAGGTCATATCTTCAGACCTCTTGTTTTGTCGGACCAACAGTCCAAAACCCCAAATGTAGATAATTTACATCGGAGAAGCTGGAACCAAAGAGTATTTGCTTTAAAAAAAAAAATACTACAATCATTCATCTTCTATTAAAAGTGTCGCAGATTTAAATTCTGGCCCCCCAAAAAAAATGGTGGATTTGTTGTAGCCTTCAGTGCGTGTCTGAAAGCAGAAAAACAAACAGTGTATAAAGCAGATTACTCTCCTCCGTGACCGGCCAGCGGAGCGGAGCTGCTGCTTACACAACACATGAGCCGAGCCTGGGAACAAACAGGCGCTCAGGGTAACCTTGCCAACCAAAGTGGAAACTCCCCCACGCGTCCATTCATGTGCGGATGTGCAGCCGCCGCCGCCGCTTGCCCACAATGCATTGTACCGCGAGGCCAGAGAGGAACCATCGCTAGGCAACAGGCAGGAAGGGAATCCGTTACTGCTGCTAAAGCCGGCCGTACGGGCTCGTGACGGATAACGGTCCGGATGTAATCGACACCGGAGAAGCTAAGATACACAAGAGGTCAAATTATATGTGGTCACCTTTAATGTGGTCACCTCTAATGTGGTCACCTCTAATGTGGTCACCTTTAATGTGGTCACCTTCAATGTGGTCACCTCTAATGTGGTCACCTCTAATGTGGTCACCTCTAATGTGGTCACCTTTAATGTGGTCACCTCTAATGTGGTCACCTTTAATGTGGTCACCTCTAATGTGGTCACCTTTAATGTGGTCACCTCTAATGTGGTCACCTCTAATGTGGTCACCTTTAATGTGGTCACCTCTAATGTGGTCACCTTTAATGTGGTCACCTCTAATGTGGTCACCTCTAATGTGGTCACCTTTAATGTGGTCACCTCTAATGTGGTCACCTTTAATGTGGTCACCTCTAATGTGGTCACCTTTAATGTGGTCACCTCTAATGTGGTCACCTTTAATGTGGTCACCTTTAATGTGGTCACCTCTAATGTGGTCACCTCTAATGTGGTCACCTTTAATGTGGTCACCTTTAATGTGGTCACCTTTAATGTGGTCACCTCTAATGTGGTCACCTCTAATGTGGTCACCTCTAATGTGGTCACCTTTAATGTGGTCACCTCTAATGTGGTCACCTTTAATGTGGTCACCTTTAATGTGGTCACCTTTAATGTGGTCACCTTTAATGTGGTCACCTTTAATGTGGTCACCTCTAATGTGGTCACCTTTAATGTGGTCACCTTTAATGTGGTCACCTTCAATGTGGTCACCTCTAATGTGGTCACCTTTAATGTGGTCACCTCTAATGTGGTCACCTCTAATGTGGTCACCTCTAATGTGGTCACCTTTAATGTGGTCACCTCTAATGTGGTCACCTTTAATGTGGTCACCTTTAATGTGGTCACCTCTAATGTGGTCACCTTTAATGTGGTCACCTTTAATGTGGTCACCTCTAATGTGGTCACCTTTAATGTGGTCACCTTTAATGTGGTCACCTTTAATGTGGTCACCTCTAATGTGGTCACCTTTAATGTGGTCACCTCTAATGTGGTCACCTCTAATGTGGTCACCTCTAATGTGGTCACCTCTAATGTGGTCACCTTTAATGTGGTCACCTCTAATGTGGTCACCTTTAATGTGGTCACCTTCAATGTGGTCACCTTTAATGTGGTCACCTCTAATGTGGTCACCTTTAATGTGGTCACCTCTAATGTGGTCACCTTTAATGTGGTCACCTCTAATGTGGTCACCTTTAATGTGGTCACCTTTAATGTGGTCACCTTTAATGTGGTCACCTCTAATGTGGTCACCTTTAATGTGGTCACCTTTAATGTGGTCACCTCTAATGTGGTCACCTTTAATGTGGTCACCTCTAATGTGGTCACCTCTAATGTGGTCACCTCTAATGTGGTCACCTCTAATGTGGTCACCTTTAATGTGGTCACCTCTAATGTGGTCACCTTTAATGTGGTCACCTTCAATGTGGTCACCTTTAATGTGGTCACCTCTAATGTGGTCACCTTTAATGTGGTCACCTCTAATGTGGTCACCTCTAATGTGGTCACCTCTAATGTGGTCACCTTTAATGTGGTCACCTTTAATGTGGTCACCTCTAATGTGGTCACCTTTAATGTGGTCACCTCTAATGTGGTCACCTTTAATGTGGTCACCTCTAATGTGGTCACCTTTAATGTGGTCACCTCTAACCTCTAATGTGGTCACCTCTAATGTGGTCACCTCTAATGTGGTCACCTCTAACCTCTAATGTGGTCACCTCTAATGTGGTCACCTTTAATGTGGTCACCTCTAATGTGGTCACCTTTAATGTGGTCACCTCTAATGTGGTCACATTTAATGTGGTCACCTTTAATGTGGTCACCTCTAATGTGGTCACCTCTAACCTCTAATGTGGTCACCTTTAATGTGGTCACCTCTAATGTGGTCACCTCTAACCTCTAATGTGGTCACCTTTAATGTGGTCACCTCTAATGTGGTCACCTCTAATGTGGTCACCTCTAATGTGGTCACCTTCAATGTGGTCACCTCTAATGTGGTCACTTCTAATGTGGTCACCTCTAATGTGGTCACCTCTAATGTGGTCACCTCTAATGTGGTCACCTCTAATGTGGTCACTTCTAATGTGGTCACCTCTAATGTGGTCACCTCTAATGTGGTCACCTTTAATGTGGTCACCTCTAATGTGGTCACCTCTAATGTGGTCACCTCTAATGTGGTCACCTTTAATGTGGTCACCTCTAATGTGGTCACCTTTAATGTGGTCACCTCTAATGTGGTCACCTCTAATGTGGTCACCTTTAATGTGGTCACCTCTAATGTGGTCACCTTTAATGTGGTCACCTCCAATGTGGTCACCTCTAATGTGGTCACCTTCAATGTGGTCACCTCTAACCTCTAATGTGGTCACCTCTAATGTGGTCACCTCTAATGTGGTCACCTCTAACCTCTAATGTGGTCACCTCTAATGTGGTCACCTTTAATGTGGTCACCTCTAATGTGGTCACCTTTAATGTGGTCACCTCTAATGTGGTCACATTTAATGTGGTCACCTTTAATGTGGTCACCTCTAATGTGGTCACCTCTAACCTCTAATGTGGTCACCTTTAATGTGGTCACCTCTAATGTGGTCACCTCTAACCTCTAATGTGGTCACCTTTAATGTGGTCACCTCTAATGTGGTCACCTTTAATGTGGTCACCTTTAATGTGGTCACCTCTAATGTGGTCACCTCTAACCTCTAATGTGGTCACCTTAAATGTGGTCACCTCTAATGTGGTCACCTCTAACCTCTAATGTGGTCACCTTTAATGTGGTCACCTCTAATGTGGTCACCTTTAATGTGGTCACCTCTAACCTCTAATGTGGTCACCTCTAATGTGGTCACCTCTAATGTGGTCACCTTCAATGTGGTCACCTCTAATGTGGTCACCTCTAACCTCTAATGTGGTCACCTCTAATGTGGTCACCTTTAATGTGGTCACCTCTAATGTGGTCACCTTTAATGTGGTCACCTCTAATGTGGTCACCTCTAACCTCTAATGTGGTCACCTTTAATGTGGTCACCTCTAATGTGGTCACCTTTAATGTGGTCACCTCCAATGTGGTCACCTTTAATGTGGTCACCTCTAATGTGGTCACCTCTAATGTGGTCACCTTTAATGTGGTCACCTCTAATGTGGTCACCTTTAATGTGGTCACCTCTAATGTGGTCACCTCTAATGTGGTCACCTCTAATGTGGTCACCTTTAATGTGGTCACCTCTAATGTGGTCACCTTTAATGTGGTCACCTCTAATGTGGTCACCTTTAATGTGGTCACCTCTAATGTGGTCACCTCTAATGTGGTCACCTCTAATGTGGTCACCTTTAATGTGGTCACCTCTAATGTGGTCACCTTTAATGTGGTCACCTCTAATGTGGTCACCTCTAATGTGGTCACCTCTAATGTGGTCACCTTCAATGTGGTCACCTCTAATGTGGTCACCTTTAATGTGGTCACCTCTAATGTGGTCACCTCTAATGTGGTCACCTTTAATGTGGTCACCTCTAATGTGGTCACCTCTAATGTGGTCACCTCTAATGTGGTCACCTTCAATGTGGTCACCTCTAACCTCTAATGTGGTCACCTTCAATGTGGTCACCTCTAATGTGGTCACCTTCAATGTGGTCACCTCTAATGTGGTCATCTTCAATGTGGTCACCTCTAACCTCTAATGTGGTCACCTCTAATGTGGTCACCTTCAATGTGGTCACCTCTAATGTGGTCACCTCTAACCTCTAATGTGGTCACCTCTAATGTGGTCACCTTTAATGTGGTCACCTCTAATGTGGTCACCTTTAATGTGGTCACCTCTAATGTGGTCACCTCTAATGTGGTCACCTTTAATGTGGTCACCTCTAATGTGGTCACCTCTAATGTGGTCACCTTTAATGTGGTCACCTCTAATGTGGTCACCTCTAATGTGGTCACCTTTAATGTGGTCACCTCTAATGTGGTCACCTCTAATGTGGTCACCTTCAATGTGGTCACCTCTAATGTGGTCACCTCTAATGTGGTCACCTTTAATGTGGTCACCTCTAATGTGGTCACCTTTAATGTGGTCACCTCTAATGTGGTCACCTCTAACCTCTAATGTGGTCACCTCTAATGTGGTCACCTTTAATGTGGTCACCTCTAATGTGGTCACCTCTAATGCGGTCACCTCTAATGTGGTCACCTTTAATGTGGTCACCTCTAATGTGGTCATCTCTAATGTGGTCACCTTTAATGTGGTCACCTCTAATGTGGTCACCTTTAATGTGGTCACCTCTAATGTGGTCACCTCTAATGTGGTCACCTTTAATGTGGTCACCTCTAATGTGGTCACCTCTAATGTGGTCACCTTTAATGTGGTCACCTTTAATGTGGTCACCTCTAATGTGGTCACCTCTAATGTGGTCACCTTTAATGTGGTCACCTTTAATGTGGTCACCTCTAATGTGGTCACCTCTAATGTGGTCACCTTTAATGTGGTCACCTCTAATGTGGTCACCTTCAATGTGGTCACCTTCAATGTGGTCACCTTTAATGTGGTCACCTCTAATGTGGTCACCTTTCATCTTCAATGTGGTCACCTCTAATGTGGTCACCTTTCATCTTCAATGTGGTCACCTCTAATGTGGTCACCTTTCATCTTCAATGTGGTCACCTCTAATGTGGTCACCTTCCACCTTCTATGTGGTCACTTTTCTATGTGGTCACCTCCAATGTGGTCATCTCCAATGTGGTCATCTCTAACATGGTCACCTTTAATGTGGTCACCTCCAATGTGGTCACCTTCCACCTTCTATGTGGTCACTTTTCTATGTGGTCACCTCCAATGTGGTCATCTCCAATGTGGTCATCTCTAACATGGTCACCTTTAATGTGGTCACCTCCAATGTGGTCACCTTCCACCTTCTATGTGGTCACTTTTCTATGTGGTCACCTCCAATGTGGTCATCTCCAATGTGGTCATCTCTAACATGGTCACCTCCAATGTGGTCACCTCTAATGTGGTCACTGCCAATGTGGTCATCTCTAACATGGTCACCTTCAATGTGTCACCTTTCACCTTCTATGTGGTCACTTTTGTGTGGTTAACATCTAATGTGGTCAACTTCTAACGTGGTCACCTTCCACATGGTCACCTTCCACGTAGTCATCTTCATGCCGCTTTAGATGCATCATCCTGGGAGCAACATGTTCTGATCTCATATATAATATCTTAAAGGGTTGGAAAACAGGAATTCAATTACGGTCAAAATTGGAGAAAAACTAATATAATAATCCAATACAGTAATCATGTTTTCAGGGGAAAGATTACAAATATGATTCTCATCATAAAATGTATTCTAATCCTTAAAATGCTGGTATCAGAAAATGTTGATTTCCCCCAAAGAAAAAGTAAGTGGTAGAAGACTGGTTTGATTCAGATTGGCCATTTTCTATTTTGCCAAAATAGAGATTATTCCAAAACTTTACCAGTTTTCTTCTGAATATTTGGTCTACAAAAATCTGCACTCTAAGACATGTTAAAAGTATTCCCTCGTGGATGTAATTAACCAAATAATTTGCTTTATTGAACATATAAGATGCCTTCACACAGGTAACAAAAACAGACAACCGATATGCTTGAAATGAAAAAAGAAAAACCCACATTTTATTGCACTTAAGTTATAAGAAAATAAAATTCTAAGTGAATCAAACAAATACACAATCCCTTTAAGGTTTTTTTCTGTCTGTTTTCTTTTTTGCCAGGCAGTTTACATTAACTGAAAAAATAAAACACCTGCAACAAATCTGATTTCTCAAACCAGATCATAAATTAAAACAGAGGGAGAAAACAACGAGAGGAGATAGAGCAAGATTGTTTTCTTTTTTTTTCTTTTTTAATATACAGTGTTATACCACTTTCACAGTTCAGCTTGAGTTGTGACTCTTGGAGATTGAGACGATTTTTCGTTTGGCTACAATGTTTCTGTTCACGTTTGTTGCCTTTTGTGTTTTTATCCCCCCCCCCTCCCCCCTCCCCCCTGACGATCCGGAGACTTGAACGGCAACACATGTAACACTACGACTCCCGGCAGCTCGCCCTGTCAGTGGATGCTTGTGATGGTCTCCTCTGTTGCATCAGACATCTTTGAATTGAACAACAATCACGCACGGATACGGACAGTTCTTTCATTCACGTGTTAAAAATCAATACATCTGCTAGTTTTTTTTTTGTTTTTTTTCCTTTGCCAGTCCACACAGCATTTTGTACATTTCCCCCAAAGGACAGGCTGAAAGCGTTGTCCCAAGGAATGTGTTTACAAGTTGCCCATTAACACGCTAGCACACGCACTCATGCGCACACACACACACACACACACACACACACGCACGCACACACACGCACGCACGCACACACACACGCCAACAGTGTACATCCCCTGGTTTCCTCTCTGCCGGCGCTCCCGTCAGCATCTGCCGGACGCGCTCCCTCCTCTCAGCCTCGTAGAGGCACGTTTGGCTCAAGTTTCAGTGGCAAAAACAAACAAAATAAAACAAAAAAGTTGGATGTTATCTTTTGTGATCTTTTGTTCCTTAAAGTCCAAACATATAGAGTTCAATTTGGAATTTTGCCTGGGACTAAAACGTCACAGCAAGTAAAAGTTCCATGTCTCTCTTTTTTTTTTCCATTCATCTAGCAGCATAAATACAGTTTGGCCACTGGGAGAAAACAGTAGAGGGGAAGGGGCTGGGGCGTTCAGGGGCTGGGGCGTTCAGGGGCGATAGTCCACAGCGTTGGAGCAAAGAACCGTTACTTCTCCTCGTCGCAGCGCTGGCACTGAGGCAACCACCCCAGCTAGACTGAAAAACTCTGGACAGCACTGATGTTTATGTGGAGACGGAGCTCCAGACTCAGGTATGTAGAAAAAAAAAAAGATAGGAAGAACAAACAACTCAAATAAAAAGGAGGAAAAAAAAAAAACAACCTTGTGACATGATAACAGCAAACCTAAAAAGAGCAGGTTATTAATACTGGGATTTGTTGCTGTTGGCAAATGCAAAGAAAGAAGAAAAAAAACACGAGTGAAACCCCTTTTATGTGATAAATCAAGAACGTATTGAAATTCACAGTTGTTTGTGTGCGATACTGTAAAGAAAAATACAAAAACCGAGTGGAGAACGATAAGAATGGAGTGACAGGAAACAAGGCCGATTACAGGCCCGACCCTCCGACCGCGTCCTCTCCTCTGCAACAAGCAGCTGTGTGGAAAGTTACCTTTAAACGTCTCCCACCTTCCTCAACATGTTCCTACAGTGAACGTTTCCCACTTTGCGGTTAGCCGTTTGAGTGTGTGTGTGTGAGAGAGAGAGAGAGAGAGAGAGACGGGGCGTGTGCGCCGATGGGAGGGGGAGGGGTGTGTGTGTGTGTGTGTGTGTGTGTGGGAGGTCTTTAAAAAATAATATATCTCTATACATCTCAAAATGTGTCAGGCTTGAGCGAAAACACGTCTCTGTGCGAAGCGGACCCCCGAAACCGAAAAGGGTTGAGAGTCACTTCAAAAGAGTTCAGTCGTCGTCAGTCGTGCCTTTTCTTCCTCCCGGGCCAATCGAGGGCCAGGACCGGTGGTGGTGCCCCCGCCGCCTCGTTTCCAGCCCGAATCCCCTCCGACTCCGCCGCGTACTGGTGGTGGGGGTGGGGGGGGGGGGGGGGGGGGGGGGGGGGGGGGGGGCTGAACAGGTGTGAGGGTCTGAGGCTCCGTCGGTAACGTTTGCCCAAAAGGGGGGACGGGGGGAAGCTGATGGCAGAGGACAGGACTGGCCCGCTGGCGGTGGTGGATTTTACGACTTTTGGGGGGCGCAGAGTTCTGGGAGTCTCCCGGTCCCTCTCCACTCCTTCCTTCTCGGCGGTGCCTCTCTCTTCGTCCTTCCCCCCCCAACCCCTCTCACTTCATGTCCACGTCAAAGTCCAGCACCAGCAGCTTGGTCTCCTCCGTGCCGTTGCGGCTGCCCACCGCGCACACCAGCTTGGTGTTGGAGGCCCGGATGCGCCACACCACGCCGCCGCTGCCGCCGCTCTCCAGGGTCACCAGGTTGCGGATGAACTCGCCCGTCTTCAGGTCCCACAGTTTGACCGTGCCGTCGTCCGAGCTGGTGATGACAAAGTTCTTGTTGAACTGGAGGCACGTCACGGCGCTCTGGTGCTTGTGGGGACCTGAACACACGGAGAAACGGATTATTAGAAACATCTCACAGCATTCCCACCAGCAGGAAGCACAGCCTAAATGCGTGGCCCTCGACCACTAAAAACAATGCCATGCCTTCGTACATCCTGGTATCACTTTGTCAAAAACAGCAGTTTGTAATAAATAGAGTGATGTCGTGGGTGTAGAGACGTGGCTGGGTGAATTTGAAATGAGACTCGGATACAGAATAAATAACTCCGAGACACAAAAAAGGGAGAATTGCCCTCATTTATTCCTGGAGCTATTGTGACAGTGCAGTCGAGACTTCCTGCGGCGGGGAGCCGGCTTTAGGACTCATCAGTGTCACGGAGGCTCACGGCTGCAGCTACACAGTTGGTGGCTGGCAGGACGCCGCTCTTTGAGTGAAGATGGCGGCTGTTACCGCCTCGCTGAGGTGACTGTATTTGTGACGCTACGCGTGCAGCGACTTGAGATTTCCCTCACGGCTTGAAAATGATATCTTAATTAAATCAATTAGGGCGACACAACGCACAAACAAGTGTTGGCAAATGAACTCCTTTTATTTATTTATTTTCCCCCCGGAAGTCGCTACAGCAGCTATTTCATTCAGACAAATTCAATTTCTTTTCCGCTTTCACAATCCATTCGCAGAGAAATTCCCTTTTGAATCTCACCATCAACGAGCCTTCACAAATTTTCCATTTCTGTCTCCGGTTAGTTCAAAGGCCGTGTTATTTACTCGAGTATTCACTCGTGCTATGCGCCATCCCCCACAATGCCTGCCTCTCTCCCCTCCCCTCCCGGCATTAGCACAACAAAGCCTGCTCCGTCATTACCTATGCTCTCTTCGGCTGACAGTGACGACCTTGTTGTCGGCCCATTGTTTTATCAAAACGCACTAATGAATAGCAGAAATTGTCCGCTGACCTAATTATATGACCTACAAAGTCCCCCGGCCTCCATCCCTTCACTGTAGTCACCCCATCTTTACAGGAGACACACACACACACACACACACACACACACACACACCCACACACACACACACACACACACACACACACACACCCACACACCCACACCCACCCACCCTCCCCCCGGCCTGTCGTGTCCCTCCCCTCTGTCCTCAGACTGGGGCATCCCTTTGTTCAGCGAGCGGGTGTTGGGTGTTTGTAGAACTAGCATGCGGGGTTGTAGTTTGCTAATGAGGGCATTTAGGGGCTGCTGGTCGCTGCTGCTATTCAGCAAAAGGATTTCCAACTTCCTGTGAAGCACCAGTGCTGCTGCTAATGGGTTTTGAACTATTCAAACGGACACAAAGGAAATGAGAGTGTAATCAGGACCAGCAGGCCCACAAGGTGTTGGCTCCGTAGCGCCACACAGGCCGCTTGAAACTGACCGCGCAATTAAAATCCAGACTACAAATGACTAAGTTGTGACTTTTGTGCTTTTTGTTGGCGTTTAAGGCTGCTATCGCCATTTTCCTATGTTTAAGTTGTAGGTTTATAGTCATGTGTATATTTACAGTCAAATGTACATTTTGATGATTTTGACTTGTACAGTCTACACTAAGATGTAAAGCTACACGACTGTAATCCAAAGATTGTTGCAGAAACCTACATTCAGGAAACATGGTGCAGAAAGATACAACCAACTATTACCAGATAAAACAATACCTATAATAGACTAAAAAGAGATTTAATGTATTGATTTTTACCTGGATGGTATTTAAAAGGTGTTACATTTGAAAAGAATATGAATATAGCAAGATATAGTTGAGTAATAACAATATTCAGATGTATTCATATTGTTACAATGTAATTTCCGTACGAGTCAACACTCAACCTTTAGGTTGGTTGGGTCCAGGTTATAGAAACACAACTACCCCATGGCGTGCCAGAAGCTGGCCCTTGAAGCCAAACTGGGACGGCAGACTCACCTTGCAGGGTCTGCAGGCACTGGCCCGTCTTGATGTCCCAGATCTTGACCGTGGAGTCTGCGTTGCCTGAGACCAGGATGTTGTCTTTGAGCTCCATGCCGCTGGTGAGGGACTGATGCCCCGTCAGCGTGTGGATGCAGTTGCCCGTCTCCACGTCCCAGACCCGTATGGACGTGTCCAAAGAGCCGCTCACCACGTGGATCCCATCGAACTGGAAGGCAGAGGGGATCAGAAGTTCGGCCTCTACACTTTCTTTACATTCTCGGAGCAGACTGAATGCTGATGAAATTCATTTTTAAACTGGCTGCCACTTCAAGACTTGACTTGCCGCTGAGGCAGGAGCAGCAGACTGTCTCACAATTAACAAACTTAAGAGCAAACCCATTGAAATTAATGAGTTGTATTGATCCGTGTGAAACTTTGCCTTGTTTTTGCACGTCCAATAGTCGAGCATCGACACTTTAAAACGCCTAACGACGCAGCGTGCTACAGAAACCAATCTATCAGTGCAGTAAACAGCCTCCTCCCTGAGGTTGATGGCACCGGCTAAAAGTGCACCGTAATCACAGAGTGGGTGAGAGGACATCTTAGAGGACACAGAGGCATGCATTTTAAAACACACACACACACACACACACACACACACACACACACACACACACACGTGTTTACCCTGTGTTTATTTCCAGTTGTACATCAAATACATCTTTAAGATGAACTTTCGGGGCTGGACATGCCCGACATTAGGAAATAGAGCAGGATTGGGTTAAGCCAGCTATTCATCAAAACAGATTAGCGCACTAATGTCGGTCTCAGTTGGTTCAGTTGTTGCAGTTACAGAGTGAAAATATGAATTCTCTCTAAGGTTGTTGCTTTGTCAATGTTCACACACGCCATGAACCAGTCAATGTAATGGGATTGCACTAACATTTTATTCTGTCTTGCTCGTTTTTATCTACTGTTTTTAAATGTTTAATGTAGTCTTTCTGTCTGTGTTTGTCTGTGTTTGTGTTTGTCTGTTTGTGTTGTGTGTGTGTGTGTGTGTGTGTGTGTGTGTGTGTGTGTGTGTGTGTGTGTGTGTGTGTGCTCACCTGTAGCGAGTACACTCTGTTGGTGTGGCCCTGCAGCGTGTGGAGGCAGGTCTCCGTCTCCGGGTCCCACACCTTCACCATGAAGTCGTAGGCGCCGCTGACCACCCGCCGGCCGTCGTACTGGACGCAGCGCACGGCCGCCACGTGGCCCATGAGCACGTGTAGACACTGACCCGTCTCGATGTCCCAGACGCGCAGCGTGGCGTCGCGGGAGCCGCTGACCACCCTGAGGGGACGCCGGAGAACGACGAGTCAGAGACTTTAAGGGTGCAGCACAAAGAGTTGATGACTCACTTTCCCCCCACAAGTAACAGATTCTGCTGCAGCTGCATTGACGGGTTAATGAGAGAGGTGTGAACGTGACCTACAGCGTCACGTTCGTGTTCATACATGCAAGCACAAAAACACTCATTTGACTCAAACGGACGTCCTCCAGCAGCGTCTTCGCCCCCCGGAGAGGAAAGATATATTACATGTTACAGAAAGGGAAACTCCCTTTAATTACGGATTATTACTGTAAAAACTGATTTCATTTTTATTTAAATCTGGAAAATGATCGACTCCCCTTTCTTTAAATATTCAGATTCCTGACACTACAGACTGAGAGACATTCTATAACATAAAATGATTTATGTTGTTTTTTTTAAATAAACATGCTGTAAATACACACAGCACACACTCTGTATTCATAAAATGCTTTACAGCGCGACATGGATGGAAATCACCAGCATGTTATTCACCGTCTGCCTGCAGCATTACCACTGAGTGAGTAATCAAACGCTATACACAAAACCTTGGTGGGCCTTAAGGCGAAAGGAGCACTTTGAGTCTCCGGAGTGTAATGCTAAGTGAATGAGCGCGCAGCAGTTCACTTAAGACGGCTCACAGGCTTTATTGAATCTCCCGGAGACCACATGCTCACTTTCATAGAGATACTGTCCTCTAAGAATGCTGCAGCGATGCTCTTTTGGCTCGGTGGGATCGCTGTGAAGTCGAGCGTAATGACTCTGATAATAACGGAGTACATGGATTCATTGAAGGGACAGTTTTTATGCTAGGCTAAGCTAACTTCTGCTGGAAACAGCTTCACATTCAACATCTATAAAGATTAATATCCCTCCCACTTATTCCCCTAAGAGAAATATGTTTTTACAAATAAATATTTAGATGCATGTGTTGGTTTGCAACAAAATTAATTGTAAAGCTCACTAATTAACATGTTAATGTTTTATTTAAGGATGCAACTAACGATCATTTTAATTTCCATCTGCCCCTCATCTCCTCAAGTAACAGTTTGTTTGGTTTGTTAGTTAAAAAAAAGTGAATAATGTCGATCACACCTTCCTGAAGCTGTGTGTTCTGTACAACCAATAGAAAGATAAAACCTCGATCAGATAATTATTCCGCTGATCAATCAACTTAGGAGTGAAACGGGCCTCGTACCTTTTCTCGTGTAGGTGCATGCAGCGCACGGTTGAGGTATGCCCGTAGAGGGTGTGGATACATTCGCCTGTCTCTGCGTTCCAGACCTTGAGTGTGCGATCGGTGGAGCCGCTGATGATGATGTTGTCTCGCATCTGGGATGACCACACGCCGCCCGTGTGGCCCACCAACGTGCGCAGACACTGAAGAGATGGCAGAAGAAGAGGAAGTCCTGATGAGCATCAGAGGCACGTGACGTTTCAGAGACATTTCAGGTTGATTTCATTCAAATACGTCACATTTGCCCGTACTGCCTTCAGGGGGTGAGAAAAGACAAGAAAAATGAAACGTGTGTGACCTTTTCAGGGAAAGAAGAACAGTTGAATACCTGCAGCTGGGAACAAAATCTCTCTGAGCATCTTTAATTGCTTTTACTTATCTGTCGGAAAAGCAGACGATTTGATCTCTTTGCAGGAAGCTTTTACAATCGTCTTCAATTAAAAGAATCCACCCATTCATCCTCATTATGGATGCCAGATTAGCTATTTATTAAAAGCAGTTATGGAAATCTTTCTGATGAAGTGAATTTGCGTCTCCACGGCTTCTAATTTGCCCCTCAATTCAATTAACCTAAATGTGGAGCGATCTGTGGATGGGGGTCGGTGGCGAGTGCTGTGGTCACGTCAGGCTCAGGGTGTCCAACATGTGACCCCCACAATGCAGCTGATAAGCTGCTGAGCAGAGCTTTTATTGCAGCGGGTGAAAGAGGATGCTGCTGCGGCGGCGGCGGCCCGTCTTCGCCCTCTCTGTTGCGCGATAAAGAGAATCACTTCATTAACTGTGGGCCAATGTGGCGTGACCTGACGATCACCCTCAGTGTTAAAAGTCTCTTGTTTTATCACCGCTGCCCCTTTTTTCTGAGCTTCACGCCGTAGTGAAGGGACTAATGCTGCAGTCGCAGAAAACATCTGGCTAAATTACAGTGCATTCTGCATTTAAAACACGGCAGACGCACGGCTAATGTTTCGGAATAGTGTGGGACATCGTGCGTCTTAATCTACATTTGTGATAAATATTTGCTTTTCTTCTGTAATACTCAACCACAGGCCTGCAGTTTATTGTAATCATACTCTCAAGGATGAAAGGCTTTCACTCTGAATCGGAGCCAGTGGTCGAGGATCCAAAACAGGAATCAGTGTGTGTGTGTGTGTGTGTGTGATTAGAGCCTTCTCAAACACTGCGTGGGAAGAGAGCACCTGAAATGGAGGGCTTAAGCGTCTTTATCAGTCTATGAAACAAACATAAAACGAGGCCGTCCCCGAGAGTGAAAGACGATGTGCCTTCTTTTAATGAACCTTTTCTTAACTTTTATACTGTGCTTAACGTGTGCTTTAGGTTTTCACGCATTGAAAAGAAAGAACTGTGGGAGGGTATCGAATGCAGCAGCCAGCCACAGAGCTGCAGACCACGTGAGACATCTTTCTCTTTGTTGAAAAAGCCACATTCTTTAGCCTTAGCAGGAAATATCAGAAAACGAGGGATAACAGGGATAAATGGAGCGAATGAGTTGCAGAGGTGGAAAATAAACCACATCGGGTCAAGAAATCACATTATAGACTCACACTTCATGGCCACGGCTGAGTCTGCAGTGAAGGCTGCTTTAAGGACCAGTCGCATGTTTTCACATCGTTTTAAATGATTTCAGAGTTTGTCGGTAAAGACCGAAGCACAAGACCGAGAAAGCTCTCGGATGTCCCCGGGTGTTGCCAGGACTTCTACCGCGGCCGCGGAACATTTTCTGCTCGGCTGAACGCTGGAGTCTAATAACACAACTCAAAAATAGATCCGCTGCGACCGTTTCTACATTTAGAGAGAGCTTTAACGACGACGGCAACTATATGCTGCGCTCATGTTGAAATACCAGCTAAGCAAACAAATGCATAGACCAATAATGCCCGGTATGACGGCGCCCACGGCATCCTGATAGACGAGTGCAGTGACTTTGTGTTGAGTCACTTCAGCCGACTGATCCTCCGTGCATGCTTTCCCCTGCCACCGCCCAAACTTGTTTCACAGAAACAAGCTGGTGGAAGAAAGGGGGATGAATCAAAATGCTCTGAAGACTGAAGGTATTGTGAGAGCCGAGCGAGGAAGAGGACGGCAACATGTTCAATTATTCTGCTGCTGACTTGACGACATGGTTATGATTTACTGGTCAACTCCAATTACCGACAGGCTGCTGTGTCTCATACGCACAGATGCCCGGATCTCCTTCACAGGAAAAAGCTCCATCATCACGGAGACGCAACGCAAGGCCACGGTTGCGTTGATGCTAGATGACCATAATTACCGTAATTTACTCAAACAACATTGCGATTAAGTTCACAGCTCAAAAAGCAATCCCTTATCTCTGCGAGTTAAAGAGGAGGAGAAGGGTAAACTGGCCGAGGACACCACCCCCACAGGTCGGCCATCTTGGATCGGCCTGACAGGCACCAGCGAGGACATGTGCTGCTCCGTTGAGCACCGGGCCGCCACCTCTGAAGCGCTGAGATGTGTGCGGCCGTTTGTGCGTGGAAGATTGGCATCTTTCACCGCCGCACGGAGACAAAGGTCCTTCAGGTGGAGACAAAAAAGCCTTCAGGCGGGCGTCGAGCATCCGCTGCTTCAGCGGGAAACAAAACAAGCCTTTTCAACATTCCTGCAGCAAATCGGATTAATCTTATTTAATCTCAGGCTGCGCTGTGTTTGTTAAGTCTCTGATGAAATACGTACACCGCAATCCCCATTGTCTCACCTGATCGCTAAGCAACGGCCCAGTGCTGCCAGAGGTGTGGAGGCATTCGCATGGAAAGTGTTCATGTAAGAATTCGGATTTCCTCACAGCGAGGGTTCAATTCACTGTGTTTCATACAACAAGCTAGATCAAGGGCAAGGCAAAACTGCCAGCAAAGATGGAACATTAGGGATTCACATTTCATCGGGGATTTGGCAATCCTGCACTGATGGGTATTTATTGAAATGTATTAAAATTAAGCCGCGTCCATGCTAACAACCCTTTCAATACACGATTCACAAACAAATCTTTAACGGGAGAAAAGGACATTGGACGGCTTCGTGAAACAATTGATAGTAACATCCGTTATCAATCTTTTCAGCATCATAACGCTCTATTTAGAGCTGTGGAGAGGATGGTGTGTGTGTGTGTGTGTGTGTGTGTGTGTGTGTGTGTGTGTGGAGATAAACCATAACATTTGGCCGCTGCCAAAGTGAACACCACTTGATCCCCCCACATTGCCCCATCACAGTGGGAATCCTTTTGATCGTTCTAAAATGAACAAAAGGTTTCGGTGGAAAAGCAGAAAAGAGAGGGCGAGAAGAAGCGTTCAACGCTGCTCCACCTCTGGCACATCTGGTCCATTTCTACGACCAATTTCTTTCTCCGTCCCCTCAAATTAAATCCTCTACCTGCAGTGAAAGCCGCCGCCGGCGCCGCATCTCAAAATCTCTCATCTGAAGAAAGCCAATTTACCCTCGGAATATGTAACTCATTAACTCATCATTGGACGGAAACGCCTTCACCGTAACGTCTACTGGCGTCAGGTTTCAAAAGGAGAACTGTTAAAACATCGGGACTCGTCATCTCCGTTGATTAGCGCACCGCCATCTCTCATTGATTCGATTCAGAGTCAGACTGAAGTTCTGGTGTCACCCTGAGCTTCCTCTGAAGGAGGGTTCATGTGGAGGTGGTAAACGGCGCATCACGGTCAAACACATCACTTTAAAAAAAAAGAAGATTATGGAGTAGATGATTTACAGTACGAAGGACAAGAGGAATGGATACTGGCAGGTGGATTCGGAGCCAAGGGCCGTCGCAAACTGTCTTTTTACTCGACGCCTTGCGATCGCTGATGGCCACTTTACGGGCTGGCATCTCGCGGGGACAACGGGCGGCGAGGAAAACGTAGCAATCAAGTCCTCAAAGCGCTGGCAGAGACTATAAGGGATGTTGACGGAGGAGGAAAAACAAATGCAGGTGCTGGGAATACCATTGTGCTTTTACTTTACCGGCTTCGGCCGACTCCTCACCCGAAATGGTTGACTAGGCTTAATTGGCCATTTGTGTCCAGTGAGAGATTCTCTCTCTTGTGTTGAGCGCCAAGGAAGCAAAGAGATGAAATCCAGAGGGGTTTGTGCTCTGAATACATCACCCAAACAGAAACGGATTTAGGCTCATCTCCTCTTCATGACTAATGTAAACAAACAAATCTTGGGCGGATTAGCGTTGTCGAAACCACAGACGGTGTATTGTGTGGCCGTGACGTCGGTCTGAAGGCACGGTGGTAAAAAAAAAAAGGCGTTGGAGCCCGCTGGTGGTGTGACTCATCGCAGACTTCCTCCACCAATGTGGATCCGCTGCAGCTGGAAGTCAACAACCCGCCATCCAGATGTCTTTGGGTGAAGCAGAGCCAAATCGGATGACCTTGGCGAGATCTGTTCAGATCAGCAAATGCTGAGACCGATGTGCGTGTAATCGCCAGTTGGATGAGCGCCAACGTCACCAGTGGGTTGGACCGAGTCTTTAAAGCAATGGAAAGCAAACTCTCTGGTATATTGTGTCCAACCCAAAGAGAGACCTACGTGCAGAACATCAACGTCTCGAAAGGCTTTTCTATGAATGTATGTTTTGGGGGGTTACAGCTCCATCCATCCATTATCTGAACTGCTTATCATGTTTTTTAGGGTCACGGGGCGCTGGATCCGATCCCAGCTGTCATTGGGCGAGTCTATCACAGGGCACATATATAGACAGACAACCATTCACACCTATGGGCAATTTGGAGTCCAATTAACCTAACCTGCATGTCTTTGGGAGGAAGCCGGAGAACCCGGAGAGAACCCACGCTGACACGGGGAGAACATGCAAACTCCACACAGAAGGCCTGCCCAGACCGGGATTCGAACCCCCGGCTCCTCTTGCTGTGAGGCGACAGTGCTATCCACTACACCACCGTTACAGCTCCACTTACCTCAATTCCTCGCCAAGTAAAAGGAACAGAGTGGAAAAGAGGAACATGCAACAACAGTTTACAGAGGATATCTTTTAGTAGAAATCTCTTTTGTAAATGCAGTCCAACACCGAGGCGTGAAAGAGCTGCTAATCACAACGATCTGTGAACCTCTCTCCGACACCACAGCACAACCACTGCCTTTCTTTTTAATACGCTGCAGCCAAGCCCTGTGTAGCTTGAACCGGCCTCAGCTGTGAATGCCAACAGCTCTTGCCTGACATGTGCTGTGAAACAAGTCACCAAAACCACAGAGGAGAGAATAGAGAGAGGAAGAAGGGAGTCTGGTGGGGCTAATGTTACTAATCACCAACTATGTTGACGGGACAGGGAGTAAAGCTTTCCTGTTTTTAATAATTCAGATGAATGTCTCATCCGCTTCCCAATAAACAAGTCTGAAAAAAATCAATGAAGTGAATCCAGCTTGAACTTGCCTACCGTCCATTAACGTCCGGAAAGAAAAAGGGAAGCCATTAAGATAAAAAGGAGGAAGCAGTTCACCCGTACCTTTCCTGTGATGGCCGACCAGACTTTGAGCGTGTTGTCGTCGGAGCCGCTGACGATGCGGTTGCCACAGAACTGGAGGCAGGTGATCACGTGGTCGTCGTGGCCTTTCAGCACCTTCAGAAGGGACGGATCAAGAGAGACGCAGTGAGAAGGACATGGGCGGCGGGGTGCATGCTGAGTGACACAGCAGGAAGCGAGGCAGACAATGAGGCGTCTCTGGTGCTTTGTACATCAAAGGGGAGATAAGAGGAAAATGTCACCCAAGTGCTGCAGGTGTACACAGCTCTTTAAGCAGCGTGTGTGTGTGTGTGTGCGTGCGTGTGTGTGTGTGAGAGAGAAACTGGATCGCAGGACTGCTAGCACAGCAAACGACAGAGCACACTACATATGCAAAGGAGGTATGAAGAGCAGCAGCGGTGGCCTTAGACGACCCGCAGCGGTTTCAAAGCCAGCCAAAGCAATCGAGGCCCATTAAGGCTCGGCTTTGCATGCTGCTCATGCTTTATGGGAAACTTCTGAACATGGAAAAAGACAAATAGAGCCTTTACATTAAATATTGAGAAGAGTAAGAACATCCTGCGCTGCAGCTTAATTGTTATTCAACGGGAATACCGTGGAGACGTGACCTCCCGCTAACTTTCCATCATCGCTTTGTGACTCAAAGCCAGTTTTATAATCAGGTCTATGAGATCGCCCGCCCCGCTGGGGGAATTTAAGTTTGAAGGCAGCGCTACCTTGGGTGATTTGAGGTCCCCTCTCCTCCAGTTGGTGTCTATTCTGTGCTGCCTGATGTAGGCACTCTTCCAGGGGCTGTGGGTGAAGCCAGGCTTGACGATTTTCCTCTTCTTGAGGGGCAGAGGCTCGTCGATGCCTGCGAGGAGACGAGACAGATGGCAGCGATTATGTTTTGTCCTCTAAAAGTTTGCTTTTAAAAACCAGGTACAGCGGCCACCTTTAAGCACAGCGTCGCCCACAGCTGCAGCTCCATGCTGCTCCCGCTGCGCGACTGCATGCTCCTCCGTCTGCGTCTGTTGCAGAGACTTAAGACTCACCTTCTTCCCGGCATTTCTCCCTCCACAGCAGGTTGTCTTCTGCCAGGATGCGCCAGTAGCGACACGTCTGGGCCGCTTGAAGGAGGTCCTTCGGCTCCAGGAACGACAGCACGTACAAAGCCAGCTGTTGAAAGACGGGGAATGCGAGAGGTGTAAATGGAAAAAAAAAAAGGGAGACACACAAAAAAGGAGTGTCTCCCAACACGCCTCGAAGTTTGATGGAACTAAATCACGACAAAACAGAGCGAAATGTGTGTAAAATATTAACAGCACGAGTCTGACTGAGCGAGGGTAAACAATGGCATTGCCATAAAACTGAATCAAAATGTTCCATTAAAGCCCAACAGAAAACACACAATAGGAGCCACACTGCGGGTAATAATGTCGGGGCTACAGTCCGTTAAGCCAAAGCCGGCATAAAAAAAAAAGACACAAAACCTGGAATAATGAGCATAAATCTGGAGCCCTGAGCAACAGAGAGAAATCCCTCTGTGGTCTGCTGCTTAACATACTGTAACAGGTATGTATTTGGACAAAAGGTCTCAACAAACAAACAATGCGGTGGATCAACCTTTAGGACAAGAGCTGTTCTGTGTCATCACAAAAAGGGGGAAAGATTGCTCTTCGATCGGGACTAATTCAACTAAATATTATTGTTTCTTCATAGATCAATCTGCCCACCATTTTCATGATTAATCATTTTTAATACATCAGTCTGAGGTGGTTTATCCATATTGCTTGTTTTATTCAACCAAATGTCTAAAACCCAATAGATATTCCATTAACTAGCGGGTTGAGCAATTCTGTTGATAAAATTATATAAATGAATGTTGTTTTTATTATTATTGTTATACTCTCGGCTGAATATGTCTAGTAAAATGCTCCTGTAACTGTTGAATTAGTGCATTATTGATAATTCCCGTTAAGATAGTTAAGAACTAGACAGCTATTTGCAACAGATGAATTCAGACTATTAGTTTGATTTAAGCCATAAAGTCAAAGCGAATCTAAATCTGAGTATTCTTCTACGTTTATGACAGATTTGGAGATGTTTCTTTTCAACTATCCAACTTCCCGCAGTTCAAAACTTCTTTGACAGCATTGTAAAGAGGACTGAGGGTCGTAATGAAGGGCAATCAGAAGGTTTTCATGTTTTCCCAACCCGAGGAAGGCTTTCCGGTATTAAAGTTGAGTTTTAGGGTTATTTTCAAATCGCTTGGCCCAGACAAAACCCACAAACCTTGACATTCCTGAATCACCTGAGAGCCCGTCTAAGCCAGTTGTCATTACCGGGATTCATGATATTTTAAAAGTTTTATGAATGGACCTGGAGCCTCCAGTGATTGCTTTTTAAGCCTGACGCACCGCCTTGTGAAGGTTCTCTTCATGGTTTCAATTTCAACTGCATCTGTAGTGCTGCCACAGGGATTGTCCTGTTGAAATGACTCGACAGACCCCCCTCAATACATTTCAGAGAGGACAGACAGGATTATCAAAAGAAGTCAGAGGGAAGAGGATGAATAAATAAATATATAAGGGAGAGACAGAAAGCTAAATGAATAGAGAGGACCCGTGTCCTGGTGAGAACGCACATGATGTTTGTTGTGTATTTGGCTTCAGAGCAACTTCTTGCATCGCCTCACTCTCCATACCAGCAGCCCCCGGCTTTCATCCCAACACCTGCCAGAGAGAGTCGAGGTGTTCAGCATTTGATCAGCCGCACCAGATACGGTGGATTGAGGCTGTTGTGTAAGAGTCCCTTATGTGATGTTATCGTCAGTGTGGCACTTCACAGTGTTTGTATTGTCTGTTATGACGCAGAGGGAAAAGACAAGACACCCCACTATGGATGTCTTTAAGTGATCTGAGGGAAGATTGCGACAGGATTAGGGCTGGAGAGGAAGAACCTGTCTGTCTCTGTCTCGTATTCAAAACAATGTCTGGCTGAAGTGATTCCCACAGGGGTTCGGGTCAGAGAGGACGGGGAGTTGAGAGGAAGCCGTGTTCAGACACTCAGGAACTCACCTCTTTGGGCAGCAGGGAGATGAAGTCTCGCTGAAACTGCGGCTCGATCACCTGCATCATATGCTTGACTTGTGTGGGCTCACAGCTGTCAATCAACTCATCCAGCGCCAGCAGCTTCTCTGGGCCAGTCCAGCTCTGCAACACAAAGGAACTGGTTTTAAAAAAAAAAAACACTTCTGTGTGAAGAGTGTTCAAACCTCGATGGGAACAAGAGCGACACATCATAGAAAATTGGAAGTTAATTACTTGAGGGCTGACAGGCCGATTGAAACTAGCAACTCTCAATGCACAAAGAGTCAACTTTGCAATTTCTCATTGTAATATATATATATATATATATATATATATATATATATATATATATATATATAGGAAAGTTCTGCATCGTGTTCACTTAACACATGGTAAGTTTGCTATAATATAATTTGTATTTTACGTTAAGTAACTTTGCATCTTCTTTAACATATACACTAAATCATGGACTATCACATTCTGCTGAAGCTTTTTAGTGAGTTTCTTCGCATATGGCATCAGTACAACATTATAGGAGCTGTTTGAATTGTTCATAATGTATCCTG
Source organism: Cottus gobio (assembly GCA_023566465.1). Taxonomy (NCBI): domain Eukaryota; kingdom Metazoa; phylum Chordata; class Actinopteri; order Perciformes; family Cottidae; genus Cottus; species Cottus gobio. The sequence goes on from CM042219.1 coordinate 21,607,078, forward strand.
CTGGTTTCTATTGCTTTTAATTGAACTGCAGTCTGTACTCTCGAAAGAATTTAAAATAAAAAAGGGGAAAAACATTTTTGGCTATCACAGGTGGCAAATACACTAGCTGAACTCTGTCAGCAGAATATTCATTACACCGCCAAACATCTGGATAACCGCAGCCAACACAGCTGTGCTAACTTAAAAAAAAAAACATAGTTGTGCCAATGTATCGTGGTCAAAGTAGACGCCTCAGTGTGCTTGTGTAAGCTCTTATTTGACTTTGACTGGAGCGCCCTGGAAACAAACAGCGGCCTGAAATACGTTAATGTTCCCTACGTGCCCTCCACACCAGCAAAGAGTTACTTCAGGCACCTGCCTATTTCCAGGAGCCGACGATATGAACATCAGAAACCAGACTTCATCAACATTGTAAAACTCCGTGGGGTTATTTCTTCTGAACATTGTTTAACTCCGGCTGATGACTCGCGCTGCACTGTTTGTTGGACCCAACCGCCGCAGTTGTTTTTCTCTGCGGGGCGCGGAAATCTAACAATGATTACAGGCTGCGAGGCAGGATGGAAAGTCTGGCGCACGCAAACTACCTGTAATTTGGCAGCTAAAAGCTTTCACCAGAGGTGCTGGTTCTGTGGGTAATCAGAGGGTTCACAGACCCTCTTCCCCGCCATCGGGACGGCCGTGCAACAGCTACTTATGTGTTGCATCAATTTCCATTACGTTTTGTTTAAACAACTACAGGTTCACAAATCCCAACGTGTGATGGGGATTTTTTTTGTTTGTGAAAACTGAAAACTGAAACCTGAGAACTTTAAAAAGTAAGCTCCATTTCACAAAAACATGGCGGAATACTGTTGAATATTTATCTTAAATCAGAATTATGAAGAGCAAAGTATTCCAAGAGCTTCCAGAATTATATCCAGTCCTTCATTGTCGTTCATCAAACAATTTTTCCCCTAATTAAGTCAGTTGTACTCTTGCTTTAGTGACTGATTTCATAAATGTCCCCTAAGAATGGCTGTGAAAAAACAAAAAAATGAGTTAACATCTGGGATCACAGTGCTGACTCTTAAACATGCCGGTTCAGACTCAGACGTGTGAACCACTTGTTCACGACTGATCATTTTGACGAGATGCTGATAGAATACCTCGGTTCAGACATTCAGGGAAGTGTGAAAGTATCTGCTCAGAAACACTTCATTTCACTGAGAGGTACGATTACTGTAAGCTGCTGAGACTAAAGAGGCAATTATTTCATAATTTATGCCGGTGATAATAACTGCTTGTGCCTTGTTGTTTGGATAAATATGTATTTTACAAAATTAACAAGCTCTGGTTTCAAGCCAGATGTGCTTGGTGTTGGTTCTGTAAAATGAATAGTTTTAAAATTTGATTTAATTTTTTAAGTAATCCCACATACAACATTCCACAAAAGCACACGTTCATACACTAACATATTAAACAAATCAGATATCTTGTGTTAATTAGTCATCTTCAGAGGTGACTGTAGGAAGGAGCCAGGCCAGCTGTGCATAGTCTTCATGCTAAGCTAAGCTAAGCTAGCCGGCTGTTCATTCTGTGATGGTAAATGTATTAGATTGAAACCATAAATCCCTCAGTGCGTGCTATAAGGACCCAGAAAGCGGCAAAATATTCCAGTCATTTGACGTAACATTGACGTACACGGATACCAGAAAGGACTACCGGCTGTTTCAGCTTGAATTTCTCCGGTTGCCTGGAGCCGTGCGCTCTACTAACTAACTTATTCTGTCGGCCTGTGTGGAAAAACTGTGAAGATCCCAAAATATGAATGGATTGTGGGCGTTACGCTTCTGCTTGGCTCAAATATTCAGTCGGATTTATTCAAGCCGAAGAAACGCGGCGGATAAAGGCAGAGGAGGCCTTAAGGTTGCCCACAATGCATCCTGGTACACGTAGGTACTGCCAAAAAGGCTCAGTGAGCAGGAGGAATCAGCTTCTTGAGTCTCAAAACGAATATATTACTTCAATTGACTACATTTAACATCAACACTGACTGAAAAAAGGTGGCAAATGTTCCCTTTTTATGGAGAGATGCGAGTGTCCTCAATCTTCTCTTCCAACTCTCTGCAAAAGGGCGATCACGTGCATTTCCCAAAAACCTCAAACTAATCCTCTAATGTAACATGTGACTTTGCCATGACCATGTGTGTCCTTGTGTTTGTCTTTGAGAGTGAAGCGTCCCAAAATAACACCAGCAGTTTGGACATGTTAGTGAAAAACGTTCTCCAGCTGCAGTGTGCTGCCTTGTAGGTTCCCTCTAACTGCTGCTGCAGGACTGGACTGGATGGGGAATGTACAGACGGTAGGTTTGAGGTTTATCTGCCTGAAGCCAGTGCTGTCAAACAAAAGACTGCAGCAGGTCAGGCCTGAAGACTAATATATGTAGAATAAACACGGAGGTGTCACAGCTTCGCCCAGCTAGTCAAAGGAAATGAGTTTAAGCTCTCCGAGGTAATAAAGGCCATGGCAACCTATTATATAAGAAATCAAGAGACCTCACATCAAGGCTAATATGTGTAAATGACATCCGATTCCCATGAAGTCTGGAATCATTAGAGCTGACGTCTAACATTAAGGAAATGGCTCTATTATGTTGCATTTGTACAGACTATAACAAGGTTCATACACAACCTGACCAATGCATTTCCAGGACTTTAAACCAGATTTCCATGAAACATTTTGTGAAATCTGGGTGTAAACATGAAAAAGTGATATAATGTAGTATTTAAACTAACAATGAGGATTCCAAAGCATACAGTATTCCTTAAATGACACAAATGAATGAGAGACAATAGTTTGATTAAAAGAATAAAACATTAATAGATACTCAGCGTATGCCTGCTTATATTTTGAGCGTTTTTTCTTTTTAAAGAATATTCATTATTTCAAACTCTGCGTAAATGAACGACATGAACATATGAATATAACATATTTCCATGACTTTTCCAAAACTATTGGGGATTTTATTTTTTTCAAGGACTTTTCAAGGCCTGGAAATAACCATTTTAAAATTCTTTGACTTTTCCAGGTTTTCCATGACCGTATGAACCCTGCTATAATAACATAGGAAAATGAATATGAAAACAGGGTAAACTGACTGTCTCCATAAGTCTAATGAGCCTATTCCAAGTTTTTTTTTAATCATAGACATAACATTATCTCTTAAAGAGAGACAAAGTCTGCATTTCTGTCCTTGGATACAGTAAAAACATGACCAGGTAAAAAAAGGCTCAGATTAAACCACAGTGGCTAACTTCTTTCATCAGAGTCCCATAGAAGACCACATCTGTTCAACATTTTAGTACAGACCTTAAGTCTACAATTGATGTTATAACTCTGCTTTTAAGTCTGAACAGGTACGGCAAATTCCAATTCCACGCTACAGCGGTTATGCTAATGTGGTGGGCCCGGACAACAAGGCAGCAATTATCTCTGAGACTAAGTGAACAATTATTGGGCACAACATCTGCTTTCTGATGAGCTTTTGCTCGAGGGCTTTGGAGTTGCCCGTGGGAGGAGGAGGGGAAAAGAGAAGAAGAAGAAGAAGAAGAAGAAAAAGAGGAAAACTCCCCCGTGCTCACCTGAAATGTTCGGAGCCATTCTTGGAGACCCGTCGGTGGCTGGATTGAGGTGATGCGCCGTCTCTGCTGCCCCTGGCAGTTGGCCGTCCGGATGTGGCCAAAGGTGGTGGGCGTGGCCGGACATGGGACGATGCCCGTCGGGCTGCAATGTGCAAGGAAGGAAAAAAACGCTTGAAAACTAATAATAACAGTAGATCTCCACAGGCTAATGGCCGACTGCAGACATTAGAGGGAGGAGGAGAAATCCATGCTTTCAACAAGAGGCGTTAAGAAAAAAACATAGAAACATTACGGGAATATTAGCCCATAAGGATGCACTATTGATGAGAACAACAATAAGCCCAATACGAGAGCATCGGGTTGTTCGTTTGCTTTGCTGCAACTTCTGCAGATATTTCCACTGCAGACTTTGACAACATACAGTAGAGATCACAAACGATGGCAAATACTGCCGAGTTAAATATTTAACGCTGCACATAAAAACTGAAAGCATTTTGCCACCCACAGATTTGAATTAGCAATGAAAAAACGCAGCTTACAGCGTGTGTATTCTTCCAAGCAAATAAAGAAAATGGTGTTGGGTTTGCACATTATGCTAATCGTCATAATTGACCATTATAGAAGAGTTTTTAAGTTGCTGTTGGACCTGAATATAATTACTTCTTGGTTGTGTGAATAAAAAAAACTGTTTTTGTTGTACGGTTCCAGCCCCGAGAAACCCAAATCTACAAATGTAAATAAAACTCTGGACTTCATTGCAGCTTCAGAACAATAAGGCTATATTTAATCCCCCATCACACACGTCCTAGTTTCAAACCGAATGTCATCCCTAACTCTTCAAAGACTTTTTAGTCCAGTTTCTCCTGTTGTAAGAACCTGGAGGTGAAAAGCAGCATCTGGGGGGCTCCCTCCATTTATTTATTTATTTATTTTTTTTAATTCTGCTTGCTGGCAGCAAAATGCAAAGCTGGGGGTCCCATTTCATTATCGATTAATTTTTTATGAATTTTGGAAACCGAGCCGGCGCGACGCTACATGGCAACATTTACAGCTAAGTGACTGTGTTCGGTCTGAATTTTAATGCGGCTACATGTGAACACGGGCATTAAATATTAAGGGTTGGAGAAACACCGGGGACGGCTGGCTGGATGCCGGAGATGCAATATGTTGTGAAGCATCATTCTGTTTGAAGACACAAAGAATCTTTGTTCATGCCGCTTGATATCTTTTCATCTCCTCCTGTCATGGTAGATTTATTTAATACGTGAGGAGCACTGAGATAAGGAGATAAGACTCGTTAACGTGGAAAAGATCGCCTTAACCCCGAGGTGGGAAATAAATGCAGAACACTGCAGTTGAGAGGGGGCGTGTCTCCGACGAGCCAATAGGGAGACTTTAGGGGGGGAAATCTTGGATGCTTTACCTCGGATACTCGGTGCCTTTGCAGGGCTTTTTTCCTGAAGGGAAAGATCGGACCTCAGGGCCATGGTCCAACTTTCTCTTCATCTGAGGAAGAAAAACAGAGAAGAAAAAAACGTTAGAAACCAGCGGGGCATCACAATGGAGGAGACCAGCGTAAACAGAAACCTAATTATTACTTCTAAGAAGTAAATAAAAATGTGCCCCAACAGAATGTGGTTGGAGGCGGCAGTTTCGGGCATGTTTTGTATAATCCGTCATTGCTTTCTTCTAATAACTTTCTTTCAAAAACAGAGTCCAAGTCACTTTACTTTTTAAGTGAGAAGCCAGTTCTTGAAAAGCACATTTTTTACAAAAAAAAGGTCACGAGCCACGCTAGTTCGTTAAACCAGGGGCGGAAGCAGAAAATTGCTTTTGCAAAGTCACAGACTTTGTTAAAATGATGTCTGAAAGGCAGCACATTAAAATACAGACACCACCGCCTGGCGACAGCTTCACGCAAATAGGAAATTAAACTCTAATGCGTCGGCTAGAGATTCAAATGTATGAACATGTTTCCATAACGCAGCAGAGAGGTAATGACCTATCTGTAGAGGAGGCAGCTCAACAACATGAGATAGTGGAATACTTGTACAACAACGCTGTGCTTTCCTTTGATTATCTTCAGAGGTGATGGTCGAGACAACCAGACACCACATGATACACAGAGGCACTCACACCCGAAAGTGGACAGTATAATAACCACAAGGTAGAGAAACGGGTTCAGGGAGGCTACAGGGTGCACTCTTCCTTTTTTTAAGCTCGCTGTATACGGACACTCGAGACAGAAAAACAGAGTTCTTTATCTCCGTCCATCACCTGCATGTGAACGCGCCACCCCGTCACCACCTACCCAACTGTGCAAACAAAAGGAGCCTGTGTGAGCCCGGGCAAGCCAATTTTCTTCATCTCATGCCTGCCACTCTCTCTGGCAAGGCCCCTCACTACACATGCAAGTGATCACCATCTCATCGCCGGCCCTTCATGAGCCGCAAGCGAACGGAATAATGGAGCTGGAGTGTCTGGCCAAAATGAGATTTACAATGCAACGGCCCCGTTTTTGTTTCTCGAGTAATTAGACACGTTTCATGCCGAACTGAAAGCTTAGGTGGGTTTGAATGTGAATCTTCAGTTTCAGCCGCGGGAAACAACAAGAAGACTGTTGTCTCAACTGGATGCACTTAAAATAAAATGCTGTGTCGTGGGAGCTACCAGCCAGAAAAACAACAAGGGTGTGTTTTGAGCAAGAAATGGGCATCACAATGCAGATTAATCATTTATTACGGCACAGAAGTGTGTAGCATGTTTTTCACAAGGTTAAAATAATGTGTCAACATTGGGTCTCCAGTTCCAGAGCAGCCTGTTGTGCTGCGAGACACAACCTGTCCTGGAAGCTGATGATGGCTTTTCAAGAGCAGGAACCGCATCCAAACTAAACTCTGCTTCTTCTGGGGCAAACGATATGTTGGATTCGGATGTATTTTCGGCGTGTTATTGTAGTATTGGATGCTAAGAATACACCGGCACTGGACATGTGACTCCATACTGTCTGGCTCTTCAGTGGCATGATTACACATCTCTCCTCAAGATGTGTTTTTTTGTTTTGTTTATCACTATAATTTGGCATGTGTGTGTGTGTGTGTGTTGGTCCGCTCTGTGTATTCAGCCTGAGTGGCACATTCGAGTGTCGAGAGCGGCACGATGAACCGAGAGAGAAACGGTACAGAAAAGCAGACCGATGAGCAGAGTATCAGCAGCTGTGCCCACAGCATCAGGCGTCACCACAGGCTTCCCCTATCTCAATATTAAATGTGGACTCCAGAACGAATCGATGCACCAAAGCAACTGACAACTGAAGCCCGAGTCTATAGGAGGCATGTGGACATGACCTGCACACCAACTTGTACTGCAGGTTAGACGCCCCCTGGACTTTACACTGTGATCTGACCAATGATTTGTGATCCGCTCCTTACAAGTCAGCTCCTGTGTAAAGCTGCAGGGGGGGGGGGAAGAGGGGGGAGGGAGGGGGGTTCAAGGGAAGAGCCACACAGATCTGGAGTGATTTATTACGGGAACGTAGAGAAAGAGGCACTGGGAAATGTAATCTTCGCGGCAAAACAAACAACAACAAAACATGTAATTGTAGGCTAAATGTTTTTGCAGAAGCTCGGTATGTGTGCGTCTTATGTTCCACTTGTCTCCATATAAAATATCCGGCTGACAGCCTGTTTGAGTGCTAAGGAAGATAAAGGGGGGTTTATAAGATATTCAGACTTGTGACGATCCGGCTCTTAAACCCAACCGCCTTGTTCTTTAAGCGGTGATCTCACTGCAAAGGCAGTTCAGTAGCCAAGGAGAGCCTGTGTGTGTGTGTGTGTGTGTGTGTGTGTGTGTGTGTGTGTGTGTGTGTTTTTCCGAGTGGGAGATAAAAAGAAAAGAAAAAGCGGGGAGTGCTGGCTGGCTTTGAGTGTGTGTGCGCCTCTGTGCTTGTGTGTGTGTGTGTATGTGTGTGTGTGTGTGTGTGTGTGTGTGTGTGTGTGTGTGTGTGTGCATGCAAAAAAAAAAATAAAAAGAGGGGAAAAAAAAACTCTAACTAAATGCGGGCATGAAAAAAAAGCAGCGTGGAACCAGCCTCTCTTCTGGTGTTTCAGCCTGGGAAAAAAAAAAGGTAACCAGAGCACGCAGTGTTTGTAAATCACCGCTAATCAGTCCTCCCCTCCTTCCTCTTGGCTTCCCTATCTGGCCAAAAGCACGACAGATGGATACACAGAGAGTTAATGATATTTTAAAGACAGCAATCACTCTTACATAATGTGTTGATTCATCTCAACACAGACTACTTCCTGCAGCATCAGTCACTTGAAGGATCTCGTCTCATTTTTTTAAATTATTTTTTTAAACTGCTTCGCGCAGACACGGAACGGTTCCATCATGTCAATCGGCGTCACAACGAGTCCGAGAACTGGCCATTTTGGAAAGAATTGGCAACTTGTAGAACTGATGGGGAACCGGAAACTGGAATATGGGTTTGAATACGTCTTAAATAAATCAGTCTCGGCGTTTCGGTGTCATCAGAGAGCTGCAAACACACATTTGAGCTCGAGAGGCTGACTTCAAAATCCTGATATCTGAGAACGAGCATATCCACAAAATGGACGGAGAAAAACTAAGAAGGGTCACCGTTCAATTGTTTAAACTATTGCCCATCGATTCAGAGTGACATTTTCACTTAATTATTAGGATAAATTGAGTCACGGCTTCAACACTACACAGCCAACGTGCACACACACACAAATCCCTCCACCACAGGAGAGTCTGATTTTGAATGATTTAACTAATTTGTTTACATTACACACACACACACTGCGTAATGGATTCCCTTTCATGTTTGTCTCTCTGCATTTCCAACTAAGGGGGAGCATCCTTTCATGGCTGCCATCCAGCGGCATACACCCAACATCCTCGAGGAGATTCTCCACCTCACGCAGTCTGACACAGTGACCCATTATCTGTGCTTGGAGCCAGAGGCGAGTGCACAATGTCAGGGAAGAGGCTGCTCCAACGGGGCAACGGCAGACTGATCGCATGCATGAATCCCGAGCAGTCACTTTGGTCACCGCGAGATAACCACTGCTGCATAATGTAGAATCATAATAACCAGTCACACTGGGGAGGATATTGCAGGGGAAACTGGCAGCGCTTCCTGGAACTGCTGGCTATTTACAAAAGTGCATGTTTTAAAAAAACACAGGAGGAGGAGATATATCAACTATCTGTATGAAGTATATGTGGTATAACTAAAGCAGCTATAAGATGATGGAGAGGGGAGGACCACAGCACAGGTGCAGGCAGCATCGAGCCAAATGAGAGGCACAATTAGATCTCATGCCAGCCAGAACCGGGAAATCAAGTTGTGTACAGAGCGAAGATATTTTCTAATCGGGCATTGCAGAATTAAAACAGGCGTGAAAGTGCCACAGCAGGAAGCTATTTAGAAATGCAACGATTCGCCCCCCGATTCGGCGCGGTGGCGTTTGTTCACGCGGCCGAAGTTACTATACGGAGGAAAACGGGTCGTGGAAATCCCGACATTGAACGCAACGCCAACGCTGCATATAGGCCCGGGCAATTAGCGCGGAGTCTCCGGGGGTTCCGCCACACTGCTGCTGCTCATCATCCGCAGTGGCCGCACGATCTGCCGCGAGAGGCGCGTCAACGATAACGAGGGCGACGGAGCGAGTCAACCCCCCCGAAATAATGATAGGAGACGGGTGGTGTGTGATGGAGGTTAAATACGAGCAGAAATCCTACTCACTTTGTAGAAAATCATCTTTAAAGTGCCGTAGAACCCCATCCTTGTAATCCGGTGTTTTCCCTTTTTTTCCCCCTCCTCTTCAGTGACAGTCGGTGAAGTCCAGATCCGCGTGCGCGGTGGGGAGGGAGCTCTGACGGCGCGAGGGCAGCGTACTCTCAGGTAAATCCGACGCCGTGTCTGGTGTGAACATGCTCGGGCACGTCACCGGACTGGCGTGCGTGCGGTAGATTCCCCGGGTGTAGGCATTCAATAACACACCAACAAAAAAACCCCAATAATAACAGGAAGAAGAAGAAATAAAAAAATGAGGCTCCGGCGAAATAAATGGAGCTCGGTCGGTGGGGGTGAAACAATGCGATGCGACGATCCCGGAGGCGTGTGCGCCGCCGACCAGCCTCACCGAGCAGAGGGAGTGAACAGATGAGGGAGAAAGAGGGTGACACTCGGCAGAAAGTGGGAGGAGTGCACGGGGGCGCGTCAGAGCAGCGCGCTCTTCCTCCACACAGGATCGGATTACAGCCTCCCCGGTGGAGACGACGGGAATGGTGCAGTCCAACGCTCGCCTCACTCCCGCGAGCAGAGCAGGGTACCGGGGACATATGCGCGTAGGCTGGGGCGGCGCAGAGGCCGGGTGGGGTATGCGCTGGTCTTTAATGCGTAAAATGAGGACCCCCCCCCCCTCCTCCCTCCTCCTCTCCCCGCACTTGTTGCAGGACCGAAAACACCATCCACTCACCCCGCCCATGTCTATACGCTCCCCTTCATGTGGACTCACTTCTAAACATGCTCTGCATCAAACCGCAAACGCAGTCACGAGTACATTTACTCGAGTACTGCGCCTCTCGGCCATTGTAATCCATCATGCAACAGTGTGAATGGATCCTCGTACTCAACACCTGCTTATTTGCACACACACACGGAGTGGGTCAATATTTGCATTTCAGTATGGCAGGTAAAGGGTGATATAGCACCTGCCCGCTCAACAAAAAAGAAATACTGCATTACAGCTCCTTTTAATAAACAAAACACAGCCTCAAGATGGCAGCTTAAGTTAAAAAAAACATTTAGAGCAGGTGAAAGTAAATAAATATCTTAATAGACTATTAAACAGTGTCCATATGTGATGTCACAGTGCTGCAAGAGAACCAACTGAAACACACGATACATCAAACTGACCAGTTGACCTCTGCAACAGTGAAATGTGCGTGCAGTTTAATTAAACTAAACTTTGAGCATGGGTTTGCCTTAACTCTATCATCTCTGCTTTAGATATCCAGTTCGGACCAGTTTGGACCACACCATGAGTTTCTATACAGCTTCAAGATATGCTCCCCGTGACCTCACAAGACGTCTGCATTAGATCATCGAAACACACCGAGCACAATGAGGGGTCATGGGAAGGCCTCTACTCCCAGGTGATGAGGCATTGAGACCTGGCAGCCTTCCAGACACTCCCGCCTTACACCTGTAATTACGGCGTGTCCTGGCAGGGGGAGGGTGTTATTAGGGCTCGTTACTGAAAAGAAAAAAAACTTGGCGACAGACTTCTAGTAAAAATCCGCCACAATTTGAGCTCCAACTGTGGAGTTATTTTGGATTAGACGCTCGTAAATGTATGTGGCGTGACACAAACCACGTAGCTTTTTCTCATGATGATTTACCAAATCAAATAACAGCTAATCATGTTCAGCAAGTCTGGAAAAAAAAAAAGCCAGTTTGAATGACACGACAGGTGTCAAAGGATTTGGCTGATTCTGGCATTTTAGTCACACTTTCTCGCAACACACACACACACAAACTGCTGGATGTTGGGGCGCACAGACAAAGCTGGTTGAGCTTTGTCTCTGTGTGTGTGTGTGTGTGTGTGTGTGTGTGTGTGTGTGTGTGTGTGTGTGTGTGTGTGTGTGTGTGTGTGTGTGTTTGTGTTTAAGGTGTCCCTCATGAGAAAGGCCCTCTGGTTGCTCTCAGCCGGTTCAACCTTTACACAGCACATTGGAATGCTCGGCATGCAGGAGCGCTTGCACTGTGGCCTTTGAATGGGCCGTGGCGCTCTTTGTTGCTCTCCTTCTGCCAGTTGGTAAAGCATTAACCGGCCTACCCCCCCCCCCCCCCCCCTCCCCCTCCTGATACTGACCTTCTGCTTATCAAAACCAAAATCCTGCTGGTCAGTCGTTAAGCTGCAAAAAAAGAGTTTGCGCTCAAAGCAGCCTTTTTATGTAATGTATTTTACGTTTCAGGTTGTTATTTTAAAAAAACAAACAAACCTTCTCAGGTACCAGTGCTCCATCAGACATTGGCTCATTTTAATGCAACTTTTGAACAGAAGAGGATGTGTAAAAATACACATTACATCGCAGTGCAGTAGATAGTTTGTGAGGAAACGCAAATCTTGTCTCATTTCACTGTTCACAAATAGACAGCATCCATACCAAGGTTTCAACACACTGACTCAACAGAAACTGTACAAGCCTGCAGATTTGACGAGCATCTCTGGATGTATGAAGATACAGAAGGAGACCATTAATGAATGGGGAGGACATTATGGCGGCAAATAGCAAGTAAATCCTCACATTTTGAAAGCAAGTGTTTCATATTTTTTTTACTTGAAACATGGCTTGAATGATTAATTAATTCATAGGCGAAACGATCAGTTGATGGACAGAATTAATGTGAAACAATTCATTAATATGATTGTAAAAATGCCCAAACACTTTGTTTTCTTAGTTTTCTACAACAGTCATTTTTAGATTTTTGGGTTTTGGACCGTTACGTCAACTTGGTCTGTGAAAAGTTACAACAGGGTTTTTTTTTTTTTTTTTTTAACTTCATAGATGATTAATCTATCACCCAGTAAAACAATCAGCAGATTAACAGCTAAAATAGTTGCAGCCCTAAATTGACCGCTCTTAACTGTCAAATATAATTTAGTTTGAGTCACCCATTAATCGTTAAGCCTTAGAAGAGGTTTTAAAGGTCCAACACCTGTCTCGTGCTATTGGAGGAACGTGACCGGCCTACTAATACAAATCAGCAGATGTTGGTGGGAAAAAGCTTCACGACAGGAAAAAAAAAAGAGAAGCTTTCTTGAGCAAATGTTTGATGTAAGCTGGTGAACTTGAAGGAGGCAAATACTTCTCGGGCAGTGATGCATCACTAAACGGCGGCGTGTCATTGTGCGATTGTCTTCCCTGTGGAAAAGAAATTAAAAAATGAGGACTAGGGGGTCTCCTCAATAGATTTTCCTGAAACGCTGAAGCGTGAGCCCCATTCCAGGGTGGACAGATGCAATGCGTGTGGGGGAGGTTTGATGAATAAGGAAACCATGGATCATGGCATTCTGCGAAGGATAATAATAGCATCATCTGCGAGGCGCTGAATTATCATATCCTGCAGCCACCCACGCGACCGAAACATTCAAGTAGGACGGGGGTCAGGTCAAAAAAGAAATTAAAGCGAGAGCCACTGGTTACTCCCTTGAGACGCGGATGGTGTTTCATTGGAAATAAATGAAAAACAGGTCAGAATTTGCAGTTATTTGTAATTATTTAGAAATTGGAGTTTCAAACAGACGCAGAGAGAAATTAATTAATGGGCCACGGCCGACACAATGAAGAGGAGAAGGAATGCCAAAAGCTCTACCACTAAGGGGAGAACATTAAAATTCAAAGAGCTGGTGTCCAGTGTTGTTCCAAACCGCCCAGTAAAATACTAGGCAACATTTATGCCGGGTCATATTCTTTGAGTATCACTCACTAAACATAATACATTGGAATTTAATGTCCGATTTTATGATTTAAAAAGAAAAACCCTTGTGAGATGTGAGACTGGTTAAAATGCATTTGCACAAGGCCTGTCACAATAGCGTTTCCCTTAACAATCAGCAGAAGGCAGAAGGCAGAAACCCACAATAATGATGCAAAGCAGGAAATTAATTTCATTTCTTGGATATAGAAGTTTCTAATTAGAACTGCAGGCTGGAGGCTTTTGCATTACGAACAGAACGTTTTCACAGTCCGTCCGACTGCATCTGTACTGCCTCCATAGTCGGGATGTGACTTATGATTTGCAAAGTAGAACTCGAGGAGTATAAAAATAACAGTCTCCTTATTTAGTAATGTGTACTATAAAAGTAACCACAGAGCCCTCATTGAGGCAGTAAAAGAGAGAGAAGCTGATTTCCTGATGCGAGTGCCATGGGAAGAGGGTATTGACATACTGGCCTCAATATGTACCGAATCGGTGAAATCTGTACACAGAACGCACTCAAAAATGCTCAGAATCTCTAAAACAGCAGCAGCATAACACACAATCTTTAACATTATGATTTTTGATGAGCAGAATAAAAATATGCCAACAGATACTGCTTTCTGATTGGCTTGGACACCAATGGGCAAACCTACAATATCATTACAACATCAATATTAAAGTATTTCGTATAAAATATTGCAATGGATTTTATTGTTAAAGGTAAAAACTGAAAAAGTGGATCAAAAGTAATATTTTCCCTCCGTCTAGTGTGCGTTTTGAATATGTCTGTTTCGCACAACGTGATTGGTCGATGACTTCCTTTGTGGCGCATAAGCTCAGAAAAATCTGACCTTGTTTGGGGCAAATAAATTATGCTGCTTTTCTGCTGCTTAATATTTGCTTTCAGTGGGAAAGTACTCCTGACAAAGACAATATATTGAGGTGCGAATAATCACACAGGAAAGAAATGTATTCTGGTGTCTAAAGGCCTTAAAAAGAAGTATTATAGACATCAACGGTTTCCTGCGGAGGTAAAGAAACACGAAGCTTTGTGTTCGAAGTAGACTTTTATTTTGCAACAATACGCACAATCTCACTTTAGGAGAATAATACGCACTTTCAGGCAGACTGCAGTGCTTCCCAGCAGGACCTCAAGCACAACTGTCGTCCAGGTGTCTTTGTGGTCCCGCTGGGAAGCATTTTAGTGGCGGGGATGAAGACGGACACTGCATCACAAATGTGTCCTCAAAAAAGGTGTTCATTTCTTTTTATTTGTTGCACTAGAAGTAATGAAGTTCAAGCGATCAATAGCTGAATGTGTGTCTTTTTACATTTTAAAGACTGGACTGAAACCTGACTCACGCTCTCAATCGATATGTTGTCCAATCACAAACATCCGACCCAAATCCTGAGGCCTTTGAGGGAAACCGCTGTGAGAAAAAGCTTCACACAGAAAAGCGTGACCCTCTCCAGGCGCCACGGCCTCCATTCAGACCCTCATTACATTTGACCTACGACACGGCGAGAACAAGTTGGCCACCATGTGTGGACTTACTTAGTGACCGACTCCTCTGAACTGCATCCCCCTTCCTCCCCTCGTCCAAAAGGCAGGTATTATGTTATAGTGCGTCTCAGAGGACTGTACAACCTGCACAATAATGTCTGAACAATGACACCCACCGTGCTTACATCAATGATGCATGAAAACGACGCATCCCTCCTCCAAACTGGAAAGGTCGAAGAAAAGGTGCCGTGTGCACTGTGAAGATAGTCGTAGCAGAGGTACCATGTTGAGTGCATTAAATATAAATATCCAGTGTAATATATTTAAGAGTCTCACGCAAAGAGTATTTGTATGAAGTTCTGAAAACAGCAAAAGTCAACATTTAGTCGGGACTGTTTAAAAGTTTGAAAGCAGATTCTGGCTCCCGAGAGGAAGAGTAACGAAACTCGGATTTTCTCTAAGTCAAATAAATTCTCTAAAATGTGGAATATACTACACGATAAGCACCTCAGGAGGGGGGTCATATACTAAACACCCGAGTGGCAAATTGTACCATAGGAGGTATCAACATTTCCCTTAATTTCTACTCTTTTCCCAACGATAGGCCCATCTAGTTTTTTTTTTTTGCATTTGGATGCAGTCTGAACAGTCGTATCTCATTCAAAAATGAAAGAGGGTTATGGAAATGTGTGTGATGAGCCAGGTGAAACTTGGCTGGGGCTGGCATCAACATTTACACGGAAACGAATAAACCTCTTTAATCATCCAGAATTACCACTCTGCATCCGAGATGCAGCAGAGCGAGCCAAATTGTGCCTGCTGGGTGTTGCCTGTCATATGCAGATCCCTAAATATGCTTGAGAAGGTGGTGGGAAACGGCGTGGGGACATTCTGACGGTGACTTGGTCGCATGCCTCGACCTGAACCTGTTACAGAAACTCATGCATAAAACTGCCTTCGGTACTTTATCCCCCTCTGTGATACTGATCTCATCTGGAACACCATCTTCTTATACGACCCTTTATCCCGGCAACAAAGCAGGCATTTGCATATGTGCTGTTCCAAATAAAGGATTTTCAAAAGAAAACATGCCTCAGTAACCTCTGAACAGCGATTTCACCTTAATCTAAGCGGCTCAGAGGATTCTAACACGGCCGGTTAGAAGCAATGGATCAAGCAAATGTATTGATCAGTATTTGCCAAGTCCAGACTAAAATATCTCAACAACTATTCGATGTATTGACGTGAAATGTTGTGCCGAGTCCAAAAGGAGGTCAACTAATGACTTTGAATGATCCACTTATCCAGTAAAATATCAATAACTACACAATGCATCATTTTGGACAGACATTCAACAATTTCTAATAAGCTTTGATGCTTTAAATACCTTTTGAAGAATAGCCATAAACTTTGGTAAAAACTTTCTTGCCACACCGTCAGGATGACCTTTAGATCTGCTACGATGAATGGAGAGATATTTTTTAACTTGCAGAATGACCAAACTCAAGAAAGGCGGTGGATCCTAGTGAGTCTCACTAATGAGGTAATCTGGAAAGAACATCTTGTAAATTTGCGCAGCTTAAAGTTGAAAATGCAGCTATTTTATGTGAACCCTATTTAGGTAAAGTATAGAAGTGGCTCAAATGGACAGTGACCAAAAAAAAAAAAAAACATTTAATAAGAGTGAAATACGTGACTCCAATTTTGACACAGAAATCCAATTTCCACAAAGTGAAGGGTACATTTGATCTTGTTTGGACGAGTCTACCGGCCATGCTTTGAAAGCCAAGGCTCTTGTCTAAAGTGTTTGGGATTATGGTTATCTTTGATGCACCACCAGCAGAGTGGGTGATCGCGACCCTTTTAAGTGCCCGACTTGACTGCCATCAACCGCTACGTCTGATAGCACAAAATGAGACTCGAATAATGGCTGTATTGCGGATGAAAGATCAAAAAGACGGCAGTTTACACATCTTTGTATTCGGCCCGTTTGTCGGTAAAGAACGCTTGATGCAACGTCACAGCAACTCTTCAGAAGACTTTCGACTGGACGTGGATTTTACTCAAGTAAACAATAACTCAATGAAACATCAGCCCGACCGCAGGCTATTGTTATGGTTCATATGGTAACTGGGCGACTATGGCTCAGTGGTAGCATGTCTGTCTTACTATCAGAGGATTGCTGGTTCGATCCCCGGCTAGTCCATGTCGATGTGTCCTTGAGCAAGACACTTAACCTTAATTGCTCACCATTGCTGTGTCTACGGTCTACTGTATAGCATGCAAGTCACTATGGATAAAAGCATCAGCCTACTGAAATGTAATGTAAACTATTTCCACATCCAGCAGTTACCCAGTGACAATATGATTAATTTAATTAAGTAAAAGTCCAATGTTCAGTCTTTTTTGATCCCCACCATCCCGGAGGGTGAAGTCTGGTTCTTTAGCTGTTAGACGCTCCACTACGTCCACCAGCTACTAACTTTCTGTGTCTGAGTAGGTAGAGCACAGTCACGGGGTTTAATAGCATTTCCTTGCAATTAAAAACACATAATAGCTGCTTTAAAGAATCAGTCTTAAGATAAATAGATTTGCTCATAATCAGGAAATTGAATAATTTAACAGGTTGATCAAATTATTACTAAATGTGCAAATTAATAACTCTTAAGCGATTTTCTAATCGCATAATTAAAATTCAGTTTTAATGAATAATTTTTTTGAATGAATTCGATTAAACGTAGCTTTCAGGACTGTAAAATCTGTGGCACATAATTAAAAAATATATCTATTTAAAAACTGTGAATGTCAAAGGAGACCAGGTGAATGCATCTATGAAGATGGCCAGGTGGACCTAGGTGCTTGTTTTTAGTCAGCGGCGTACAGACAATAAGAAATGGTAATAAAAATGTATCTTGTATCCACATTAACAAATACAGAAACTCAATAGTGGTGTGCACTGTGAACACAGAAGACGTGGAGCTATTTCTTAATAAAACAGCCGGAGGCAAAGAGAAAATTGCTTGTTCAGAAAGAATGCACCAGAAGATGTTTAGAATTAACGCAATGATTGGGCTTATGGACTGTGTACTGTGCTATGGGATCATATTTACCATGTTTAATCTGCCATCCAGGTAGGCCCGAGGATCAAGTAGCCTTTTTGGCCGAGGCAATGCAACTTAATAAGAAAAGTAATCTTGGTTGGAATTTTTGTACAATATGAGGAAAAGAGGGGGATCTTTGTTCTGAAGGACTCCGACCTCGCTCGGGCACAGTAAAGGGAGAATACTGAGCAAACGGAGAAGTGATGGAGAGAGAGATGTGTCTCCCGTGACTTAAAAGGCTATATGGGATGACAAAGGTCAAGGGGCATAAATGTTTCATTTCAGGAAGGTCAGGGAAGCAGTGACCCTCGGATGCCTTACAAGCATGTTTGTTTCACTCCCACGCAGACATTCAAATACTTGGTACTACTGCATTAGAGTAGTATTTAAGCTAATGTGATGGTTAGATTCTACTGCTAAAGTACTACTCAAATGCCAGGCTTCATGGGGAAAATCAGTCAACTCTTTAAAGAAAGAAAATAAGGTCAACAACAATAGACTAAAATAAGAGAAATCTGCTAAACAAAAGGAGATGAACAGGCCCTAAAATATTTATTGTTTATTGCAAAAGATTTGTCTTCACCTCAATAAAACCCGTCACTGGTGTTTTTACTTCTGCCTGTGGCTGTATTCGGCTTACATTTCACTGATTGACGGGCCTTATCGTGATCAATGTTTAAAACTTGTTTCTTGATTTTAGGCTGCAAACACCTGGACTACGGATGGAAAACCAGCCTCCTGGCTAATTCTGGCATATCTTCAGTAATGATTATTAACATGCGCTGCCCCGGAGAAAAACGGAATAAAAAAAAGAAATAGGAAAGATCACAGCAGAACAATAAATATACCACGATGCCTGCGGTTACACTTGGAAGGGCTGATGTTAGGTGGCTGCCATATGTCCATCGAGTCTTGGGACTGAAATCTGTCTGGCTGCGAGGGTCGGCAGCATGGGGTCTCTGAGGAGTTGCGTCCCATGCTGGGCAACATGGAGACAGACGGAGAACAGAGGGGGGAAAACCAGCTGCTGTCAAAAGGAAATCTTGAATAGCTGGAAATGCATTTTTATGGAAAAATAAATGGAACAATATGGCATACTTTGTGTTCTTCAAAAGTCAGACTTTTGTCACGAGCCCTTGTTTAATATATCTAAAGACATCACGAGATGAACCGACATTCCTTTTGTTGAAAGTATTTGATTAAGCTGAATGTGTAGCAGGGCTTCAGTGAGCATTCCCAAGTTTCTGTTGGTGGCTTCACCCGTCAAAAAAAAAAAAAAAAGGGCATTCGCACTGAAAGCTGGAGTTATGCGTCAGTGATTGGATTCAAACTTTGCTGCAGTCTTTTCCTCCTCCCTGCCTCATTCAGCGAGAGCACTCCTACACACCAAACTACACAGAAGACGGCGCTCTATTACTTCATCTCTGGCAGAGAATGAATGAGGCGAGGAGAGCGTATCGGGTCATTTGGAGCGGCACCTTTAGGAGCTCCGGGTTGGTGTGGGCTCGTTGATTTGTTTGCCGTGTGCGGCGCTTTATGCCGTGCATAAAGGACACAAGGACTCCCCCAAGAGCTCTGGCAACAAGCAAACACAATGCATCGTCATACGGCAGCAGAGTGCAAGTCCTGGGCATGAGGTACTATTGTTGTACGAGACTAGAGAGTTTGGAAATGTTACCGTTCGAAATGTAATAGTTTTTCAAAAGAGACAAAGTTAACAATACTTTCTGTAAACTGAATGTTTACTAATGTAACCCAAATTACACGGAAGAGATCTTCTATTGAAGCCAACCATCAATGTCTGCACATCTCTCATTGTAAATATAAATATATATATATTACATTACATTACATTACATTTCATTTAGCTGACGCTTTTATCCAAAGCGACTTACATGATATACAGTAGACCGTAGACACAGCAACGGTGAGCAATTAGGGTTAAGTGTCTTGCTCAAGGACACAACGACGCAGACTGCCGGAGCCGGGGATCGAACCACCGACCTTCTGATTGAAAGACCGACTTGCTAACCACTGAGCCACAGTATTTATATACAACCTTGGGGTAAATACTGCATTGAGGAAGACTCCACTGTATGGTGCTACCCTCATAAATGGAATCAATAACTGAGGACTTTAAATACTTGAATGTCATCCAACCGGCTGATTTTTAAACTTTAAACTTTCAAATCCATTTGGCGATGCCCGTGATTGTCTCTAATGCCGTTTGTGATTTAGTTATGTCTGGCTGTGTTCTTCGTATGCATATACTGCCTTTGTTTGTTTTCCTTTCCCTCTGCACAGCTCAGGTCTCTCTTCCAAAAAAGAGATCTTCATTTCAATGAGACTACCTGATTTAATTAGGAGGTTACGTTCTGTGTATTTCACAGTATGTTCTGTCACAATGTTGACCCCCGGCTTCATTATGTTTTTGTTTTTTTAATATCCCTGACATTTGTCTTTAGTAGCTACAAATTAAAATGTTGCGATTTTAGTATTAAAATATGCAGGAATATGTAGTATTTGATTACTCACCCAATTGCTGTTTGTGGCTTATTTGTGTCTCTTCTCTGAGAGCAACAAATGGCCGTGTTCCCTCGGTAACCTGTTGCCCGACGCAGAACAATCCCTCTGTATTTGCAGTTTAAGGTTAGAGGTGTGGCGATAACCTGAACATATCTGCCCATTTGACTTGGGAGGTCAACCTACAACACGCTGTAACGTGCACATTTCCCCCTCATGGCAGGAAGTGTGTCGTTAGTTCGAGCTGTTAATTGTCTCGGAAACCGCGTCATTCATCTCGATGAGCCGTCAGCTCGGCATCGACATCCGGCTCGAGGGCGAGCTCGCCTATGTGCCCTCCTGCAGGAGGCATGGAAAAAGAAAAGGAAACATGGCTTCCTGTCTTCAACGGTGCAGGCGCTCCTGGGTTCAAACGGCCAGCACGAGCACTCAAAGTTTTAAATACGGGGCTTTTACATTTTTGATGCATGTGTCAGGATTGCAGTCGTATTTGAGCGATGCGTTCAAACACGACTCAACAATCAGACGGCGTTCCTCTTTTAAAAGAATGACAGCTGTTATAACTGTCCATCATCCCGCTTGTGTTGGATAGATAGTTATCAGAACTTTTTATTATTTTTTTATATAGAGATCCAGTTGACATGTCCCGCTGTCGCTTCTCTTTCTTCAATTTTCCCACAACTTTCCCAACAAAGAACCAACCAACAAAACCAAAGAGCGGAAAATGGAAGTGAGGTTGGAACAACTTCCCAAAAATAGACTTCCCTCAGCACACACTGTCATCCCCTCAAACCGCAGCAGCATGGGAGGCTTTCATGTTTTCCACCAAGACGCCACACGGTCTTCCTTTAGGGGATGTTAGCCTGCATTTCAAAACATATAGTGGGACACAACTTTGGGGTCAGTACCGCTCAGCGAGTGTATGAAATGAGCACAGCAGCCAGAGGAGGTTATCCAACGGCGTCCCTGTCAACGCTGCACTCCTTATCGGAGCCGACGTTTGAGTGGCCGTTGATGTAACTCGTTTCATTTATTCATAGCTGAAATCAATATTTTATGCAATTTAAAGTTGATAAAGTACAATATTGTGGGGGGTTTCTCTGGCCGCTGGTGAAACCTCAGTAAAACTCCAGCAAAGGTTGATTCAGGGTATCATCACTTTGCGTTTCCTCAGCCATCTTTCCTAACCTTTATGTCAAGCGCAACCTAAAATTAGAGATTTGAAATGTCAGGCAAGTCAAAATGAGGCAGCTACTTAAAACCGTGTTTACCGACAAGTCTGGAACTTCTGCTCCTCGTTTCATTATTACAGCTCCTCCAGGCCGGCGGTTCACTTTGTGAAGTAGGTGGTGTACTGTATATGGAGGCTACGATGGTGGTCGTTCATTTAAAAACAAGGAAATCAATAGGTTGGCATTATTCTATGTTTTTCTTATCGCCAAAAAATCCCATAAAAATAAAAACACGTTAGTCTGTCTCAATACTTTCTGACTTTTTGTTTTTTTTGCCAGTCTGTGGTGCTTAATGTACTGCCAAGCCCATTTGTTCCGACTGCAGGAGTTAATCCCTGAAAGCAGGTGATGAATACATACTTTCATGAGTCATTTCCAACAGCAGCTGGAAAATAATTTTTGGCAACAATTACTCAAACAGGAGTAATTAGTACATTTGTTGGGGACAATTTTCCGGTGTAGATTTGGTCTGCAATTACGGCCGAATGTGGCATCGACTCAAAATGAACTTAACTGCCCATGTTCGATCGTAATAAAGAAACATATTGATCAGAGTAATACGTTAATGTAATGTATAATAAGCTTTTGGTACACAGGAAATGTTTGTCAGTACAATACGTGTTTTTGCCTATTCATGCTGTTTATTGACAATAAAGGAAAACATAATACATCACAAGTCTTTAGCAGAAATGCTAATAATGCTGCTGATGCTAAACAGTTCACCCTGCTGGTAACCTGCCCTCTGACTCCTGCTTCCCCTTCGCTCGCTGTTTATGGATCCATATTCCTGACAGGCCACAGAGCCATCATTAGCAGAACCTTTCACCAGCACAGTTCATGGATGGTGGGCGGGACTCACCACACCAATTCAGCCTTGACCCTATAGGTGACCTTTCAAAATTTCACAATGGCCAGCCCACAATGGCCGCCATGTGCCTAGTGGTTTAATCTCCACAGCCCATCTGCTGCCTGCGAGCTGAATCTGGGAGAGGAGTGGGAGTGCCCAGCTTCTCTCTGAAGCTCACGGGTGTCTGTCTCACTACATCCTGTGGGACAGCTGTATGTTAATGTGCACGAGAGGCCGGGGACAGCACCCGTCACTGGGATTGCCGGGCAGACGCAGAACAAGGACCCCCTTCTCAGTGGGCAGCCAAAGGCATGAACTTGGCAGATTAGACATTCAGGAAACAAACGAGGCTCCATCACAGGCGGGCATCCGAAATCAAGAACAGCAAGCAAACACACAAGGCTGCAGAGAGAGAGCCCGAAATAAGTAAAAGGGAATTGTGAAACTACTCCAGTGATGGGACTGAAGAACTCTGCCGGCCACCTTGTGGTTTTCCTCCCTCGGAAAGCCAAATGCATGCAGTAATTAGGAAAGACAACATCACAGAGAGCTCCTCTTCTATCCTCATGAGTCATTATGAAGGAAACAGAAACTGCAGCATTAGAGGTATTTATTTCACTCCAGCACTGCTGCGATCGTTGGGTGGAGTTCTTTGGTCTTGGCGCGTCATCACAGAGCAGACCGGCGGCCAGTGACAGCTGACGGCTCAGGTAGGACCGGCACAGGAAATGTTGATGCTCGGGGTGGAAAATCAAATCAATAATTCAAGGCCAGGGAAGTTGCAGATCTGATCCTGACGCGACAATGACGGAGGACAGGCAGGGGCGTGGGCAGCAGTGGAGGACCCTGCTACCGGCATCCTCTATCTGTAAACCGTTGCCTGGCAACAGGATTCGCTCTCGCTGGCCTCCAGGCTGCAGTGTGCTGCCTCTGGCCTCATCCAGGGATACGGCTCTTGTTAGCCGTTAGAGTCAACCAATTCTGGCTCTGCATGCGGGGCTTGCCATTAAAGTAATGATTTCTGCAGAGGCCGCTAATGACGGCTTCAATTCCGCGAGAATAAGGGCGACTCTTTCTCAAAATGTGACAAACATCATAAAGCGGGGGGGCTGGATATGCACCAGGGATTTCTCGCCATGTGCTTTATTACAGTTCGCCACTCGGCTAACAATGGCATGAACATCAGGCCACAGCCCCTACAGGCTGGAAACAATGGGAGAGGCACATCTTGAGTTTCTCTTTTCCCCCTCCTGTATCGGCCATGCCATCTGTCTCTGATGCACACGGTGACGATGACACTTAATTGTTATGCAGGGGAGATGCGTGTACAACAAATGGATAGTTACCAAGAATTCAGCCAGCCTCTGAAACGGACACATCATCTGTGCTTCTGCTGTATTGTGCTCACACACACACACACACACACACACACACACTGGATGAAACCTAACAGACATCAGAGATGGAGACGGTGTGGAGAGTCCAAGTTGACAAAGATTAAACTTTCAGGTTTTACTTATAACACTCAGCTAACGCCTCAACATACAGACTGAACTTTATATGCCATCCAATCCAAAAGCGCATCTTAATAAAAGAACAACGTTTTCATTTGAAAATGCAGCAATGCACGAGGGAATACACCTGGCAACAAACAAAGCAAATCTACGCAGCAGCGAGAAACTGCTGGGAGCAAATGTTTGCGTTGCCGGTTACTAATTGGTCTTAACAGAAAAAGTGTGCGTGCTCTTTTTTCTTTGTAAGTGAAAGAACGCTTCCCAGAAGTGCAAAATATTCCAAAGCATCTTTGAGGATGAGTTTAGAGTCAATGACAGACAAACCACACATGGTAACCTTCCTGCCGGTTATATAACCAACTCAAATTCAAGTTCTCTCAAGTTCAATTAAAACCAGTTGGTCACTGCCTTCTGAGAACCACCACAGAAAACCACAGACTTGTTCCTAGCCGACAGGTTTCTCTTGCCGCATTCATTTCTCCTCTTTCCTGGAAAGAGAGCCCTTCAATGCAATTTCCATGGAGAGAAAGAAAAAAAAACGAGGACTGGAACTAATATTAGCCTTCAGCAGCCCGAGTTGGACAAGTCACAGCGATGTGATCCACATTTACAATCTTTTTAGTGCAATTCTCCCTCTTCTTGTTTCCCTGGACACAGTTTCCCTGCCGAGCTGCAGTGCAGAGACGAAGACTAAAAAGACCAACTTTGAAAGATTTACTTATTCCACAAAAACAAGACCGCGTTCCCCCAATCGGTTACATTGAAATCGCCTTAGGACGGGATCTCTTTATAGACGAGGAACGATTACGGCATGCAAAACCTGTTTCACGGTTCATATCAGCACCATATATGAAAAAAAAGATGTAAACCAATCTTAATCACACACTCACTTTTGAATTTTACCGCTGTCTGGACCATTACACAGTCTGCTGGATTCTCCCTTTGATCACCAACGATATAAAATAAGAACACGTGATATTCAACTCATCCGGTTTATGCGATTTGAGTCACTAAATAAATGAATCGGTGCAGATTTGGAGAACGATGCGCTCAACAGATGTTTCATCTCAAGTCGTTCTATCCTTTTTACGTGTGTGACAGTAAACATGTGTCCTTTGTAACAGCCATGATATAAAAACACAAACTGTGAAATTGAGTCTCGTGTGTGCTTGCCCTCCAGAAATGATTTTACAACACAGTTTCCTCTTTTACAAGATGTTAAGTCCACAAACGCAGCCTGCCAGCGCGAGAGGTAGTGAAATATATTTCTAAGTATTAAAACATGAATTTGCAAACTGGTTAAAAAAAAACATGTGTGAGAGAACTCTGATGAACTCAAGAGATTGGATATTAAATTATTATTTAACCTTAAAGTAAAGTGCAAAAATAACTGGTGTGCAATGGGTTTACTTTAAAAACCAATTTCACCAATAATTCAAATCATAAAAAAGGAGAGTAATCCTTAGCTTGCTACTCTTCCCAGCAGTGGTGGAGAACAAGGTGTTCTGGGTAGCCGGCGCTGACTTGGCAGGTGCGTCCACAGCTGGCTGGAGGGGCGGAGCCGCAGCCCAACCTGACCGCAAGGCTCTCCGGCGTTCCCGTGAGGTCCCCGCTCTCCCACGCTCATCACAAATTAAAGCGGCCGGTCGGACCGAATCAGCACTTTCTGGTATCCACTGTAGCGTGCTGATGTTGTACAGAGGTGTGAGGGAGGCCCTGAGAAGATCCGGGGAGATGGAGCGTGAAGCGCACACGTGGGTACTGAGAGCCTCGAGCAACTCCAGGGTGACTTCATCCCCCCGGGCTGGGTTAAAGCTAACGTGCACGAGAACCTCAGAGATTTCATGATCACGTCTGACGTCCTTCTGGTGTTGAAGGACCCTGGTGTTGGACTGTAATGCATATCCAGGCTAAAGTCAGGCTCATCCGATTGCAGCTGAAATAACTACCCCAACATGGCAGTTCAGTTCGAAGGCCTTCTTGGTTTTTGTTCTTTATTCAGGGTTATGTAATATGCAATAAGTCATGTACGGACAGGTGTACTAAATGTCAGTATATGAAGAATAAAGTCTCTGAAATAAGGACTTTATGGCGTGGGAGGCCACGTGTATAGACTTGTGAATAGCATAAATAATAAAACGATTTTCAACATTATTAGTCGTTAAGATTAAATGTATGTATTGTTCCATTGTAAACACCCAATCAGGCATTAGTGGTTGATAACTGTCACTTTGATGACCACTAGTTGCTCTATGGAGGGACGTTTTTATGAATGGGCTTCTGACAATAAAGACAGGGAAGGTGAATGAAGAGGAAGAATGATAAATAGTAAATATGAACAATGGGAATTAAGAATTTGACATATGCAGTAATACTTTAACACCTGTAAACAGATTTTAATATCATTAAAATAGACTGATCCACTAAAATGATCAGTCCATTTTCCTCAAACGCTCCAGGAAAAAGACCCTTAAAACCATCAATATGCTCAAATGTATAAGGGTTATACATATTAAACCGGGAGTAATGATTCATTACATTATGTTACAGTATATTTCATTAGAGAGGAAGGAGTCAGGGGGGAGAATCCAGCGGGAAATACCTGCCTTCTAAAAGTTAACTTTAGTGTAATCCAGTGGAAACTTTAATTTGGATAAACCTGAAGACTGTCCCTAACACAGTTGTGTTTTTCCACTGGGCTAATGGTAAACAAGTGGGAGGGGTACCGGGCAGAGTAATGAGGCGTCGCTAATTACATCAGAGCTCGGTTTAAATGGGAGTCTGCTCCTGCCTGGTTAGATGATGGAGCTGGAAAATCTAATGTAGCCACGGAATCCCTTTCATTGTCATCCATCACGGTGATGTAACGGCTACTGACACACTGCAGCTGTCATAATAATGACAAAGCCAGTGCATGTATGTGCGCATCCGAGTGTGTGCGTTTATGTGAGGAGTCCGTCATCGATTTTCCATTTTGTATTGGTAGATGAATCCCAACAATGTCCCTCCCCCGTCCTCATCAGAGGAGAGAATATTGATTGCCTGGTTAAAAAGCGTTGCGGAGGCCATGAATTGCTAATCAAAATACAAATTCTGCAGGGAACTGCATCAGGTAAATATTCAATTCCCAGTTATACAAAACAAACAGAGCCTAACTGTTGGGGGACAGAGAAAATGGGAGCAGAGTCATTGGATGTGACCTTGTATAATTAGATTTTTGAAAATCCAGGAATGGCAAGGTTTTTTATTTTTTATGAAAAGCTTTAAAGAGACATTAAACAACTTTTAAAAACTTAAGTTTGAACACTTATCCTGTTCATGGTTTGCTTTTGCCCAATATGAATGCTAGTTTATGATTATTATTGACTGTTTTCTGGATTGAGAACAGGAAAGAGAAGAGGGAAAATGCCATTAAATCACTCATTTGGTCTGACCAACATTGGAAACCCTACAATTATTTTATTGGACAAAGCAAAAAAACGAAGAATATTTGGTAATTTTGTTGGAAAAATGAACTGATTACCAAAAAAAGTTGTAGGTTAATTCAACTAACAAGCTAAATGATTTGGTATTACCGTTATTTAAAAGTAAAATAAAACTGTTACGACAATTAACTTACAAGTTACATCCAAAGCAAATTCTCCTACTTTTGCTCGTTTTTCTTTGTTGTTGTTTTTAAACACAAAAGCTGCATACAATAATTCAGTTCTTAATAGACGTATGTGCTTTTTTCCTACAAGAAAACATGTTATTAACCGGAGGCTTTGTCGTTTCGGGCAAAACCACATTTACACCCTGGGGGCGCTCTTTGGCATACTTGTATACAATAAAGCTGACAATACAAAGGCATATCAAACAATTTGAATTTAAATCTGTCATGGCAACAACAGAAAGATTACTGGAGACACACTTGTTCTGGTTTGGCACTTAATTCCACGCTCCCGTCTACTGTAATGTGTCCGTGCACTCCAGAAAACACTGAAGCGTTTGAAGCGTTAACACGCACCTCCTTCCAATTGGTACTCCTCCATCACCACCCCCGAGGCAGCAGGATTATTCTCCTCCACGCCGAGATAAAGTGTGTATACTGTGACGTACGCACGCAGGCAGCTGGGCTGAATGCAAGAATGAATATGCAATGCTGAAATGAGATTCTTTGCATGTGGACGGTGCTTTTAATTCAGCGGGAGGTCAAAACTGTCCTGATCGGTAAGAAAACATACGAGGAGAAATGCAGCCGCTTGTTCTTCCATGTTCAATGAGACGGATAATACATCAACATGGAAGCTGCAGGTTTACGTTTTCAATGAAAGACCTCCACATGAAGGCAGATGTGCAGCCCTGCCACTGGATTTATCTTCATACTTAATAAATATATGAAACTATACATATTGATTCAACAGATAAATTAGAGGATAAGGAATTTGATTTCACACGAAGTATATTGGAAACTTGCTAAAGGCCCAATGAGATTAGGGGTGGTGTGGTGACTGATTTTGAAAAGTAACTTAAAGTATGAGTTTACAAAAAAGACCAGTTTATCCCTTGCTTATCCCAACAATAAGCTACAACGTTTGCAAACAAAGCATTTGTGTTTTATGTTTATTCTGTATTTCCATGTCCTTTTCAACATAAACAAATGAACACCTATGAATACCTGGATTTTCATTACAAAGCCCTAAAAAAAGATGCCTGTAAATTGTACCCGTCACATTCACAAGACAAATGATCAGCCGTCTAATTGTCGTCTTAGTGAAGCACAAACTAATGATTTTATTTTCTTATGAGCAGAAAATATGAACTCTTGGTCTTGCAAGAGAATCATATTGGTCTAAGAAACTAAGCGATAAATAACAGTTCCTTGACGTTTTTCTTTTTTTCTAAAAACCTTGACCATTCCATAAAGTATAAAACAGGACCCTCTCTTTGACTCCACACAGACGGCCCCCCGGCCCAACATTGTGTCGCAGACCGGCCTCCTCGCCTCCCGGCAGCGAGACCGAAGCACTGAAGGAAACCGAGACGCCGCTTTTGACCCCACACAGAAATCAGGGTGCAGCGATGCAGCGCAAGGTCCTCAATTACCCCCGCGCCACTTCCTGCCGTGCACCGTTGTGATACCGGGCGCCGCTTTGCGTGTACGGACTTGCGCCCCCATCACACCGGAGCACGCCCGAGGCCGAGCAAAGGGACTGAGGGCCAAATAGTAAAGGCAGCATTTCTTTTGCCAAAGAATATAATGACGGGAAATTATTTTCAGATTGCAGATGATTGTGCGGCCTGAAACACAAAACAGCAATTGAGGACGTCACAGAATTCACATTGAAGTTGTTTATCAAACCTTTTAACAAAACTTATAGATATTTCAGCACCGAGCTTTTTTGGGGAATTGCTTCCCAAGGATTTTCTGTACGATTACCTCCCGAAGACATGTGCAACAGTGGAGGAGCTTCTTCAGACTCCTAATATAGTATTGAATGCAGCACTTATAGTCGTCATAACAACCTGAACATTTATTGAAGCTCTTAGCCGGGAGTGTCTGCATGTGGAAAATGAGTGAGGAGAGGGAGAGGAGGGTTGGTGCTTGAAAAACAGCAGATGTGCTGATAAATACTAATTTCTGCAAGAGGCAGCAGCCGCGTACAGCAGGAGTCAACGAGACTTCAGGCGCCGAGGAGGCGACTGGGCGGTGTCGAGGATTTCGCCAAACTAAAGCGTGACAGCAGAGAGCCGCGAGACCACCGCGGACACGGAAAACAACTGCAGCAAACACCGCGAGGGAGGCCTCCTTTCAGACCGGGAAAATGCCACACTGCTGTTAAAACAAGCTCAATTAAACACAGTGTGTGCAGACAGAGCCGTGATGCACGGACCCGCTCGGCATACTAACAACGGTGGAGGTGCAGGGTTACGCCGAGCTTTCTGCTTCCTCAGGGATCGCTGCACTCTGAGTTCATGCTGCCCCCTAGAGGCATCAACACGGCATTTTGGAGCCGCTGCAGAGGAAATACACCAGTGGAGACCACAGCGGGTTCTCATCAGCTATAATAATAATAATAATAATAATAATAATAATAACAAAAAAGGAGATTTTTCTTACCTGTGTGTTCCATAGCAGGGGTCAGGACATAAGAGAGGAAACAAGAAAACAAATGTATGTCAGTGAAAGAGTCGTGAGCCAAATAAGAGCATTAGAAGCAGGTTCAAGGAGCTCCCATCACTTCCTGCCTGGTCTACCTGGTCCAGAAGAAAGGGTCCATATTTAAACTCTTCATGAGACTCTAGAATATTCTTAGTAACAAGGACATTGTTTCTGAAAACACACAATCCTGAATTTATTCAGGTGTCAGTCGTCTGTTTTTTGGGAGAGATCACATCAATGAGTTGATGTTTAGAGACTGATACATGTCATAAAGAGCAAATTAAGCCAAAGCTGTGTATTTAGTTACTGTGTAGGTCTGCTCTGCTGGATACTGCTTTGACTTCAGTGATAAATGTGTTTTTTTGTGTCATTTGGGTGAATAAGCATTGAATTGTTCTCCAAAATGCCGTCTAACTGCAACACAAACAAGTGTGGTCTCACCAGGTCTAACCACCTCTAAGTATCTGTCAGGCTGCTGGCCTGAAGTGTTTCATCTACCTGGTGAATTCACGCAGAAGAAAAAAATAAAAGCAACACCTGCTCACTCGACCTGTAAACTGAGTATTAAAGCGCCACGACCGCAGGTGAAAGGGCGTTAATCAATCGACGGAGTCTGCAGAGGAATGCGTAATGAGGTGTGTGATAAAGGAAGAGAGCAGCAACAACAACCTGCACCGCACAAATAAAAAAAAATTCATAAAAGATTCATACCGAGGGAATTGTTTTAAATCTATTAAAATGTTTGCAGGGTTAAAAGAGGCCGACTGAGATACGGGATTCAGTAATGAAGGTGTTTGCTGTGGAGGTGATGAAGCATATTCACTTTTGGTTCATAGAAACCAACTCGGACAGCTGAAAAGCAATTTATGTGTTTGTCTTAAAAGGAACGAAGCCGAGCTGAAGCAGAGAGCAGCCACAACGCCCACGCTCAAACCGCACAGGTCCACATGCTGCGAGGAGGCTGAGGCGTCGGCGTCACACAAATTAAAGTGCACTTATTTCTTCACCATTTTACTGTCAGTTTTCTTTACTTCATTTTAAAATAAGTTACACACAAAGAGTCAAATCAAAATATTGGTAATTAAGAAAAAGTGCCGCAGTCATTCCAAACATTTTCTCTACTCTTTTTTTGAAAATTGCATGGACCAAAGACAGACAGCTCAAAAAGATTCATTTTAATATGAATGGCTGTGTTGTTGGCGTTGCTATAATGTATTGTTCAGACTCTAACAAATAAACAACTTGGCGTAAAGGTCAGTGGCTGCAGCGTCGGCAAACTGAGGATGTCTACGAGCCTCAGACACGTCACAGCTGAAGAGACGCATCTAAAAGTATCAGTTTGGGCTTCAGCATTTCCAATATCTTTACATATTACATATACCAACATTTTCTTGTTTCCCACTAGAATTTAAAAGACCTATTTCTCAGTTATTATCCATGTCAACAGTTCCTTTATGGCTGCACTTGACTGCCATCTCATCTTCCTTTTGTATGTGTGTTTAGTTGTAGTGAATATTAAAATGTATTCTAAATTAGTACCATATAGAAAGGAAATGGTCACATTTCCTCTATTGCGTCACAGACTTTGGAGAAATGACATAAATGAGAAATGTTTTGCTTTTCACAATGTTCACAAGAAACAAGTAGCAATACAATGCATCAAATACTCATTTCATGCCGAATGTCAAATCAATTTCGATATATTCGAGAGAAATGTAACGCTCCAAGATACAAACTGCAGCTGCACGCACACTCGCCGTGTAAAGATAGAAAGACGTGAAGCCACAAGAGGATGGAGACGTCTTCTAAGGGGCGACTTTCAATCAGAGGATCGGTGGTTCGATTCCCGGCCCAGCTAGTCCATGTCGATATGTCCTTGAGCAAGACACTTAACTCTAATTGCGGTCCGCTTTGGATAAAAGCGTCAGCTAAATTAAATGTGATGTAAAGTGTACTAGGTTCTTCCCTTCGTCTCTCATTCCTACAAAACTTAGATCAAATGGATTTTTGTCTTCGTAAATAAGTCATTTGCACTTTTACAACGCCACCTTTTTGGAAAATTAAAGTTTCAAAATCAATCCTCAACCGGTTTGTGTTGGAGCGGCGCTCCGTCAGAGGGCGGGATCGGGAGCGAGGACAATGCTCCGCCCGTCCAGAGAGGAGGGCGTCGACTCTGCTCCTCAGAGATAAGACCAGGAGGCCGCTCTCCTGAAGCGAGGGAATGAACGAGCCAAAGAAAAGGCTGCAGGAGGAGGAAGAGGGGGACGGTGAAATATAAGCGGGAGACAAAGCAAGAGTTTTATGAAGAGTGAGTCAATATTCTGCCGGGCACGAAGCCATCCTGTCTGTTCTGAACCCACAGAGGGAAACTGAAAGGGAGGCTAGAATTT
Source organism: Cottus gobio (assembly GCA_023566465.1). Lineage (NCBI taxonomy): Eukaryota > Metazoa > Chordata > Actinopteri > Perciformes > Cottidae > Cottus > Cottus gobio. The sequence goes on from CM042219.1 coordinate 21,639,471, forward strand.
ACACATCTTCATACTGCTAATAACACAAAGGAGAGGCTTGTCCTTGAAAGACTAGGGAGACATATTTCTGTACAGCTCAGAAGGATGAAGATGAAGCTCAGAAGGATGAAGAGGAAAACTGAAAAGAATTAAATCGGAAGCAAGAAAATTCCTCTTTTCAAGCAGTATGACATTATACTGTAGATCAGCAGTCATTCATACATACATTTATGTTAACGCCTCCCTCAGACCCTGGTATTAACGATGTACCCGTTAGCCATACAGTATGTTTGACGTAGTGGAATATTGTACAATATTCTCCTCTCAACTGATGGCAAAGGGAAACGGTCACGTCTCTATTAATAGTCATTCGAGTCACTATTTACATTAGTGGAACATTTCCAATAGATGCATCCTCCTCCTTGCAGCAACAATGCGTTGATGCTTTGAATAATAAAAAGCAGAAAGTCAGGGAAAAAAAGTATAAAAGAAAAAGTACGAATATGGAGAGTTCGGCTGCATTCAGACTGATAACAACCCCGTTTCCTCGTTCATTTCATTGAACCCGATGTGTTTGAAGTGTGGTCAGAAATGTATATTCCTGGGAGGATGTTTGCAACATTAACAGCGGTAATTGTTTTGTTTACCTTGAGAACGGCGTATGAAAGTATTATAAACCCCGGTGCAGTGTTTTGGTATGTGATAAGCCTTCAAAGTCATTGATGTAGGCTTCAAACTAACCCTCCCGGATCATATTTCATTTTCTCACTGGTACCTGTAGCAACGCAGCCCCTTGTGGTTTTTTAACACCGAGTGCTATTTCTGTTCTGAACGCGGCCTTACTTATCAGACCTGGAGGTGCAGCAACACCGGAGCCAAGGTCATTTTATAAACTGCACAAATTATAAATATGGATGTCACGGCCCCAACCTGGCAGTCATCCATCACCCCTCACACTGTACATGCGTGCTGATCAAAGTCAGATGATGAATCGGGTACCGTGTCTCTCAGACCGGAGGCGGTCACCGGGCCACCGGCACCCGGAGAGACTCTACTGTACATCTATGAGAGGATAGGCAGCTCACTTTTGGTACTGGCCATTTTGGTGTTTTTATGATAAACTGAAGGATTACGGTATTTTATGGTTTGAGAAAATGTGCCTATTTCTTCAGAAGGGCTGCAAATGTTTATCGTCTATCAATTTGAATTACTTTCTCAATTAATCGTTTTGTTTATAAAAATGTCAGAAAAAATATCCATCAGGGTTTTTTCAGTGTTCAAGATAACATTTTCAAATGTCTTAATTAGTCCAAGCAAAACATTCAAACCCCAAATGGGAGCAGCTGGAAACGGAGAAGTTTACAACTTTTTCTTAAAAAAAAAAAAAAGAAGAACAAAAGAAATTAAGTCAAAACAATCATCAAAATGTAACCGATACATTTTCTAATAAATTACTCAACATTTAAAAACCCATTGGGTGATCTGGAAAATGGATCGTCACAAAGCATTTTTATTGGCTCAAGATAACTCTGAAGACAAATGGTTTTCACAGATAATCGCTGATATTTTTATCTGATAATTAAGCAACAGTTTGGGGCGCATGTCTCGCACAACATAATGTTTTTTCGTAGCCCGATGTCTTCTGGCCTTTACAGAATGTGTGCTTTAGATATGAATGCGTGTCGACAAATCAAACCAGCTGTAGAAGAACAAACACTAGAAAAGGTTAAAAACCAACACTTAAAATATGCATCCGATCAAATGTCTTTGTCCTGTTGCCTTGACGAACGTCTGCAACAGCCAGCAGAGACATGTGTTTAGTCCTTTCCTCTTTACAAAAGCTTTCTGGACGTCTTGCCCCGTATTCTAAAAGAGTGTAATCCTGTTGCTGAGCAAGTATTTAAAATGCTGCTGAACAACAGACCTCTGTGACACTCACTCACACACACACACACACACACACACACCTACAACACCTCGTCTTCCTGCTGTTAAAAACACTAATAGCAGCACTTGATACTTCAACAGAAGCTCAGTGTTTTTTATGCCTTTACAAATAGTTAAGATGGAGAGCTTTATGGTGTGAAGGGCTTTTCAACAGGGTCAGACCTCACTGAGTGTGCTTAAGCTGAATGGCTTTTGTAATTAAATGAATTATGTTATGGCAATATTCTTGTGTTTTTATAGTGACGCTTTCCTCTTCCTGAAAAAAAAAAAGATGTTGACAAAGTTTGTCGGGTTGCAACTGCCTGACTGACGATACCATCTAACTTCCCAACTTTGGTAACAGCATTCACATTACCAATAACCTTGACGACGCATTATAAAAACGAGGCAAAACGTTACATATTGCTGCAGCGTGGTCGTGCAGGAAGTCGAGGACTGCAGCGAGCGTCCAGACAGCCCTGCAGTACGACACGAGCGCTCATCAGAAGCCGGGGGGGGGGGCGACCACACACAGCAGGGTTCATACAGAGATTACACAAAGTATGCAGACGGCCGCATCGGTTACAGGCAGCCAGCTCGCCATTGGCTGACGACCGGATCATAGCGAGCAGGACGGGGGCGGCTTGTTGGAGGTCAGCGGAGAGAAGCGCCGGTACAAAGACGGGGGGAAAAGGACCGGACACGGTGATTCACCGTGGAGGGAGAACACGGCCAAGTCTGGGGGAGCGGCCAAGCGAGCGAAGACGTAAATCACGTCCCATCGCATAAACGTCAAATTGATGATGCCAATGCAAATATTGTCACTGTGGTAACGGCGATCAGCGGAAAAGGCGACGAGTCAGTGTGGAGTGTTTGGATCGAGCACACACTCAGGAACTTTAACAAAGAGAGGCAGTAACAGTGTAAACCGTGTCTGCACACATGTTGAGTACAAACTTAATCACTGGGGTGAACTTTACAGATCCTCTTAAAGCTTGTGAGTATTTATCTGTAACATTAAATATTCACAATTAAATAAGACAACCAAAAGTAAAGAAAAAAAAACATCCATAATGTTTTTTTTAAACCAAGAATTTAAGCTACTGATGCACTTTTGAAACAAGAGTTTTTTTTTTATTTTTTTATTAAGGAAGTATTTAAATATAAATACAAAATAAAGTATTAATCCTTGTGTGATTTTCTGCAAATACCAACTATGGATGACAATAACAGTAAAAAGATAACATTTAAAATGTTTCCCTTCGGGATAATTGAAACTATCTTTCTGGACGGTGCTGTAATTATAGCTTTTAGAAAGAAATCTGAATCAGCAGGTCAGACTTTAAAAAAAAATCTGAATTAGCTGAGAGAATTGTAATCGGTGCACGTCTAGTTTTAACACAAAAAATCTACAATTCCGTGTCATCGGGACAGTGAGTTTGTTGTTTGATCACAGTTGATTGGCTAGATTTTGATTGAAATGTGCCAACATTTAGATTAATTGCACAGTACATGACAGAACCCAACCCCAACCCTAAAATACAGAAATCTCTAAGCTAGCTCCGGCTAAAATAGTGAGCTCATATATGCACCCCGACCCTCACAGTAAAACTCTGATTAAAAGAATAGGTTATCGGGCTAATAAAAAAAGAATATTACCATTTTAATGGCAAAAAAATAAATATATTACAACAGTTTCTATTAAATATTCATACATTTTCTGTATGCATTGTAAACTACATACAAGTAAAAAACCAATAGCTTTGAATTATGCAGGAGAATGTGTGTGTGTGTGTGTGTGCAATGCAGCACAACCGAGATGAATAATTTATCTGGATGAGTAATGTGAGTGTTTGTGTGCGAGAAAGTGTTTAAGAGGTTCCACTTTGCTTCTCATCTTCACTTAAAGTAGTGTTAAGGAGTTTTCAGCCGTGACACGTTCCTAAAAGGAAGCGTGGATCGGGTTTTTTCAGTTCCTGGAGTATCAAACAACACGGGAAATGTCCGTGCCTTCAGGCGGCCCTGTGGCGTGCGGGAACACATCGCTACCCAGGACGCACAACAAGAACATAACACCACACACACCCCCAGCTGACACTAAAGAGGTTTCTAGATCAGGCTTAAAGTTCACTTATCATGTGCGACGTACGAATGTAAAGACTGGTTTAACATATATAAATAAGCTGTATGGAGATATTCTGTTTATTGCAATATGTTTGTTTTTAAAAACTAAATATAAGAAGGCCAAGCTAGACAGATGTCAATCAAAGAAAAGTATATTTTTCAACCAAATAATCCCAGTTTTCGGGTGCCACAATGGGGTCTCGGTTGAAACGGGGGGTACACAGAACTGTTTGGCAGATCTGGGTGCAGGCGAGCCGGCTGACTGGATGTGTGGGCTCCCTGGAATGGGACTGCTTCTCAGAATAGCCAATGGCAGATGCCTTCCCTCTCCTCTGTGTTATTTGGAGCCCAAGGACAATGAATTCCAACCCCCTGCAGTGCTGTGGTCCTTGCTTCAGAGGAGGGCTTAATGTCCGAAATCAAACGTCTTTTAAAAATCAGACTGATCAGCAGTCTGCGTGTGATCGACAAATAGGGTCGACCGCATCAAGGTGACATCGTAGGATGAGTCTTTGCTGCAAGAAAAGTGAGTTTTAACGCGTGGATATACCAGCAGTCCTTCTGATCAACATATAGATTCAAACATTTTCATTACAGTGAATCATTTTGATCAATCACAATTTCTTAAAAACAAACGCAGCCTATGATATAAAAAGCTGCGTCGCTTCAGTATCTGAGCAGTTAAGACTCCCACTGAGCTGAAATGAACTCCTGATTATGTTTCGTCGCTGCACTGATGCATCGCCACCTCTACAACTTCTACTTATCGACTATTCAAAACCAACTAAATACTAATTAAAACCACATTTTCATCATAGTTAAATTTGACTTGGTCAATGAACAAGCAATTAGACATTATTTTTAAAATGTTTTCCAGGGTAATGCTGTAAGACAACAACAAAAAAGACACCAAATTAAGCAAGGAGTCTCACTCCACGGCAACTTTACTCCAATGCGTTTCAATATATTGCATCAGTCATGGAAGAAGGGGAGTCAAAAACTTCAAAAGATGAATTAGATTCTTATGCTGTCAAACCCAATATTCTACATTTGGATATTCAAAAATAGGAGAAGAAAAAAGCGATTTAAAAGGGCAGCGTGATGGTGTTTGTCAAGTAGCATGATACTGCCAGGGGAGCCCGACTCTTTACAACACGTATCTGCAGAGGCCGACATTAGGAAAGGCAGCTGCTCCTCCAGGGCTGCGAGGAGTTTATCTTAAGTGAAACGCTGACTGCTAATGAATAATGAGGAGTCAGGTGGGACAACCTTTATGTAGCACAGAGAAATTTAAAATAAATGTACTGTTACGGAGGCGCTGTGCAGATTAATTTACTTATATTTAATGGTGTGCTTAATAAAGCGCACATCATAATCTGCGTTGCTGATGTTGTTAAGACACCGTTGGTATTTCTATCAGGTGCTTGTTGCAGAAATTAGTGATTCTGCTGTGGCTTCTCGTCACAGACACGGAGGATTTCCTGTTTTCCTGATGCACCGACGTCTTAAATGTGCTCTGGTAATAAAGGTAATATTAATTTCTTATTTTATATTATATTAACAGTTTACAGATAACACTGTTTTGTTATTTAACTTGACAAGCTACTGAACCCTACTTGTCAATCAAAAGCAGAATTGTAGTACAACAAAATGTTGACATATTTTGCAAAACAAAAGTTAAAAAAAGAGAAAGAAGAGCAAAGACAAAGCGATAGATGGGATGCTAAAACGAGCTCTGCATATCCAAACACCGATGTAGCCGAGGTGATTTCAAGGTTTTGTCGATGGAAAACAGTTGGTTTTGAAATATGAAGAGACAAATAACACTTGAGCCGCTATAAGATGATCCGACTCGGCAGCAGCAGGATAAGGAGCCGTATCATGTCGCCCTGGTTGTCACGTAACCATCAAGGACAGACGAGTCAAACTGAAAGTGAATAAGATCGTCCTCCATGTATCCAGGCCTACGTTCTCAAAAGTAAATGGTAAGAAAACTGTGCATTCAAATAGTGAGAGATGGCTTTTCGATTCATAGTCAACTAAAGAAAACATGCATCAAAACATAAAAACTCACATTTGTTCGAGACAGACGGAGAAAAGCCGACAAACAAAGCAAACGATAAAACAGAAACGGAAAGAAGGTACGTGGCCTTAATTAACGACTCCGTAAACAAAACCCCAGGAAACCCAGAGGCTCGATTTCCAACTCCCGAAAGAAAGTCGCCACACATCCACAACACCTGCTCAGGCAGCAAATGCGTCTTGCTGATGGCTGTTGATGCGGACATAGCTGCCGTGGGCAGGTCCGGATCCCCTTACTCACCAGGCCTGCACTGCAGGGCGTGGCGGGTGAGAAAAGCAATGCCGCTACTGAAATGCCCCGCTGTTAATGTTCTATATCTTGATCGCTTTATCCTGCAACAGCTGGATGCTCGTTTCGGCTCCCGGAAATACGGGTCATGTTGTAATTGGAAATTTAACCGAGGACCATCTTTATCAGTACGGTGGGAAGATCTCGCTTTAAGATACGAGGCATTGTAGAGACGAGAAACTAAATTGCCTCATAGAAAGCTCCCACGTCCCATTTTTTTAAATTGGATTAAAAGAACAAATTCTATAGTAGATAATAGCATCAAAATATGTATTTTACAATATAGTTTGTTCTTTTAAAGTGAAACCATACGGCTGAGACACTGGGAAATCCCAGCGATGTCATCCACTGGAGACAGCTGACACGTGTTCAGTGGAGCCGGCGAGGCTTCCTCCATTTAGTTAACAGACTTCATAAACAACCTTAAATCGCAGGTTCCCTTTTTTTTTAAAGGCGAGAGCCTCCTAAACATGAAAAACAAACAATCAAAAGTAAAAGTGTTGCTGAGCACAAACACAGATGGCTCGGTCTAATCCACTGGCATCCAGATTAAAGAGATCAGCGATGTGCTTTTCCCCAGTTCAAAGAGAAAGCCTGTCCAGTAAATTGTTTCCATCCAGCAGCCAGAAGTTGGCCGGTGAGCTAAAAACATTATTTTGGACCCAAAATACACGAATAAGACCAAGAGTCTGCAACCAGAAAGGATCAGCTGGAGCAGAGGCTCATGGGAAAACCGTTCTTAAACCAGACAAATCGTGTCTTTGATGCTCAATATGACTATCATACAAAATTATACAGGCTAAATGTAGAGATGCAATCAGGGATGATGCACAACATCTTAATGTCAAAAGGAGGTGAACACACACCATCCCTCTGTCTATCTTTATTGAATTTTATGTTGTTGCCACTTTAGCGTGCAACAAAGATGTGACTAGACGTTTTAAGCTCTCAGCTGGGTTATCTAAAGAAACCTCCTGGTCCGCTTTGAAACTACGGTTTAACTGCTGCATAAACAGCACCAACTTAAACTAACTCTCTACAGCCGAGCCTTTGTTTCTAAAGCTGGTCAACACCGCGGCGAGCTTTGATCTGAGAGAGAGAAAGACACGTCTGGCATTGTGACGTCTTCCCTTATTTCTATTTTCGTCTTGGTATTTCACAACCTTTTTCCTCACTACTCCAATCTATCCATTTCTTTTCTGACAGACTGGAGCGTAATGGTTCAACTGCCTTCCTTTTTTATCTTTAGCGACATTAAAGAAACTGTCGCCACTCTTATCAGAGGTCGAAGGCAGCCGCACAAAAACAGTTGAGTCTTTCGCCAAGATGTTCTCAGCTAAATATTGTTATTATTATTAAGAAACCTGACAAGTTAGTTCAACCAGAATACAATCTGGTTTGTCAAGTATGTCAGCCCAATATATATTGTGAAAAAGCTAACAGGTGTTGAGTATAAGGAAGTATTTGTATTTCCTGCTGTATACATTTTAACAAACCAAAACTAGACATTGACAGCGAAAACCAATGAAGTGACATGCGCATCCATTCTCAAATGGCAGCAAGAATAAATGATTTTTATGAATAAATCTGCTACATTTCTATAATATCAATTAAAATGTGCTGGTTGAACTATTTTAATGCGTCGCAACTGGCTATAATCTCTTCGTGTTTGAGCGTTATACTGCCGGTGACAAAACATGAAGAGATTAGCATCATTTAGAGGGTTTATTCTTTCAAACATCGCCTCTGGTTTGTGTAGCAAGCGTCTTACTTGAAATAGAAGTTTAATCTTATTAATTTATCAAAGGAGACTTTTACTGCAAGCAGTTTTGCTGTTATAGTTGCCAACAGGCATGTCAGAGATGGAGCGTAACGATGTTTTGGAACCGCTTCAACCTTCAAATGGAAAATTATAATGCAAACATATCTCCCAATTAAGGCAACACCACCAATTATGTAATTAGGTATTTTACATTTTAAGACAAATAGATTAGGGTGTTAAAAAAAAAAATCCTACAACCCTATTCATAATGAAACCAAATGATCAATTCATCTGAATATTAAAGATATGAATTATCTAACAGAGTTTTTGCATAATTATTCAATTAACTGCAGCAGAAGAATGTTGTGTTGCAATTATTTTTTACAAATCTTCATCTAAAACATGACCTAAAAATAGGCTCATTGGGCGACGGCCTTTTTAAGGTTATATGTTGGCGTCCGCCGTCCGTCATGGGTGGAGCCGAGGAGAGAACTTTCATTTCTGTGTACGTACTGAAACCAATGAAGTCGGAGAAATAGACAAATCTATCCATCTGTCTTAAAATCAAAAGTGTCTCAATATGTTCTTATTTATTCCTACCAATACCACTATACTACTATTATGTATTTAAGGTCAAACAAGTAATCATTAAACGGAAGATATTCTGCTCGTTTGTTTTGAGGGGGTGTGACTTCACATTTGGATAGAGAAGTAGAACTGAAAAAGATTTACTCGGTAGTAAACGTGTAAAAGTGAATGTTTAATTGTGCAACAACAAAAAGGCATTCGTCGAACAGAAACGTAAGTAGCCAAGGAGCTTCAATTTTGATTCACTTATTCTATAAAACAGCCGTTACACAAAGAAATAACCACCTAGAAGGAGAGGGTGAGAGATGACCTTTGACATTTGTAGGTTAGTTGCGCAACTGTGACTGGCCTAATACGTACAATACTCACCCGTCTGCGACAGAAAGGCAAACCCTGAGCAATGATGTTGATGCTGAATATCTTGAGAACTTTCTGGGGGGGTAACGGTTCCTTGGTAACGTGCTTGGGGTCTGCCTGGTCGAGCGGCTGCTTCTCCGGCGGCACGTGGGACGACGTCTTCTCTTTCCCAAAGGCAACATTTGGCATCTTTCTCCGAGCACCAGACGAGAAACGGGGAATGGGGCAATGCCTCAGCATTGCAAAACAGGTCGTCTACTGGATCATATCCCAGAGGGAGCTCCCGAACCTGGCCGACTATCGTCGCGAGCGGAAAACTTTTCTTATGTGAACCTTATACCTTCCTCGGACCTCGCTATCACGTCTCAATGCTGCGCTCCCTGAGCCTCTGCACCTACCTACTCACAACTCATCTCCCTGCTGACTGGCACCCTTTAAAATATCTCCGAGGTGTGAGGTCACTGTTGCGCCCGAGCCAGGCAAGGCAGCTGCCGTCAGGGCCTAAAAAGAGGACGGACCGACTCGGCCACTCCCCCTCAGACGGGGCACTGTGGAATCTGCTCTCATGACCCCCTCGGTGGTGGAATGTGAACCAGCAGTCGTCTGACACAGCCCGCGAGTCCGGAGAGCTTCCTCATTGTGGCCATTCTCTGAACCCCCTGTGGTCCTCCCAACTTAGTGGACTACATCATCAGTAAGCCCAGTTAACTATACGCCACGAAAGCATGTCAGCACACAACAAAACTGCTCAGTGTCCTGGTCTGAAACACACATTGGTCAGGGCCGGTGTCGAAGCTCGGATTTGTTCTCCAACTCTTCCGTGAACCAAGGTGTCCAGGAACGTCGGTCGCTCTGTCTATGTCAGCAGAGAGGCTGAGGATATTTCAGGAGACGATCCCACGGTAGTTCAATGTTAGTATGTGTAACACACGCACTTAAACAATGATTCACTTGACCAAGTATCAAGAGGGATGGGCTTTTAAAGTCCATTAAAGTGGGTTCACATGCAGCTACAAGAAGCAGCAGCAGGATGTTGGTATTTTTCCATCTTACCCTTCATACACAAACACGGAGAGGTGCAAACGTGGGAATTGAGGAAAAAGTTATTAATGCAGGTTATGCCGATTCCCAAAGAAACTAAAGATGCAGCAAAAAAGCAGCTGACAAGCTGATGAAAATGTACAAATCGCGCAGAAAGCGCAAGTGGCGAGAGACAGCCTTCTCTGTGTGCATTTAAATGTCTGAACACATGGTAACAGACAGACCTACGGGGCTTAACCTCTCTTCTATTCTCACATGCGCCATTGTTTGAGGAGGATTACGGAGCAGCAACATCTATCGGGGTCGGCCGAGGGCCCGAACACACCGGGGCGCCGGACGCCATTGAGTAGTTTGTGGCGGACCAACGGCCATAGTTTTTACAGTATGTTCAGCACAATTGGAGTAAGTTGGCGCCTTATTGGCAGCTGTTCAGCCAATTGAGCGTGTTGAGCAAGCTGTTGGCGATAGAGAGCTCCCTGGCTGAACATTTGGACGACCAAATAAGTAGTGAATTAGGACAGCCGTTGCTTATTTTTCCCCTTTCCACTTCTTCACAAGCAAATCACCACATTATAACAACACATGTGCCGGGCAAGGACGAACGTTAAAGGCTTTGCAGTCGCCGCTTTTAAAAATCCATCACCTCCACAATTTGTATTCCAAGCACTGAATGAAGACTCGATCGATTCACGGTGGTGAGAAGAATTGCGTGAAATTAACTTTCGCCGTTGATTTTGGGATTCGGTCACGTCGCATCTCCATTAAATTAAACCCTCATGCGGCAGGTAATGCATAAATATTGATGGGATCAATCGCAAACTATAAAACAGAGCGAGAGACCGACCCGACGGTTTTGTGGTCTGGTAGTTTGATAATGTAGTAAAAATGGTGATAAAACACTAGAAAAATAACTTCCTTTACAAACAGAGACGTTTCAGAGTTCAGAGGACTGAAATGTAATGTGGCCATACCTTTCCATGAGAGCAGATTACAGTACAGCCGACTGAACATGTCAGTAGTGAACTTGCAGTATTTGCAGTGTATTCACGAGAAAACGATATTAATCTGACAACAGGCCTTATCGAATATCCTCAAGTGATGCTTTTAGAATTTAAATGACTTCAACAGGTTGGCTTACAATTATTTAATTTCCCCTTCCAAACTACACACCATTTTTGACAAAACTCCTCATGCAGTGTGAAGTGGCCGGTGAGGCGCCTGTGACTCGCCCCGGGCCTTGTGGAGGTTACTTGAGCTTTCGGACTAATCTTAGGTCTTAAAGCTATGTGACAGACTCACTATTCCAGTTTGCTACAACATGATCAGCCCAAAGTAACTCGTTAAAAGGCAATCCATGCATTTATATTCACCCTTGGAAGAGACGCAATGCACAGAAGAACATTATCTATTTTCCATGGAATGATTTGGGAAACATGCAAAGGAATATAAAGACAATTGAAGAAACTGTGTTGAGTGAGTATCTTAGAAGACCTGGAGAAGCTACAAACTTGTTCGGTCACATGGTTACTATTGTACAGGCTCATAAGTTGCCCATAAAGTCCACTAACAAAGCTATTACAGGGGTAAATGTCTCCTTTCCTTGTGCCTCAGTATCGCCGGCTGGTCATTGAGTTTACAATCCCTTTAGACCAGAGGTCAGGAATGTTTGGCTTCTGGTAACTCAGTACACTTACAAATCACTGCCTGCTTTTCAGCGCAATTGAGATGACGAGGCACCCTGTGAGAGGTGGACACTGTAGGTCACCCCTGTGTAGCACAACGTTATCAACAATCAAAGTTTCCATCATGCTACTGGTACTAATGCTGCAGACTACATGTGCAAGAAGCATCGTTTGATCAGGCGACAGTTCAAAACACATGAAGGAACCGCTTTTTTTCTAATCCAATGAAAAATGGACAAAAACATTGTAAATACCTGAAGCGTCACATCAGGTGTGAAACAACCAAAACTATTGTCACTCAAAGTATCTCTGCAGCTCTTTAGAGCGTAGAATCTTAGATTACATGTCATTTTAAAATGCACATGAATGACAGGCAGTAATCAGCCTTTTAATTTAGGTTAAGGATACCATTGTGGCACATGATCTGCAGTCTGCGTAGGATGAGGCAGTGTGCGACCCCAACATGCAGCGAGGCATATTTTATTACATTTAAATATTCATATAGTAGATACAAGTAAAGGTTTCCAGCTCAAAAATTGCTATTCAGCCCCACGCTTTGTCAGAGAGCAATGACGTTAAAACCTCTGCCAAACATCAAATGGAGAAAGCAAACACATGAAAGCTCCCTCGCACTGGTCCATGGGAGACGGACTACAGTTCATTACTGGATAAAGCCTGTAGTCAGTCTGAGCACAGCTGCAACAAGCACCCACAACCTGCAGGGTCACGGATTATTGTAGGTGCACGACTCTCAGGCCGCTGCCTCCCTCTGGTGGCGAAGACAACAATGCAGCGCTGAAAAATCCCACAATATCCTGAGACTGAATGTGCTTGGAACCTCGTGAACACACGACCAGGACGTTTTCTCTTGAGAATATTAAAGTGATAGATTCTCTACTGTAGTAATACACAGACTATGTCAAAGTACCTCATACAGCCCTACTTCAAAACAAGCGATGACGATCCCCTTTAAGTCTGAAATGCAAATTAAAGCTGCGTAATGCAAAAACCATATCACAACTAAACCAGGCTGCTGCTTCACAAACGTGATCACCACTGCAGGCCACGGATGTGTGACTACACAGACTCACGCAGGTTTAATGTAACTGTATGCTGCTGTGGAAGGCCAAATCCTTTTGGTCCATGTGCCTTTGTTGTCACCTTCTAAAGCAGGGAAAAAAGCCGCTGACGGAAAGAAAACGTGCTGAGCCCGCAGGAGCGGTGGACCCGTGCACACACAACAGGGCTTCCCTTTTTGTTTTCCAAGAATCGTTTGAGCAAAGCCTACCCGAGGCAATTATCCAAGTCTTAACAACCGGTGACGTTGACATCAATTAGCACACTTGGATTTAAAACAAAAACAACAACAAAATCTTATCTCAAGCATGCACAGAAGACAATTAGCGACTGTCTGCAGCCGAATTGGACGACCCAGGAATAGCAAGTGGGAAGCCAGTGAGGGATAACCTCCTTGTTGCTGCACTGGTGACATCTTCTCGTTGGTTGGGGGCATAGATTGGTTTGTTGTGAGTATGATGTCGCCTTGAAACCTGGAATGTATTGCATCACTAATAACATTTTGGTTGTCATTTATGATTTAATGTCCTAATAATATTAAGCAAACTAAGACAGATGAGCAGTTGCGATGAATAATCATCATCTTCAGACTGCCTGTGGAAGTGCATCGGTATATAATGAGAGCTTCAGCAGAGACAATTTGCCGTCAACATATATTGGTAGTGACTCAACGGGTTGCTTTCATGTGGGAAGGTAAGAACACTGGTCCTTTGTGGCTCACTTCTGCCTGTGTGACAAGGCCAGTGTGTGGGAGACGCCACCTACAATAAGCCAGCTGTCTTTCCGTTGGAAAAACATTTAATTACCGACAATGAACGGTAATGTGTGCGCGAAGGAAAAGAGGGGCACCGAGTGCATCTCAAATTTTCCAAGTTTGCCACAGTAAAAGCTATTTGGCTGGCGAGTTAGTGCTCATTGCTTTATCAAACCGTGATGCATTAAAATAAATTCACATTTTGAACAGCCGGCAGTGGAAGTCTATAGACGTCACCGTGTCCCCGAAGCCATTAACAAGTAGGCATCAGAGTGAGAGTCTGACCTCTCTTTAAATGTCCTTTCATCAATATTCAAAAAGTAATAGCTTTGGAAATCTGAAAAAGACATGACACAAAAGGAAGAGGAGCAACTCCAGCGGATGCAAATGGATTAGAGTTAAATAGACACTTTCACTTCACTTTTCAATGACGTTCAGATGTAACTACCCTGATGGCTGAAGTGAGGAGGAAAAGATGCAGATTTGTTTTTAGTCAAGACAAACTGAACACAGTCACACGTCTCACTATACCAATATATCAATATCTTCTTTTAATCCAGATCACTTTCTTCTTCATTTAGCCAGCGTTGATGTTAATGTGCCGTGCTGTCAATGCTCTCGTGCCCTCCCCTTTGCCTCATCATAGCTCCGCAGATCCATTTGCCACCAAAGGTCTCTGATGAATCCGTATGAGACATCTAATCCTGTAAAATCACATAATGCATGAGTAATTAGTCATGAGTGATGTGTTAAAATTCATTCTAAAATGGTGCAGCAGCATGGAGCCCAAAATGGGCAGAAAATGTTCCCGTTTCTTCTTTTAGATTTAAAGACTTGAAGATTAGTTTTGGTTTGGAAACATATGCTAAAAGATGTTTTTAAAATGTGTCTGAGGCTCTCTCCTGTGCCGTGACAAAGAAATTCAAATCAAAAATCCAGATCGAAAAGGTGTTTTAGTAGAACAGGAAAACACATTCAGTTCATATTCACAATTGCCGGGAGTTCTCAAAGGGCCTCTGTGTAATAACGGCAAATTAATTTGCTACTGTACGACAACATTTCCTTCCCTGAACATTAAGTCCCAGTATGTGGCGTAATGAATAGTTCAAATTCTCTGAAACAACTTAAAGGATCACTTTGCCAATTGCACATACCACCCACATTGCAAAGGTACAAAGCCAACCTGCAAAGTAACCCTTTAAGGAGTGGAAGTATGTCCATTAGTTGTGGGATCATTAATTTTAAGGAAGCATGTACTCTACTATATGGAATATAATATTTAACACCGTAAATATTTTTTTTCTCCCATCTGCCACTGTCATGTAATCTGCTTTCCCAGAGGCTAATGTATATGACACCCTATGCAGATATCAACACCCGCTTCAGATACACGGCTCATGTTTCCCCGAGCCCATATATTCCGTCATTCAACACATTAAAATGTCATGTGACGCATGCCCTTCGTAGAGCCCTTGAATAGAAAGGCATCTGATATGTAAATCTAAATGAAGTTCAGACTCCACTCCAGAATATCTTTGCACATTAAACCTGCAGAGATGTTATTGCACGGCTTGAATATTGATTCACGACGCTCTTAATGAATAAAATAAAAAAAATAAAAAGTTAAACAATAAGCGTGACCCCTGAGTATCACCCCGTTGGCACGGGGTCAAAAGACAAGCATGGCAAGTAAGAAGGAGGTGGTGGGGGTGGGGGCGGGGCTAAGTGTCTAAATCTGGTGACCTGAGCCGACAGCACCTGGATCCTGGGAACACAGCCCGTCCTCGACATGTGAAGACATGCTCAGAAAGCTGAACGTCACATTATACGTTTTAATAGTGCCACTTCTACTTCGCACACGTCTTTGTGTTGCACACATACAGTGCATGTGGATACATCGCCTAACCCCACGACACGTCTTTGGTCCAAACATGGCTACTGACCCTGCTGCCCCGCGTTTGGCTCACGGCAGCTGTCAAAATGCAAAGATCACAGTTTGCAAGACTGCATACGTGTGCTTCATGGGAGCAGACGCACAACCTTTAAATGTGTAACGTATATGAAGGTAATACATCTTCTATCACTATCTGTCTCCCTACTCAACTCCAGAGGAAACATAAGCAGCTCTAGACCTGAAGACACTCATGCAATTCTTAACATTTTAACCTGTTTATTCGTCTTTTCTATACTATTATTTGTATTGTGTTTTCAATTTTTCAGTTTGAACCTTTTTGGATCAACATGAGTTTAATTGCATTACTTTGTTTTAACAAATTACAGTTTCAATTCTGTACAGCCCTTTTGGAAAGTGCTCTCAAAGTAGCCCCACATGTATGTAATGTGTGATTTGTAAACACTGTCAAGGGGCAAATCTAAAAGTAAAAGCATTTAATGATGTTTTCTAAGATACAGTCTCCGTTTTAGTTATTTAAGCCTTACAAATATGCGTCCCGATCTCCAAGATGGTTTAAGAAAAACTGAACTTTCAACCCTCACTCACATTCAGAAGCCATCATACACACCAACGTTTTTCATATGTCGAAGGAATCCCCCGTGAACTGTCGATAAACCGTAACCTACTCTGCACCACTCAAAGAAAACAGGACACACAGCTGAGCAAAATTTGTACATCCAACATTAAAGCCAGCTGGCCCACTGCAGTGACTGACAAACAGCTGTGTCAGATGGCAAAAGGCACTCAGGAGCATTTCAGACTAACTGCTATATTTAGGCCAATATAAGCAAGGACAATATCTCCATCAAAGGCTCAGACACACACACAGACAAACGCATAAAATCACTCTATATTAAGACCACAGGTATGGTATAGAATGCAGGAAACAACTGTGACGGTTAAGAGACGCATGCTTTGCAATCGTAAGAATCAGACGGTGAGCAGCTAAGGAGGCTGAGGGCAGAGCAGGGCACTCGTCATGAAACCTTGCTGCTGATGACAAGTCACAGCTTTAGTCATTACTGGCTGTTGAGATGGTGTATTATCTCTGGTGTCTCCTATGATACAACACAATGAACATTGTTAACACAAGTAGGGTCACAGCCCACGTAATACAAATATCTACCCCTAGTCTTATTTTGGAAAAGGAAACCACAACCAAATTTAAAACCGGGCAAATACTAGATTAAGGGGGCTGATTACCGCTTTAATATACATAAACGCACAATGTAGTTAGTACTATGATAGAAACAAAGATGTATACTTGTGAGAGTTTTTTTTTATTCTTAATATACTCACAAAACCATCCGCTGAAGTGATCGTGAGACTCCAACAACTATTATGCACCATATTAAGCAATGGGGTCCAAAGGACCAACGGTGCTGTGACGGTATAAAACCCAAATTAAACTGAGCACATTGGTTCTGTTACTGAGGGAAAAAGATCAGACAAATATGTGCAACTTGTCTCTTGAACATCAAACATTACTCCTCACTCAGCAAACTGAGTGAGGCTTGAACGTACTTGGAGGTCGATCGTGTCCTAAAACTGTCTTCTGTGCGCTCTGCACATTAATGACGTGCCTCACGTGGAGGATGGGAAGCTATAATTACTAAACACCGTGCGGTCACTCCTCAATCACAAACCGCATTACAAAACGGCCCTGGAATACAGCACGTGATTAAAGAGGTGAAACAAGATGCAAAGAAAGAGTAAGCCCACTTTCAGTTGCGATTACTCATCGCTAATCGTTTTTTCCCCCCCAATTGTTGGCAGCTACTTTATTGACTGGTGACTAATGGCATTCAGCTTTTACCCCGACCCTCCTCTGTGTTTTGGTATTGACGACAGCAACGGGATGTGCTTTACGTCATCTTTCCTCTCAGAAATGGAGGGAAATGTGATATGACTAAGCTTTTATCTCAACATCAAGCGACGGAAACATATGGAGGAAAAACAGTGTCAAAATATTGGCTTTGGCCAATAAGCCGTGTACATGGATGGTTGGTTATTTTTGCCATTTTATTTAGCTGAATTAATGGTCTGCCTCCAAAGAACGAGTGCGAGGTCAAAAGGTGATAATAACTTTGTATTGATTAGCAAATGGAAAGAAGTATGTATTTGTTATGTTTTCATGTGCTGTCAGGTGAGGGAGTGCTTATTCACAGTCTCAACATGAATGCATCACTTCATCAAACTTCCTCTGATCCAAGTTCTGCAATTGTCCACATTCACTCAGAAGTGATACAATATTGAGAAGGAATGTGACATGATTGAGACGAGAATAGCAGCAATACATGGCGACCAAGCGGGAAGGTGAATAAATAAAATCTGAATTTGGTGAGGTTGGGAATAAAAACAATGTCCATACATACATCTTTCACCTTCTCTCCAGTCTTAAACTTTGGTCCAGGCTTATGTTTAATCTGTTAGTACTTCAGATCTGTCCTATTCAATCCTAAATCACCATTGGTTTGTATGTTAATTATGAAATGTAGTTTTAATATCCTAATCCCTCCACTGGGAAGATGTTGTCGCTGCTTGTTAAAGAGAACACGGCATGTCTTTGCAGCGCAGTAACACACTTATGCCAAAAGAGGGCGCTGTCATTTTAGATATGAAGCGAGTGTTGCCAGTGCAGCACATTGTGTGGAGTTTCTACAGCAGTGGTGTGAGGATAACAAAACACCTGTGAGAAACGTCTGGAGAGTCCCGTTCACTCAAAATGTAACTGAAGTCTGGAAATGCTTTATGTTTCACCAGCTCAAGATTTATGGTCTCTGAGAGACAATGACTGTCATTGTGTTTGTGTTGCCAATAGTGTTGAAAAATGAGACGATTAACTTCAACAGAAAACGTTCTTCCAGAAGCAGTGACCCAAGAAACTCTGGAGGAGTCGCAGAGGTTCCTGTGAACTGTTTACATTGGAACTACTTCTTCAGCAGGAGAGAAAACTCTTCAACAGAAAACAGCTGTGCTTACCTTCTTGTTGGAAGAGCTTTGGTGAGTACAACCCGAGTCCAGGTTGTTATTGGGGGCAGACACATTGTTCCTGAGAGAGGGAGACCGCAGCCCTTCCTCCCTCTCTCCTTCCTCCTCCTCCTCCTCTTCCTCCTCCCTCCCACTCTCCGCAGAATGTTCAAATTCGTCACTGTCTTGGTCCATCTCCTCCTCGTCCTCATCCTCCTCCTCTTCCTCCTCGCCCTCTTCCTCCCTTC
>CM042219.1:21665803-21728303 GCA_023566465.1 Cottus gobio
GAACAGGGAAAGAGAATTAAGAGGACAGAGCTGAACACCCTCAAATGGCTCCAATAAATCTCACCAATATGACCTTAATAGAGCAGCGGGAGGGAGTGCAGAAGTATTGGCTGTGCACAAGAAACATGGCAACAGGTATAGATCGAGCAGCTGATGTATAGGGGCTCCTGTTGGATGTTCAAACAGCCCAGTAGCAGTGGGACTCTGGAGGAGGCTGAACAAACAAGGGGCGCAAGAAGATACTTTCCAGTATCGCAATATTATGTTTTGTGATACTGTATCGATTTCTAAATCAGTAGTGTGTGTGTGTGTGTGTGTGTGTGTGTGTGTGTGTGTGTGTGTGTGTGTGTGTGTGTGTGTGTGTGTGTGTGTGTGTGTGTGTGTGTTTTTACATTTCTTATGCTTGATTTTAGGAGTCCTGCAAGTACTTTTATTATATTTTCATACTAATATGGGCAAATGTAAACTCCTTGGCTGAGATTGTACAAAAAGTAGTGCTATGATTTACTAACTGCATTTAAAAAAGTTAACTTTTCGTTATTTATGCGGGTTATTCGTACCACACAGTTTCCCTAAAATTAGATTAAAAAAAACTCAATATATTGCCTTGTTCACAGTATTGCAATATCTTGTGATGAATTGTATCCCCTGCATCATGACCCATATTTTCTTGCCAGTGCAGCCTTAGAACAAACCACAGACTGTATACAAGTAGAGTAGTCATCGTGACGTCACCCATTGGTTTGTGGACCGCCGGTTTGAAGCCTAAAATCCTGCAATTTGTCCGTATTAAATATATTTTTTTAAGTATATATAAATATAATAAGGAAATATATTTGAAAGAGTCTAGAAATCCTATAAACACTCTTTGTTTGCTGAACTCTTTGTGTCTCCAATTCAATGCAGAAGCTACAAATCGATGTTTCTATTTAGAGCCGGTGCCCGGTGATGTCTCAGAGGAAGAAAGTGAATCCTCGATCCCCGAGCTGCTCGAAAGAGGGATAATGTTTTGCCACATTTATTTCACACTTCAAATTACTTCACTCTGCCACAAAGCTTCCTCCGGAAAACAATAACTTCTTTTCAACATAAAAGTGGCATTACGGTCTCGTCTATAGGCACCACGCCTCCTCTAAAACAGTCACTCATTATCTCTTTATTTGAATTGTTGCCATGCAACAACCCAATAACATTTTCCTTGGTGGATTTCTGTCATTACTCAGAGAGCATAAATCTTCTTGGAAACCAAGACGATCCATCTTTACTGTGAGGATGGCCTTCAGCCAGGAGGACTCTGGGAGGGACTTGAAATCCCAGTCAGTGCCAGCCAACTATTAAAACTAATGCTATCATGTGCATAGAAAACAATGAAAGAGGGAACCCTAGATGCTATAGCCATGACACAGAGGTCTTAGCGCAAAGTCTCTCACTCACACACACACACACACACACACACACACACAGACAGGCACATGCACACAAGCACTTAGACGCAATCTGGTTTGGCTATTATTTGTTCCATTAGAAAAAGCTTTTCCCCCTGTAAACCACAGGCAGTCTGAAGGCATCCATTTAAATGACTGCCAGCTGAAAGCAAGTCCACTGTTGTCAAGGCAGCAAGACAGAAGTTAAATCACTTGGTGCCATTAAATAATCAATTATTGTGCTGCCTACCCTGGAAGCACACTTCTTATACCTGGGAAATTGTTTTAGACAACCGAAGAAGATAAACAAGGACGCTGTATTTCACACGCTGCAAATAAGCTTCCGGGACACATGCGTTTTTCTTGCATTGCACGCAGGTGATAACGCACAAAAAGCATCCGGCGGACTGATCGGCAGGCGTGGCTCCGTCAGTGGGCGCCGCCGCGTCGTTACCTTTGGTTGAGGTGGGCAGCCGGTGGCCAGTCGCTGCAGCTGTTCTGAGGTATGGCTGGAGAAGAGATCAGAGCAGCACGCCGTGCGGCCCAGTCTCTTCATCAAAGAAGAGATGATGCTGCAGCCACAACCACACATCGACTTGCTCATTAGTAGCCCCGCCGCTCCGGGGGTAAGAAGACGCGAGGAAGAACACAGACGAGCCCGCAAGCCACAGCCACTTCCTGGTCCGTGCCGAAACCCCCTCAGTTGTGCTCACAGCTGGTGGCTTTTCTGTGATTATTCCACATGGAGCTGATCCACAGGTACTCCGCCAACGAGCACGGCCTACCATCCATCTACAGTCAACACAACACAGACCCCGACGCTCACCTTAATCCACAGTAAGCCGCACGAGAGTTGTGAAGTACAGTTTGCCGGTCCATTTCCCTCGCGATTGCGTCCCACTTACTCCGCTGTACTTCTTCTGTCTCTAGCACCTCCTGCTGTAGTTTCCCTTTCCCACATCCACGAAACACCGATACTGTGAATAATACTCCGGGTGCAAGGTCTGTGCCACTACTCGCTTCCGTCTCCCACAATTTCCATGCGCGTCTTGCCACTGCCTTCGGCTGCTGTGCAATGAGGATGCTATCACCGTCAATGCTGCTGCTGCCACCACTGTACAGCCCCCACCCCACCCCACACCACCCCCCCCCCCCGAGCACCAGCGGTAAACCACTCAGACTGAGCTCCTCCAACTTGCCGATAAAAGTGCTTCCCATGACATCTGAGCTCCTGGCTGTTCCATTAATTGAGGAAGCAGTGGACAGAATATTATAAGAAACCCAAGCCACTCTGCATGCACCAGAAGGGCCGATAAGCATGATACAGCCGGAGGTGCAGAGGGGGAGGGGCCCGGGGAAAGCGTTTAAGGGACAATAACGGAGCGGATTATTATGGTAATAATCTCTCACTGCGGTCAAGATGAGGCTGATGTCTGCTGTAATAATTTCAGAAACAAAATGACCACTTTAAAAGCCGAACATTTCTCTCAATGACAGTTTCTCTAACTGATAAATGGTGGAAAATAAACGCTGTAAATTACAGCTCATATTTCAGTTATTAAGATCACATTAATGCAAATAGACAGAGCACATTATATATGATACATGCAGCCAGCATGACTGTGATTAGTGCCAACATCTGCAATACAAGTGTGTCCTTTTTAATTCCCTTGGGAGTCAACATCAGCCACAGCATCAGCGAGGGCGCCCGTTCACCGCACACCTCATCACCGATGTTTAACACCGTTCAGCACAGTAGCTAATGGTTACCAGAGCTGACGAAGCTGTGAGGCCTTGGGAGGGAGCGAGTGGGAGGGGCGGCAATAACGGCACGGCAAAGATAGACCAAAAGAAACTGAGAATGGGTTCTCTGTTAAAGGAACAGCAGCGGGCTAATAATAGCACACACACATAATAACATTAAACGGCTCAATTAGATTCACTGCCGGCCATTGGCACAAATACAAAAGACAATTTGGTGCAAGAAAAATTGGACGATTGGGGGTTTTCTTTCGGTAGATTCGGTGCATTTTGTTGCCTCACTTTCATCACTCTGGCCAGCAACTGATTTCAGGTTATGACAGGTGTATTTTTCTATTACTTTGACTCTATTTATGGATGTTTATTTATATGGACATCAGAGAAAATATAATAAACACATTTTCATCATATATTATTATGTTATGACTCAATAAACCACTGCGATGTTTCACGCAAACTGCATCTTGATAGACGGGGAACTAACTTTTTTCTTAATAAATATATAAAACACAGACCTTTTAAACTATTTGAAGGTTTGGATAATTTGATGGACATATTTCACTTCATTCTGACATTTTATCGACAAAACAATTAGTCCAACAATCGAAATATGAATTTAAAAACACTCTGCACAGGTTTCTGTGGTCAGGGTTAATTTGCCGAAACAACCAATGAGCTGACTGTATGCAACGAGCCAGAAACCCATTCAGCGACCTTGTGTGCATGTGATGTCTGGCTTTGTGCGTTTGACAGCTCAGAATCGAACAGATCTCCTCCAGTTCTTTTTTTTCCAACAACGTTGTCCTTTTCACCCGTCGCTTCTGCATCGACGCCGGTATTTGTTTCACCTTGGAGGTCTAGCTAGACGCTGCGACACGTCTCCTCTCAGTTTGTCTTGCTAGGAGCAAATCTGAGTCTACTAATGTCTGCATATATGGTTTAATGTGAAAATACGCCACCTCTTAAATTGTCTTCATGCATGAATACACCTTGAATGCGTCAATTGAAGTGTGTATCCACGGAGGGTACACCAGTGCTCTGGCCCCGGGCCGTCCACCCTGTTGTTCAGTGCTCTACTACAGGCTGGCTGGGTTAAATGACGCAGAGACACCCACTCTAAAATAGACAGCCATTAGTCTCTTTTCAACTGGATATTGCAAAAATGACAAGCACGGTTATTTCTACATCCGTTTATTTGGGTGGCGTGCATCATAATTTGGTGTGCAGCTGTGATTGATTGCAAATAGTGCACAAAGTAATAAAAAAAAAAAAAGGTGGTGAAACTGCGAATAATGAAGCACTTAAAGATGTTCTCCTCACTCACTCGCTCGCTGCCACATCGTGGTGCTGTTGATGAGAGTGCTACTAAAGGTGACACCTCACTGTGAATCACTGCAACAGAGGTTTCTTCCGACACCAGGCTGCCGTCTCCCCCGGGAAACAAAACAGAAATTGAACACATCAAACACAGAGACCTAATGTATAACTACCTAGAAAGAAAAAAAAGGTAGCACTATCAGAGCTTATCCGGGGACAAAGGTTTGCATTAACGAAAGTCAAGCCTTCCCTTTAAGGTACGCAGCTGTGAACAGCGAGTGTTTTGTCTTAAACCAGAACACTCCAGACGGAAGAATAAGTGTTGTTCTTTTCTCGGGCCATGACTGAGAGACAAAAAGGTGAAAGGGTGCCCTGCTCATCATTTATAAATATTACTTTTCAGCGCGTCAGCTCACCGCTTGCTTCCGTATTGATCTATAAAGAGGCGACTCTCTGCACCATCGCCGAGGGTTTCAGAGGAAGACGTAATGACTCAAAGCGTACATGCGGCACGAACGGGGAGAATTGAATCCCAGCGGGCCGGCTTGACTGACATCTCACATGGAATGAATATCGCTGTATTACTTGTCCTGTGAAAGAAAGAAAAAAAAAACGAACCATATAAATTCTACAGTCTGCATTGTGCCTCCTCAAGTAAGACTCAGCACTGCATTTACTGAACAAACGCTGGTCTGATCAATACCGGGCTCTATAACGATCTGTGTTGTTTCTCGCACTCAAAGGGGAGAATGAGGCATTGGACAAAGCAGTTGATGAGTTAACAATAAGTGCAATTTGCAAAGTAAATCTAATGCTTATGCCACTGCCATCCCCATGTGGTGATTGTGTAGTCCTAAAAGTGTTTATGGACTGGATACAAAATCTACCACAATAGGCTTAAAGAGCCAGGAAATGGATGAAAACTCTGCACTTCATCAGACCTGCAGGCTGACTTGAAAAAAACTTGTTTAGTTTTTAAAAGAAAATGAAAAGGCCATAACATGTGTTTGATAAAAATCTCAACAATTGATGGAAAAAACAGCAGCCTGAAGGCCGACGCATCTTTTTGTACTTCAAATTTAACATCAATTAAAAAGTCAACCCATCCTGGAAGACAGTGATCACAGCTGTATTAATCTCTCCACCTACACTCACAGGGTGGCTCAAAACCTGTTGTCTCATCTTCTATTGTCGTCTGATGTGTAGCATCATTACACTAAAGGCTTATCTCACGCATGCTGATCCCCTCAGGAGCACAATATAGCCTTTAGTGTTTTTACAGACTAAAAAAGTAGAAATCAATGTAATCATTGCTTTTTTCCCCTGCTTGTAAACATCTTGTGCCACGAAATGTTTCAATTTACCCAAAGACAAAATAATGATGTTGTTTTATCATGTATATTGTATGTTCACATTCTCAACACATGAAATACTGAAGCACTACCTCAATACATCATTTATAATATTTCCCCAAAAACGTGCACGACTCAAACTCCTGCACTTCATCCTTAATTATGCTTTTGTGAAGCTTTGTATTATTCTTCATTACCGAGACATTTCATGGCTTTTCAACCATGAAAAAAAAATTCACAAATTCCATTTTTTCTTTCCCCCGATACAAACTGACACCAAATTCCTTGTTATGAATTGATGGTGATGATGCGATACCAGTGTCTAGAGCCAAAGACACTGTAAACCTTGCTGTATAAATCTAATTGGGATATAACAGGTCACAAAAACATACCTTGACCTCTACCTCTTATTTTTGTGTGATATTTGTTTTCTTGGCAAGTAAGTAGATTTATTTATATGCAAAGAAAATAAGAGTCAGAGAAAATACATCATGGCAAAATGCTTAAATGTATAATATACCATGTTCATATTGCCGCCCCTTAAAAACTAAACTTGTGCAGTTGAGGTATAAATCATATTGTTTCTTAATATTGTCCTGATGTCAATGTAAATCACTAATTTCTGCAAAATCGATATGATTTACCAGCCTCTATATATCCTGGACTCAACTGTTGAGTAAACCTACAGCTCGCTCTTCACGGAGAAAAGTGATGAAGTCACGAGTGAGACATTGAGGTATAGCCAGTTGAAAATAACCACTATAATGTTTATAGAGTCTATAAACCCCACAAACAAACAAATATAACTATTAATGCCAGCAGAACCTCACAGGAGGTAAATTATTAACCAGAAAGTGTCATAATATTTAGTGTTTAAATACCAAAGTGACACGCTGAGCAATACGATTTGTAGGCAAATTATTCAGCGGTTATTAATCAAGTGGCGAATGGTGCCATTAATCTCTTCAAACCAATTAGTGGTTGATGCATTTAAGTGGGTTTGCAAATGATGTCCTCAATTACCAGGGAGCTCCCAATTTTTGCCATTTTGAAAGGAAAACGCACTGACGAAGTGGGACAGTTTAACGGTCTGCTAAAAAAGATGAGTTATTCAAAACCACACAAATCTGTGTGTCACTTTAAACAAAAATAAATCCCCAACATTCTCACATGATATGTGGTTTGCAGACGGATGATTTTCTCTGAGTAGGCTGCACTCTAGTGGAGAGAAGGCAGATTGTGGATCATTGCTCACCTCTTGAGACCATTAAAAGCATCTGCATGCATTTACGAGCAGAATTATTTTATCCACACGGTTGATTATCAAAGGTTAAATCGATGTGCTGAGGGTTTATCATCCATCATGTATCTTAATACAATTAAATAAAGTAATAATACATGCATAAATACGTAATAGGGCTGGGCAATAATTCAATTTAAATGTATTGTCTTTTGATGGAATCATACAGAGATGAAGTCATACATTGATAATAAGCAAATCCTTGAAATATTTTAAAGGAATATCACTTCAAGAGTGTAGTTTAGTTTTTACATCACACTTAACATTATTATTCAGTTCAATGAGATGTGCATATTGAATTTTTATTTCAATGTAAAAATTGTTTAGTTTGCATAAAATGTCTTAATTAAAAGGAGAAAATACTCATTACTGTTCATTTGTTAGGAGTATGCAACAATAGGCTTTACCATGTTGCCATTTCATACAAAATATTGATTTACTCATCTTAAAACACACGCTACCGTAAGATATATAGTTAGATATGAAATTACCGATATTGTGATAGTTGATTTCGGCTAAAAGATCCAGCCACAATACATATTGTACCATCAGAAAATGACACAAAAGACCGTCAACAGAAATCATCTATGGGCTCAAAGCCAAAAGAAGTCCAGTAAAGTCACAATTTCCTGTCTCCCCAACACAGGGACAAAGCAGGATTTCCTGTTTCCAACAGGATCCCTAAAGCATGAATGAGTGAGAAAGTGCTAACCCCTCAAAGGATGGCACAGATCCTCACATCGACACCCATCTCGTCCTGTTACACTGACAATTAAACACAAAACAGCCTCAGAACATAACACACAAAAAAAAAAGAGATGTAGATCTCGTGCCTGGATTCTCTCAAACAGCAGCGAGATATATATTCAAACCACTAAACGCCATCAAAGGAAACAGGAAATGATGCCGCAAACTGGAACTGAGAGCTGTTACAACTCATCTTCTGTATCCATCAAAACAATATAAATACACAAACATCAGGAGGAAAATCTTTTAGAAGTTTGGTACCCAAAACAGTGCATAACTGGTTAACCAAAAATACTGACCCCCATTTGCCTTTGTCCTTTAGTGTATACAATTAAAAATCTGTTTATTGAAGATATACATGGCATCTCCATCCATCCATCCATTTTCCACCGCTTATCCGGGGTCGGGTCGCGGAGGCAGCAGGTCAAGCAGGCTGACCCAGACTTCTCTCTCACCCGCAACATCTACCAGCTCATTCTGGGGGATCCCGAGGCGTTCCCAGGCCAGCTGGGAGATATAATCCCATGGCATCTCATATACTTTTAATCTGCTCCAGACTGTTGGCGTCGGTGACGTCTCATTAGGACTCGTGGTTATGTGCATTGTAAACATGACGTCAATCACAAGGAAAAATATGTCCAAATGTATGAATAAAACGATAGAGTCACTGTCGTTAAAGTTGCTTAAACTTTCTAGACTTCCGAAATGTGCATCAGCAGCGATTTCTTTAGAGTCCCCAGCAGCTATCCTCCATTATCAATTGTGTGTACGCTCCTCTCTGGAGCAGTCAAAAGGCGGTTCTGAATTATTTACAGAGAATGAGGGGGTGAGAGGTGTGGGACTGATTAAGGAGCGACACAGAGGATGGCGAAATCTCAGACCTTTTACTTTCTGCTTAGGAAGCGGTTTCAAATTCAAATTTATAAAAGAAAGGACCTTTCATTGAAATGACAGCTGTGCCCTTCTTCCTACATGGGTGCTGCAGACTCTTTTATTCTATTAATTCATGTTCAATCTATAATAATAATAAAAAGAAATCTCTGCCGGCAAATGTAACAGCCTGCTCTGTTCAATGAACAAATAAGTGATTTAGTTTCCAGATGAAACCCTCTGTTTTTCTCAAGTACTATTTGTCAAAAAATAAATGTAATAACTGAAAAGACGCATTCGTCATTTCTTTTTGCACAAAAATAAAATGACAGATTCATAATTTTCTTGAGCACAAGGAGAGGACACTGAGGATTCACATGGGGAAGTTGCACATTCAATCCCAAACCCTCGTGCTGAATTATTCAAACGTCCATATCACATTTCCTTTATCCGGTCCCTGGGACCAGTGGTAACAGTTTTAGGGGAAGACAATGTTAACATTTTGACATACGAGTGCCAGTCCGCACTTTAAAAATGCAGCAGCGAGCCAAGCAGGGCACTATGTGCTATCGCTTTACCTTTAATTCACAGGCGCGTGCAGAGGATGAATAATTCACGCCTTGCACCACACTCATGGCTTTAAAAGGAAGAATCCTCCTCCCGGCGATGGGAACTGAATACGCCATGAACACATTAACCGTGTGCCTTTGACCCCGTAACCACACATGCAACGACCTCAATGTTTCACGATGATCGGTATTTTCAACTTGACCCTCTGACCGTGTGCTAAGCGTGAAAAGGTGCTATATACCAGATTGGTAGCATTTCTATTGCCACTCAACGGATCAACCTACCGAAGGCTGAACTAGCAGCTAACTGTGCTAGCAACTAACTGCTAGCAGCTAACTGTGCTAGCAGCTAACTGTGCTAGCAGCTAACTGTGCTAACGGAGCAAACTACGGCAAATGTGTTGACAGAGCCACTAGTGTTGTATACTTTTTTTTTAATAAAACGCTGAAACCAACCCCTGCTTTTTATCCGATTAATAATCAATCAAACAAAGTAATAGTCGATTGATTAATTTTGTATCAAAGTCGCTATAGCGTCAGCCCCCTCCAAAATGTTTCATAATTGGGACAAATTTGCCAATATTCAAGGTTTCCAAATGTTTCAAATGATCCATACCAATGTCTACACACACGCGCACACACACACACACACACACGAGTGAATTCACCTCCTGTTTGTTCATAACAACTTCAACAACTTCCACTGTGTCTCGTGCACAAGTGTGAAAGGTCTGCATCCTGCCTGAGATGCTGACAATGAAACCCAGGGTGGGGCCTTCCGTACAAACACGACAGCAACATGTTCTCGCCCTCCTTGATCTTTGTGGCACCTCGTTTCTTTTTCATTAGCCAACACATGGTTACACATCCTCAAAACAAAAAAAGGGCGCCGATGAAGACGACTTTTACTTTTGGCAGGGCACATTCTCCAAAAGGTTAAGGACCATACTGTAGAAGACAGATAGGCAATGAATAATAACAGAGATATGCAAGTCATAGCACATAGAGCTGAAACAATCAGTCAACTAGACATGTGACAATCAATCTGCAACTAACTGGATAATCAACTTGTTTCTGTTTTATATCACTGCAAACAGCATATCTTCTGGTTTTTGACTGCTGTTCAAACAAAACGGGTATTCAAAGAAAGCGACTTGGGCTCTAAGGACTTGTGATGCGTTTTACATTCAGCAGACCATAAACAAACCTGCAGATCAATTGATAATGAAAAACTGTCAGTAGCAGTAAGCCTGTGCGGCGCTGCCACTAAACCACGACATGAAACTGAAAATGAAAGCATGTTTTCTGTTGTGTCCCATCATGTAAAACAAACTGCATTTCATCTACAGCTGGATTACTGACAAATATACACTGTGGCATCTCTTACTTCGATATTAGATGACATCACCACAAGCCCACGTCTGTTCTTAAAGACGAGAAAAACAAGACTGTACAACAGCAACGAGAGATATTTATACTGATGTAAACCCCTCTGTCGGCTCTTCTGGTGTCCTGAGTCTTAATTGTACATGTTCTGGTCTGGAGCATGTTATCATACAGTTTGGATCCTTTCATGCATCCAGTGTTTCCTGTAGGTTAAGCCTGTATTCAAGGTGGCTCATGCCACAGAGGAATGGGAATAAAAGGTACTTGATAACGGACCCTGACATGGGAAATGTGTTGCTAGGAAACAACTGGGTTCAAGCTTACATCCCATCACCTGTTGACAACACCTAACGACAAACACTAACGTGGCATCACCTGGAGCCCGTTAATGAGGTTTGTCAATGCGTTTGTGAGTGTGTGAAAGGGGTCTATACATTAGCCAACCTCATCTTCACCTTTTTAATTGAACCGTCATCTCTTTTTGCTTTGTTTACCTTCTAGGTTTTATTTCTCATTTTCTGACGGAGCATTTACATTGTAAACAACCAATCCGTATTTAATGGTTTTGTTGAGTTACATTATGATGTGTTCAGGCTCTATTCAGTGAAAAGAGCATTAGGCGAAGGTAAATTATAACTGTATGTTTTCACATGTGATCTCGTAAAATGGGGTTTTGGTGAAAAATTTGAATAAACAGTTTTTACAACATAAATAGATATTCAAGATCTATGACATGTTAATCTTTTTTATAATACATCATTAAATCTACTAAGATTTGTTATCTTATTATTTGAATAGTGTTTTAAAAAACTATATAACAAATTATTTTTGGGACAAATGGAGCTTTGTAGACCAGCTTCTATAGAACAACAGAGGGATCTGTATCTGCCAACATGGATCATCAATGATCAGCAGCAAAAAGAAGTGATCGGGAATCTCTAAAAGTTACATTCGCGCCTTTTTATATGTTGTGCTGATCCGATCCGTGAGTTTTATGATCCGTTGCACCACTTTTTATAATTGCTAGATATTATTTTGATCCCAACATCCAAACAAAGCCTCAGATACACCAAGGCACACTTTATACAGCCTCTCTGTTGTCTACAAAAACACCACACGTGTACTCTGACCCATTCAAAACAACCACAAACCTCACCATTCCTGTGTGTGAATCTATGCAATGAACACCCACACACACCCCCCCACACACACCCCCACACACACACCCACACACACACACCCCCACACACACACACCCCCACACCCCCACCCACACACACACACCCCCACACCCCCACACACACACACACACACACACACACACACACACACACACACACACACACACACACCTTCCCGACCCCTGAGAAGTTGACACAGTTGCAGTGTTTACTTACAGTTCTCTCTGTCCGTCTTTGTTCGGGACACAATTGGTCTTCTCCACTCCAGGTCCGACTCTAAGAGTTGATTCTCTCTGTGGACAAAGAGAGGGAAAAGAGCCGTCAGCGCTGCAAAGTCAGGGGTCATCAAAGAGTTAACAGGCCGTGGGGCCGTCTGCAATACGAGAGGAGAAAGCAGGAGGGCCAGAGCAGTGAGATAAGGATGCTGGCATTTCACAGTTTATTCTCCAAAACCCAGGAAGAACGCGCCAAAAAACTGAAATTTAACAACCTGGCACAACATACAACACCTGCATCGGCGCTCGACAGTGAGTCACTGCCACAGATGCGTCAGTTCTTCCTCCGTCTCATCGGAGGGAAGTGAACAGGGAGAAGCTGATGGCAAACCAGTGCACGGCTAACCGCAAGAACACGACGGTACCGCTTTGCAAAGCAAACTGAAATTTAAATTCTCCTCGCTTTTGTGCGAGGAATAAGGCACGTCCTGATCCGTCGCTTTGGGTTGCAATCTCATACTTTTATATAACTGGATGTTGATTCAAAATATATGTATCTGACACAGTTAAATAACAGCTGCCAACTCTGACGCGCCTTATTTTCCACTTCCTCGTCCACAGATCTGTGTTTAAATTGTTGACATGCTATGAATAAAGGTTTCACTGTTACAACAGGACTCACTGCACGATATGATCAGCATTTCTTACCAATAATGTTCAATTACAGTAATTGTAAAGTTAAGAGGAAATGAAAATACTTTTTTTTACCCTTTTAGATCATATCTCCTGTCATATTGTACACGTGGTTAACAACAACAAGCGTATTTTTCTCCCAGTAAAACTAAATGTGTATACATAGTAATATGTAGTGTGCTTAATTGTTTTTAAATCTTGTTTTCTTCTGCATTATGTTTTGATGCTTTTATGTGACGCACTTTGAATGGCCTTGTTGTTGCAATGTGCTAAACAAATAAACTTGCCTTGCCTTACATAAGCCAGTCCCCACAATGTTCAACCAATAACATCCATGATACTAGTAGAGCGACTATCACCCCAGTCCCTGATTGTTATCATTCCAATCCATAACTCAAATCAACACATCATAAATCACTCAATATCATATTTCTGTACCCTAGAGTTTAATTTGCTGAACAGGTCAAACACAGACAAAAGGTGTTGGTTTTTAGCACCTGGGTAGAAACATAATTAGACCCACTAGACTCACCAGCAGTGCTTGTGTGGAGAGAATAGGATTTCTAAGTTGACGCAAACAAAACTGGATATGATCTTCCAGTTCTGGGAAATGAACAGATGTCCCGACATCCAGCTGTTTGACATTTGATAACCGTGAGACAGAAAGATGGTCAACGGAATAAAAAGTCTCACAATTTGGGATTCTTCGTTTTGGCTTTTATTTGCAAAGAAGCACAGAATTGAAACTGAAGGATCTCAAGATAAACAGGAGAATTAATACTCAGCCAAAGTCCCTTTGGCTCCAGAGTGGGGTACCGAGTATACACATACTTGTGCTATTCAGTAGGGGACTATACTGGCCTCTTAAACCTCTTCTTAATATGGACACAAAGGTATGCCGCAGCTGTCATTTCAAACACAAAATAACCCACCTTTAAACTCTTATATTAAAAGCTTTCTAGGAAAAGTTCTGAATGTTTCCCAGAGGCCTTTGAGTGAGGCAAACACACAGGTTATGGATGACTGCAGCTCCAGTCTGGGTCAACTGGGTCTGGATGTGCCAAATAAAACGAGTCTACATGGAGGAATGCAGCTGCCGTGTTTCCTGGCCTTGGTTCAGTTTGAGGAACTCTGTTCACTGAAGACGGTTGCATAACTCAGTGCCTCGCTCATATTATTTATCAAAATCCTTGCTCCAATTCGGGATTTGCTGTGGAAAACCATACAAGTTTTAAGTATTTTAACTTGTATATGCACTTTTGTGTGCACTTGCTTAGAGGACACAGCAGTGATATTAAACCTAATGATCACCAATTGCTCTTCATTTATTTACACAACTAAAATACATTACTTTGTTATTATTATATAACAATTCATAAAAGAGCACAACAAACTAACAAAAGATATACCACAGAAATAACTTGGTGATGCAACAAAAGCATAAAAACACTCGTCCTGCTTTAGGGGTCTCTTCAGAATAGTTGTCCTTTCCTTTTGGCTCAATTTTGAATAACATTTGATTTGACAAAACTAAAGATAACGTTTGAGACACAATAAAGGAAATAAGGGCCTGTAGTTGTAGGGGTCTTACTTGTTTTGACTTCATTATGAAATGTGGGAAACGAGTCAAAAAGAGAGAATTTGCTCCACAATTAACATCCTGACACCATTATTTCTGAAATGCATAACTAATATCTGAATGGTAAATATTTTTCATATGGCTATGCGATAGTTTCAGGGTCGGAAATGAACTTATCTCACCAGGTGAGCAGGCTGCACCTTGTGTTGCAGCCTCGTCGAGTGACGTTGACAGAAAAAGGAGTTAGCATGTAGCTCTATCCAGCCATAACATAATCTTCCCGAGCGTGTCTTTCTGTGGGGCCTCTTTTCTGTCCGCCAAATATTTTACCTGCTCGGCCTGCATAATTTCCCATCGTAACATACCAAGCATGCATTGTATATTGTAGACCAGGCATGTCCAAAGTCCGGCCCGCGGGCCAATCACGGCCCGCGGCCAGATTTCATACGGCCCGCAGCTTCGGCCTTATAATGTGTTAGTTATGGCTCGCTAGCTCTGTCAGAATAAATAAATAATGCGAATGTAAAGATGTAATTCCTCCTTTCACCACACGGTGGCAGCACCGTTCTAATGCTATCTGGCTCTGCATCCGTGCCGCGAACCCTTCTCGAATCACTTCTGCCATGGCGACCGCAAAAAAAAAGAGAACAGTTGACAGTGAGGGCCGCCGCTTTCAGGAGCGGTGGGAATTACAATACTTCTTCACTGAAAATCGAGGCAATTGTGTTTGTCTAATTTGTAAAGAGGCGGTTGCCTTGTTTAAGGATTTCAACGTAAAGAGACACTACGAGACTAAACATGCTACAACGTACGACAAGCTAACAGGGAGTGACCGCGCTGACAAAGTGAAGCAACTCCAAGCTGCTCTGGCATCACAACAGCGATTCTTCACGCGGGCCTCTGAGTCAAAGGAAAACATAACAAAAGCCAGCTATGAAGTAGCCATGTTAATAGCTAAACATGGCAAACCTTTTACTGAAGGTGCGTTCATCAAAGACTGGGTCATGAAAATGGTGGAGAACATTTGCCCCGAGAAGAAGCAAGAATTTATGAATGTTTGCCTGGCACGCAACACTGTGGCACGGAGAGTTGAGGACATATCGTCAGATATTCAGAGACAACTGGGGGACAGGGGAGGGGCTTTTGATTATTTCTCATTGGCCTGCGATGAAAGCACCGATGCATCTGACACTGCACAACTACTTATTTTTTTAAGAGGAGTTGATGACAACATGAACGTGACAGAGGAGCTGCTTGACCTCAAAAGCCTTAAAGGGCAAACCAGAGGAACAGATGTATTCGTTTCTGTTTGTGAAGCTGTTGATGATATGAAACTACCGTGGAGTAAAGTTTCTGGGATCATTACCGATGGTGCGCCTGCCATGGCTGGTGAGCGAAGGGGATTGTCCACATTGATCTGCAATAAAGTCAGCGAAGAAGCAGGTAACGCTATCAAACTTCACTGTATCATTCACCAGCAGGCTCTCTGCGCCAAACATCTCAAATGTGACGATGTTATAAAACCAGTGGCAAAGGCAATCAATTCTATTCGCTCTAAAGCTCTGACCCACCGACAGTTTCAGCAGTTCTTGCGTGACATCCAGGCTGAATACGGTGACGTAATATATCACAACGATGTGAGGTGGCTAAGTCGGGGGTCCGCACTGCAGCGATTTTTCTCTCTCAAAGAGGAAATTGGAAATTTTTTGGCTGAGAAGGGACAACCAATGGAAGAACTGTCCGATCCTGTATGGCTGGCAAATCTGGCTTTTTTGGTTGACATAACAAAGCATCTGAATGCGCTGAATGTTAATCTTCAAGGAAAAGATGCAGTGGTGAGCCAGCTATACGCTCACATCAAGGCCTTTGGAACCAAACTGCAACTTTTCCAGAGACACTTGTCCCAAACAGAGCCCTGCACCGCGCACTTCCCAGCTTTGAAAGAGGTCATTGACAGTTTCCCACAGGACAACATCGGTGCACAAATGAAGAGTTACGCAACAGCTATCGCATCTCTTTCTGTGGAATTTAACAAACGCTTTCGGGACTTTGCAGTTATTGAAAAGGACATGTTGCTGTTCTCTTCTCCCTTCTCCGTGGACCATAATGATGCTCCTCCACAGCTGCAGCTGGAGCTCATTGAGCTGCAGTGTGACGATGAGTGCCGCGGAAAACACCAGCAGTGTTCTCTTGTTGACTTTTACCGGCAGCTGGACAAAAGCAGGTTTCCAGAAATGCGGTCATTCGCTAAGAAAATGCTGAGCTTATTCGGCTCCACATATTTGTGTGAGCAAACATTCTCAGTCATGAACTTTAACAAGAACCGATTGAGGTCAAGGATGAGTGACTCCCACTTGCGTGACATTTTACGCATCTCAACCACTGCTCTCAAGCCAGACCTGGTCTCTTTACTGAAATCTAGATCCCAGTATCACCCTTCCCATTAGTGTCAGCAAGTTATCTGTTCCTTGATCAATCTGAAATTGAGTGTTTTGAACGGTAACATCTGTCACTATTAACAGTGACAAGCCTAAAGCACACTAATGCAATTGGACTTATGGCACTTATGTTATTAAACTCTTGAATAAGATATGTGTTATAACTGTTGATGTTATGTACCTGCTTTCTGAAAGATCTTGTAAAAGACAAAGGCAAAATTCACTTGTTTTAAAGTTTAATGATAACAGACCACTTTGCATTACTTATAACTCCTGTTTAAAATGTTCATGAGGCAAAGATATTTAACTCATGGAAATTGAAGGTATTCTATACAGTTTGTTCAATGTTATCTGACTGAATGAAAGGCGGAATTGTGTTTTTAGAGTTGTTCACGTCTGCCTGAGTGGCTTATATTTGGTTACATTGTCATTTGAAAAATAAAGTTAATTGTGACAATGAAAATTTATTTATAACAGTGTGTATTTTCATGTAACTTTTGTGGTTAAAAAAATGTCAGAAGGAACTATTGGCCCCCGGGCATCTTCACTTTATCAAATTTGGCCCTCTTTGCAAAAAGTTTGGACACCCCTGTTGTAGACCATGAACTGGTATTCCAACATGGCGAGACAAACTCCGAGAGGCGTTGGAAGAATGTCCTTAATTCCTGCTGCAGGTGTGAACGTCGAGCCCCGTCTGGTTGACATGTTCTCACACAGCAGTGCCGCGAGTCTCCAACAGATTAATAATAAAAAAAACAGGCCTCTTCTCGTCACATTGGACACGAGCTACAGACGTGACTCATTCTGTATTTATTTTTTTTCTTTAGCATTTTTAGTTCCAAGCTCTGTGGTCCACATAAGCACTTTGAGTATCATTCACCAAGGAAATATCCTGAAGAGCCTCCAAAATGAGGATGCCAAGAGGAGGAGGAGGGGGGGAGGAGGATGCATTAGGGAAAAGCAAAAAAGGAAATATTTAAATGAAAAGCTCAAGAACCGCAGGTGAATCTTCACATTAGCAGCTTACTTAGCTTACTGCACAGTCTTAACTTTGCTTGCATGGCAACTAATGACTACCTTTCATTACGCTAAGGTGGGTCCAGCTCTCCTACAGTCAGGGAGCTGCCTGGAGCAGCTACTAACAGTACAGCCAGCAGTACAGAGCGGGGGAGAAGACACTTCAAAAATCACTGCTGGAATGCAGACTCATTTCCTCTGCGACCCCACCTTCTCAACAGCTTCTGCCTCCAATTCCAGGAGCTTTCTACACCGAGCCACTGAGACCTGACCATCACAATCATGACACAATTTGCAGCTGTGTTTCAGCAGTTGAGAGAAAGAAAAAAAGAAAAAAAAGATTTCCCCTGCAGCAAACTACCTCACGTTACAGTCATGCAAAGCAGGCGTTACAAAGTCATTAGAGACTAATGAATAGAGGCCGAATTAATGAAAGAGTAAGATCACACGAGTCGGGGTTGGGTTGTTGATTGGTGTTGTTACGTCAAAGAAAAATCATTTCAAGCTTTTACAGACATTGTTATTAAACTTGTAATGGAAGCTATAAAGGATGAGAGGCAGGCTCAGTTGAGATTTTCACACTTTAAAAACGCTTCTCCTTTCCTTTGTGCTGCGCGGAAAAGATTCACAACAATTTGTCAACAGACCAGGTCGGTGTGTTCCTTAAAGCGTGTTCGTTTTTTTAATCTTTAGTGTCACACAATTTGATTTGTCACGTGCCCTAATTTGCATCACACCAACACTCAGTCTGCAGTTGTGATGTCGCCTAAAGTTTCAACTAATTGGAGAGAAACGGAGGATCCGAGTGACGGCTGCGGCGCATGGAAATGAATGCAAAGTTGGCTTCAAATGATTTTACAGTGGAAGCGAGCTCATTGTGCACTGGTTCCCAGAGGCTACACATATTGAGCAATGATGACAAGCAATCAGCATATAAATATCACATTTAGCATGATAAATATCAGGTGTAAAAAAACATATGATTCAGATTTGATATCCTATAATTTAAAGTTTGCATGATATTGAGAGGGACATATGCCAACATGTGTCTACTGCCAGATAATAAACATAACAAAGACAAACACAACTAATCTTTTGTTCGGCGCGTGATATCATCTTTTCTGTTTCCTGTTATGTCAACAACTAGCCCAACAGTTTTGTGGAGCGTATTATCGTACGACAGTGTACTTAATTACTTACATTCTCCGCATTAAATTAGGTGGTACTTTATATTAAATATATATTTAGTAACATTGATCGACTGCGGATTATATGGGAGACACGCTTGTAAATTAATCTTTTTGGCACTGGAGACCGTCGGTGGCACAGAAACCCACGGGCAGACAAAGATGTTCTTAGAGAGCAGATTAAAGGCGTTTCATCCCGGAGGAAATCTAGAGGAACCTGAGCAGCGACGTGCTGCTACCATGGAAACACAGATAAGCCAACAGATGCCACGACTTTGACCATTACCAAAATACTTTAGTGCTCAAAACGTAGAGCGGCCATCCAAAATGGTAATTCCAGGAAACAGGATATTACCATGTATAATCACAACACTGACACAAAACCACATGTTAAAACTTAATTTTGTCTCTTTTTTTGTTTTATTAAAGAAGTTTTGTGGAGGAATAGTGTCCCACTCATTATTTAGTGTTTAAAGAGCTTGGCCCAAACAAAACAAAAACAAAAGGGAAAAGGTAATTGCTCTTCAAACTGCCAAACACAAAGTCCTGAATAAAAACAGATTTACTGTGAAGCAAACAATTCGCACCGCTAGCTGGAATATTGGATCTTTATAATTGCCATGTGATCATTTACAGAGGCATGCAGAGGGAGAGACGTGGTGTAATCAATCACTGATCCAAGAAAAGATACATTACCGTTTTTAAACAAGCAATGAATACAGAGGAATAGTGGAAAAAAAGCAAATGCAAAAGGTGGCAGCTAAACAAAAAGTATAGCCAGACGTGAAACATGAAACTGTGCCAAACATCCTGATAAATATATATCATTAAAAAGTGAAAACATCTGGGTGCCCTATTGAAGAAAACATTCATGTATGGATCTAATTCTGACAGGAAATAAACTATAGGGCTCCTATGCGATAGGCCGTAATACTCCCACTAAAAAGAAATTAACAACTTATGTCCTTCTTTAATCGAGTTCCACGAGTATACAGAAATGCTGCAAGGCAACAATGCAATTCAAGTGGACATTTAAGTCGACAGATCGAGAGCCAGAGAGCTGCTAGACAAAACAAAAACCCTTGAAACCGCAGCAAAGAAACAAGAGAAGCAGAAACGCTTTCCGACAAGAGACAGAAGGGACCAAACCTGCCAGTCGAGGGACTGCGTAGGGGCTCTGGAAACGCTTGCCGGTGCTTTGGGGTACAGCGTGTTATCTGCAGCGGCGCACACCTCCCTCTTTGAAGTGATGCTGAACACCGACTGAGCCAGGGGCAGCGAAGGTGGAAGGTGGGAGGCTAGAGGAAAAGCAGAGAGAGAGGAATAAACAGTGAGAAAACAACGATGGGGTTGCTAAAGACAAAAACTAAACATGTCCGTTAACTTTCATCTTGTAATGTCAAAAATAAAAAAAATGCACCTCAGAGATCAATCAATTTAGAGCAACTTTGTTTTGAAGCGGAGCGAAACATTTCAGGTTACATAGCCCCGATTGTTTTCCCCTTTATAGTCCACTTTTATTTTTAGGGAGGCCATCTTTCCTTTGAGGGAGTAATGAAGAAAGCACATGGTGGCCATGCTGGGGCCTGATAGGCTGCATTGAGAGGATGTACACAATCAGGAGGCAAAAGGAAGGAAAGTGAAATGACAGCCGTTTTGCCGGCTCCTTCTGTTCACTGCAACTCTCCCTCAAGGATTATCCTCCCTAATAGACTTAAAAGGCACTTCGACTGAGCCGCCAGCTGCCTGCGTCTCCAACGGAAAGCCACCCAGGTCAAGTCTACGGGAGGATATCCTACCATGACAATGCCACACATTCCTATAGAGCCGTATACTTATTTATGACACCAAAACAGTCGATTATCGATCTGAAGAGAGATTGGATACAATGCGATTTACAAAAATAGACCAAAAAAAACGGTCTTCATATTGAGAAGGAGGAATTTAGAATCAAATTAATTTGTGTCTAGTCTAATTGGGATCAATTCACACAAGAAACATTTCAGAGCTGCAGTAAGCGCAGCCCAGCCTACTTTAATTTTGATAAACAGTAAATAATTCATCAAGAAAAAAGAAAAAGGGTATGTGGGCCAGTGAACTGTGATCTACATAAATTCAAACTGAGACGATTTCTCTGCATTTCTTTCTATGTTTGCAAACTGCGCAATGAAGAAAAGAATGAATTGTGTTGAATCTACAGACGACATACAATGATTTTGACTTAATTGCCACAGATGGTTATGTTGGTTTTGGCCACATTAAAAGCTGGGTGAAATTCAGAACACAAAATGCATATTTATGGAAGAAATTATGAATATTCCAAAACAGTGCAACTACACTTGTATTCACAATTTAGAAACCGTGTGAAGTGCAGACGATGAAAAGCGTGCCGACCGTCGACACCTGCAAAGAAAAGACAAGGAAGCTGCAGTGACCTTGGCTATTTAGTTGATTATGGTGAATGAAGAAATTAATAATTAGGTCATGGGTGCTTTGTCCTGCTCCACAGCGTACAGACACTTGCTGCTTTTCCTTCAAGACATCTAATCATGCACTAATTTTGACAAATAACCAGACTGACTACATAGAAAACAAACTATTCATTTCTCTGCATTCCCGCATCTCTGGCTTGTCTTCCCTGATCCCTTCGGGCCGATGAAATGCAGCTAATTACTCATTTGTAGCTATTCAAAAGGGAGACTGATATTAGGATGATCAGGTGATAAGCGCCGTTGTTGTTGTTTATGAAAGATATGTTATACATTTTTCTCTAACCTGCATTAAAAGGCACATTGTATCAGAATCTGGTGAACATCTCTAACTTATTATGCAGTAGGTTGTTAATCTGCTAATGAAAGCATAAAGACCTCTTAAATTCAATATTTGTGAAAACAACTGTGACTGGTAAAAGCTCATTGAGCTGATAAATTAACTAATGTACTATAGGAAAACAGACTTTGATTAGAAAATCAACCCCACATTGCTTTGTAGCCAGTTCAGAGAAATCCTGCGAGTTTCTGCTGATTGTAGAAGAAACAAAGACTCACTGCTTGATCCAGCAACATCAGCATTTCTCCAAACTGGCTCTGTATAATTAGTGTGAACAGCAGATGAGTGAAGGCATAATGAGGTAACTAAGCTTAATATCTGCAGAAACACAGCCACACAAGCTTAAAAATCAACAGTTAAGAAGCTAAATAAAACTAAAAAACGAGGTTACCCCAAAAAAAGGACCACAAACAGACACAAAGTTCTGGTGAAGTTTTAAAGGGCTGCCTGTAAGAAGCCTGACAGCTTCCTCTTGGACCATGAGACAGTGGGAAGCCTCTGACCAGGCGTGTAAAAGAAGCCCCCATTCACAAAAGACAGGCATTTCCATGCCAACAGGACCTCTGCTGGGAGAGGCCTCCTTTCCAATGGTTTTGGTCCTGCACCTCTGCTGCAGTCTCAGAGGACGACTGGTTTGGCACTTGAGAGGGAATGAGTTGTGGGCGGCAGTGAGGGGATGCAAGTGTGTTTGGGCAAGATGGAAGAAGGCTGAGCCGACAGCGAATCACACCAGAGCAGGGAGGCGGATTACGTCATGACATCATCACCCGCCATCAGTCTGAGTGCATCAGGGCTGCAACTAATGGCTAGTTTCAATACTAATTAAAATATATGACGATATCTAATTTGTCAACCGTAAGAGATATTACTCTGCCATTATAACTATATTTATACTGTAAAATCTCTGGCGGTGTTCAACTTTGAATAACCGTTGTAAATCATTGTGTGAATGCTTGACGTACTATTAGATTTACAGGAGCTAGAATCAATATTTGTTTCCAATCATGTGCCAAATAATAAATGACGATGTGAAAGAGGTGGCTTGTAGTCAATTATCACCCAAATCTGCAGTTCCGGTCATCAGGTGGCCGAAAACGCAACTCCAAACGAATTAAAATGTTAATGTGTAACTGGCTGAACGTGTTAAGAAAACATTCGCAAACGTGTTTGACATATTAAC
The DNA here is from genome assembly GCA_023566465.1 of Cottus gobio. NCBI lineage: Eukaryota > Metazoa > Chordata > Actinopteri > Perciformes > Cottidae > Cottus > Cottus gobio. The sequence goes on from CM042219.1 coordinate 21,688,849, forward strand.
TTAAAAAGGTGACAATGTGTCAGTGTTGTGTTCACAACTTGTTCAAAAACGTCCTGCACTCAAGTTGCGTTTAAAATGATGAGCTTAGTTAATTTGACACAATATTTAGGTCTTATATTTCTTATTAAAATGATTCTCAATTGAATTCACAGAAAATGTGATAGATTATAATAGGTATTAATGCATTGTATCATGATACAAATTACGTACAGAATGATATGCATCCAGAAGGGCCCTCCAAGCCAGTTTCCACGATGGTAAAATTATGCCCAGCGATTTGGATCCGCTCTAAAACGTACTGGGATCCTCCTCGGCCCCTGCTTCACCTTTCCACCAAGTTTCATGAACATCGGGGCTGGTAGTTTTTCCCGTAGTCCTGACAAACACACCAACAAACCAAACCGAAAACATTGGCAGGTGATAATCATACGTCTTTTTTCAACAGGTTTCTAATTTAAAATTTTAAAAATGTGGGAGTGTACAGATTAATAAATGCCTCAGAGATATGACTATCGATTCAAAACCAGTAATTTGAACCGTAGTCTGTGAGAATTTTGTCCCAAAAAGAAACACAACTACACGGCTGTAAGATCTGCTCTGTGTGAGAAAACAGTCTCATTACACATTCCTGTCGACATGACGAGTGAAAGGATACTCGACCTGTAAAAAATGTGCTTCTTCAGCACCAAGAGACAAAGAAGGTGTCTCTCTATGGAAAGGATGAAGTGCAACGCTCCATTCTCCTATTTTAACTAATCTTTAGCCTAAAGAATAGTCTGCCACAGCATCATTTTAAACTCCAATACATCCGCTATTGACTTGGTATGTCCCAATCTGCGACTCACTCCCCACAATGTCACCCAGCATTCACGGTATAGCCCACATCAAAGCAAAATGCCTGGGAGATTCCTCTCTGTGTTCATTAACCAACTCGGCTACATGGCACAGCACTGAATTATTAACGTGCTCCTTGCGCCTCACACATACAGAGCAGAGGGCCATTCACAACTGCAGAGCGCACCCACGCTCGGCTGTCTTTACATCTCTAGTTAACCCTGAAAACTCATTAAGGCACATTAAGGGAGCGCGGACCAGAAGGTCCCATCACATGATCGGTGACAGCGGTGGAGAAGGTGGACGGTGAAAGCCTGCAATAAAACGATAGCGAATTTAAAAAGATATGTAGTTTAATATTTTCGTGAGCGTGACAAAAGCATACATTATTAGGCTGCTGGATAACAGCAGGGCATGAGAAGGGAATAAATGAGAAGTTTCAGGGAAATGAATGTCTCAACGTGATTTTAAGTTTCAAGAAAGGTCTTAAATTGAAGTTAAAACACTGACAACTTCTATTATGACACTCACGGCTTTACATAAAACCTGATTGAGGCCAAAAATCTGCCAAAGCAAAACTTCAATTCATAAGTTTGCATAGGTTACATGCTACAGAACAGCATTCAATTAAAAATCTGAAAACATCCCCCTCCATATTAATCTCTATCGTCACGGTTTCCCTAGAGAACACAACCTCAAACCCAGATTTCCCTTATGATGCTCCAAGATTTTACCCTCACAACTGCCTTTGTGCATTTGCTATTACATGCCAACTACAAACTAACTGACACTGTATTACAAAGATAACACAAGAGACTGCATATCATAACAATATCCACCTAATGTTACAAGTATCTACAACCCCCACAACTTCAAATTGATCCAGTTGAGGTTTAACACATTCATGTGGCTCGCAATAGCTACTTCAGGGGTTGTCCACCCCGACCATTACCACCACTATAAAGTGTCCTACATTTACCAGCAACTATTATATTTGAGCGTCAAAGATTTACATAATAGAACAAAAAAAAAGTAGTAGTATTAGTAGTAAGTGATGCCACCATATGATGAAGATTATTAAGCATCCCAAATCTTGATTTACGGCTCACTGGTATGGTACAGTAGTATAGTACAGAGTGTTTACTATTTAAGAGCCAGTGTGAACGTGTCAACAAAGAAGTTATTTTGGACACAGCAATCAGGAGTTCCTTCACAGCGAGATAAAAAGCCTACAGTGTGTGCCATAATATAACATCTGACCTGGGTGCAGCCTAACCTTTACTTCCGCCCGTCTTTATTTGTTACTTTAAAGTCCTACTTGATGGGTTTCTTAGAGATTTCCTGGAGATTCAGCTCTTCGATGTGGGTTGGACCTCCCAACAGAAAAACACTTTGATTTCCTCTTTCGTTGATCTCACTTTCTCTCAAGTACCTCTGAGACACACACACGCACACGCACACGCACGCACACGCACGCACGCACACGCACGCACACGCACGCACGCACACACACGCACGCACACACACGCGCGCACACGCACGCACACGCACGCACACACACGCACACGCACAGACTTTCGTAGGGCCTGCTCTAATATTTTTGCTTCTCTTAATATTTGATTTCCTTTTTTATTCCTCCGTTTACTAAATTCTTTAAATGTTTCATCCCCACACACACACAGTTTACTTCCTGCGCTTGCTCCTTTCCATCTTTTTTGAATAAAAGTTTAGCAAGACTGACTCAAATGACACTACCAACTTTCAGTCTCTCCTCTAAACACAAACTCTGTAGCTAAAACATTCCTAACACAGGCGTGAACGCTCTCTCAAGCCTCATGTGAAAGTCAGAGGAGGAAGTCCTCAATCCTTCCCCCTTTTCTCCTCATCAAACTACCATCATCAAAAGCCACAATCCTGTGGATGTGCTGATTCCCTCATTATCCAAATGCCTCAATGCTCCCCCAAAAGTCCTACCCATTATAACCTGACTGCACTGGTTGCATTGCTAAAGCACTCTTCAACACAAGACGCTCCTCATCCTCCCGGTCCTTTCTTCTTCACCCGAGACCATCGGCCAGATGGACCTTACCATCCTTGTTCACTTGAGGGTATTACCAATGTATTACCGATTTATGGCAGGAAATTGAAAACGTCTACACTGCCACCACCTCCTCTTACTGCCAAGTTCGAAAGGAAAAGGACAAATCTGTCTACGGCCTCCTTCGGGCCTGCAGCGAAGATAGTTCAAAGAAAACTGAGCTTGAGAAAAACATCTGCAACGCAACTAAAAAACATTTGACATGCAGTTGCAGATTTGCACAATAACCCAAGATTATAGGATAGGTTTCATAACTGGGTTAACATTCAGAGGGTTGAGTGGTTGCCTACAGGAAATATCTTATTAGCCCAGAGTGATCATCAGCCAACATTAGTCTCACTTAAGCATAATACAAAGTTCAGCCTGGAGCTACTAAGATCAGTCTTGTCTGCAGGAATGTATACCACACTACCCGTCTATTGACATCCTTAATAACCAACCTGACTCATGTTTTGTCAATATACGCTTCAAAGCCAGGACATCTCACTGACCATATGAGAATGGCTCCAGGAAGGCCCCGGGGTCAGTTACACAGCAACAGTCAGTGTGGGAATGTGAAGCTTTCCGCAAACAAAGTTCAGGATACCCCCTCGTCTCTCACTCTCCAAGGCCTCGCAGCAGCAGAAAAAGACAGAAACGGGTATTTCCTCACATCACTACTACAACTTTATATCACCTCAACTATAGAGATGGAGGAACACATAGGTCCCACACAAAGTCATGAAATGAACTGAATGATTAAATACTTGCTCATGCACTTTTGAAGGGATACACAGAGGGCATTCTGACTTGTGTAAACGGCCTCGTCCATTCATCACACTGGTTGCTTGCCTCTAAATTTCCAGATTTCCAGATCACACCACCACAAATATTCCCCACGGCCGTGGTCACTTAACAACCCATGCAGATGCCTAGACTTAGTATTTATTTTTATGTAAGCCAAAAAAGGTGAAACTGAACAGGTTGCACTACATCAAACAAAATGGTTCTTCTATGTTGGCCTTGAATCAAATAAACAGACTTATTTTTGGTGACTGTGGCTAAAATGTCAATGGATAATCTCTTCTACGGACATACATGGCACATAAACAAAGTTAGTCTATATGTGTATAGACTCGTTGTATAGCTCTCAATAACAATACTGATACGTTTTCATTTTGATGAGTAGTCGATACTATTGTGATTGTAACACAAGTATCGTAGGTTGTCAGAGTGTCAAACTCACAAGATCAAACTAACTGACAACTTAAGCTAGCTTGTCAGTATTAGAGGGACAAAAACAAATCTTGCTGAATAGGAAAGAATGACTCCTACAAAGACCAATATAACAGCACTGAAATAACTCCTACCTCTGGGCTTTGTGTGTTCCTCTTTTGTTGACACTGTGTCATAGAAATGTGTACTTCATACTATGGTTATTAACATTTACACGGAAAGTTGTTTGAATTGATGTATTTATAGGAAAAGCCTGTTTGTTGATCTAATTTGTCAAGTAAACAATAAAGTATCTATTCAGTCTATTGACTGGGTGTAAACAGTTGGATTCTGCAGTTAGGCTCTGGGCATCACATGGCTCTTGTGCGAAAAGAAAAGCACCATTGCAGCTCCACTTTTGTAATCCCTGGGATAGAAAACAATACTTACATTTCTTGCCCTGAGGATGTTGAGTCAACATGACTCTCCCTCTGACACTGTCCTTAAAAACACTGATCTGAGTACAGAACACAACTGACAGAAAAAGCATCACCTATCACTCTTTCATTACCTTCTTTTCGCATCAAAGCTTTCATACCAATCTTCTGGTTAACTTAGACATTTGAATATGCTATTTTATGTCGCATCAAAATTCACATGTGGGGGCCGAGAGATGGATGTGTGCCTTATTCTAGCCGTCTCATGACGGACATGCTCAGACCTGAGAGGTCAAGGGCAGACAGGTAACTGGCAGTTGGGTGGCAGGGCAGCTGTATTCTCCTGGAGAGGAAATAAGAGCCACTTGTCTACATCCTCTTTCAAAGTAAGACAGTGAAGTGGTAGGTTAAACCTGTATTAACTGTGTCAATGCGTGTCATTTGACCCGACTTCACAGCCCTCCTCCTGGCCTTGGTGTAACAACAGTTGAGCACCGCTTTTGGGAAATTCCTTTCATATTACGGATGGTAAATCATCTCAATCTTAGTGATGTATAAATCAAACTTCACTGACTTACATACTCGGAAACCAGCACAAGAGAAAGACACCGACGGCGTTTTTGTAATTCTATTGTTTAGTGACAATGTGTAATGAACAGTTCCAGACTTGAGTCTGTGTGAATATACACACCCACAAATGTCTCCAACCATGAAGCAATGGGGTCAAACTCAGTTTGAAACTGAGTGTCCTCTCTGGTACTATCCCGGTTATGTGTAGCACATGTAAATATACTTTATCATCAGGAAGCTTGACACAACATTATCCCGGTTTTGAAAAATCTGAATTTGTCACCTGTATTCTTATGATAGAAACCAGGACGTAAACACGTAAACAACACAGCATCAAAGTTTCTCAGCTTTCTCTGTTGCATCTTTGACAAGAGTAATTTAACAAAACAAAACGAACAAAAAAAATGCACAATGACGGTCTACACGTTGAAATAAAGTAAAAGTCTGACACCAGTAAGCAGACAGTAAATTGTGTTGCCGTTCCGGTCTTCCAGTACAGAAGATTATACTGGAAACGTGGCAAATGCAGCAAGAAATCAAACTGGGTTCATCCTCGATGGTTGAGTTCACTCAGTACAGAAATTACAGAGTTTCTGGATGCCAAGAAGTCAAAGACATCCCTGTACTTTGATAATATTAGAATCGTATACAGTAACATAAATAACCAGGTCTCTCTCTGTGGTCTATTTTCCACATCACAAATAGCATCCAAACCAGGATGAGACTCACAAATACAATGCTAGGGTTTCTAATACAATTCAAACACATTCTTCAATAAATAGACTAAATGTAATAAACACCGCTCAAAGTGGAACATTATGCTATTCAAAAAGGGTCAGCAAACTGCAGCTTCCAAAATGACAACCAACATCTCGCAAACCAATTAAACAGAAACTGGATATCATAACCTTTATGAAGGTATGATGTATTTGAGGGCTGTTGTTGCAGATCTCGGAGTACCTAATAAAGTGGCATATTGCCGGGGGAAAGACTGTTGGATCTTTCTTAAAATAAGTCACACGGTTACTTCAAACGATGCTTTCTACAAGACTAAAATTGCGAAATCAGAGCAATCTACAAGGGATCCGAAACTTTAGCACCACAAATCTCTGAACAACCTACAAACTGCTGTTATTGTCGCGTGGGTTGCTCTCATCCCGAGCCCGCGTGAACATCTGGATTTAGCTATAAAAAAATGTTGCTACAAGTAAGGTAGAAGTTGACCGCCCATGTGGTCTGCAAGCATTTATTTTTTGCCATAAAGAAAGCTCAACCATCCAGCTCCTAAAAAGTGTGTGCTCGTCGCACAGTGTAACGTGTTGCACGCGGATTCACCTCCTCGCACTTCGCAGCAGCTTCTGACTCAAGTTTGTGCGGCTCGTTCAAAAGCCCAAAAAAGTTTTAGCGACAGAGTGAGCCAAGTACCAAACTCGGTCCCGATTCTTTTGCGGCACGGCGGAAACATTGCGACACACGGATGCGAGCCGGACCCGACACCGATAACTTCACTCAAGTCGCCAACGAGATCCACACATCAACAAGAAGTGCTTCCAGAGACGGCGAGCGCGAGCGCCGCTAACCCGACTCACGAGCGAGCCACTCGCGAAGGGGGCTAACGCTCGGGCCCACTTGCTCAACGCCCACGTCATTATTACTTATTGTGATGCTGCACTTTGTAATTATACACACCGTGTTTACCTCAGAAGTGTGGAGGCGAACAAAAGGCAGCAGGCCTCTCCGGTAATACTCCTTTTGGTCTGTGTATCCAAACAGAAATATATCCCCGGTGGAGCTCGGTGGCGCTAACGCGACGGGGCTCTCCGGTGAGGTGGAGACGCTCCTTGTTTCGTGTCTCGGTTCCCAGCAGCAGCACGTCAAAGTGTTACCCGACCAACAGGAGCTAGCGCGCTAGCCGGGGGGGGAGCTAACTAGCCTCCACAGACTCAAGTTCGTGTAACGTTAGCTGGCTGGTGAAGCACCGCTGACGTTAGCTGCCGTGTCGAAACTGACCGTTGCTCGACCCGCTGGCTCCGTTGGTTCACTGGGCGGCGCGTGGAGGCGTCCGAGCATTGCAAGAGGAGGGGAACCGGGGTCCACTGAGACCAAACAGCGTGTCGGTTGCGAGTGATTTAGCCGCTCACGGGCTCTTCGACAACCGCCAGGTTTGTTCGTCTCCTGACTCTCCACTGACTGGAGAGAATGGCTGTCGCGACGTGATGACGACACGGTTTTGTTTGGTCGTGGGCGCGTGAATGTGATGTAACGATCTACTCCCTGGGAGACGTCCGTGTGAGGGGGAATGCGCGAGTGTTTTTTTTTTTTTTCTGGGAAGATTTGTTGAGTTGAAAAAGATAGTTGATGCTCAATGTGCAGTGCGGTGGCAATGTGTTTGGTTCGTAAACAATTACATGTGTGCGTAAAAACATTACATTTAAAATAAAGGAATAATACGGTTAAGCTCATGTATTTGTAAACAGGTTCATTATAAACATAATAATGATACAGCAACTTAAATATATATTCAAGTCAAAGTGTAATGACATATATGGCATATTAATGGTAACAAACCTAACCTTTGATATAATGGAATATTACATATAATAAATATAGTGCAAATAAACAAACACACTATTATTATATATTCTTATAACTATATATATTTTCAATTAACAATATGAATAATAATGATAATATGACTATAATAACTATAATAATATTTGTTCAAAGTATTTGTATCGCACAAAGGGATTTCCATAAACAGAAGAAAAAGAAGAAAGAAAAAAAATGTAAAACTCCAGAACAGGCAAATACAAGCACAAAGTTGAAAGAATGTAAAAAATAAATCGCTCAAAAGCTCAAATAAGTGAACCTCAAAATTGCACAACAGAGCTGTATTATGTAAAACATTAAGGCTGTTTTTCAGACAAAAAGGAAAGTCTGTAAAAATGTGTCTCAAGACCGGATTTAAAAGCAAAATCAGTGTAAGCAGATCGAATACAAACTGGAAGACTGTTCCAAAGCAGCAAACGCTTGATAAGCCTTTGAAATTAACCTGGACTCTTGAACAGCTTGCAGGACTAAGCCAGCAGATCTGAGAGGCCTTTTTGGACAGCAATGAGTTAAAAGTTCACTGATGGACATGAATATAAATAAAGCTTGAATAAAAACATGAGGGTAAACATGTCAAGCAGGATTTGTAATGTGTTTCTCAAGCGTTATTGTATATGCCGAATTTATATGTTAATGACCCCTTTGTTATTCCAGTTATTATCTTCAGTTAATTCAATCCAAAATAATTTACAAGAGGATTCTGAAATGTATTTGTATATGCCAATTAGTGCAACTTTAATCAGTGTTATCTAGACCACTGATCATATTCTGTGGTTCAAATTCGTAATGACTTCAAAGCCCATAAGGGCTTTTTATAGAATAAAACAGACCATATGCAATATAGCTTCACAAACAGATGCAAATGCTTTATTAAGCCACCATGAATTCATTGTAGGCACACGCATAATTCATTTGGATTGAACAAATAATATATCAAATTGATACCTTGAATGGTGGATTACTTAAATTGTGCATAAAAGTCAAAGATAAGAAATATGTTTTATATGGAAGAGGGATCAGAAATACAACTGCTTGAAAATGTAGACTCATTTTTTCGTCAAACCACATTTAGAGGTAAATGTTATAATAAGCTGCTGCTGCTGCTTAGGTTAGCCCTGTAGTGCCAGTCATGGTTAGCTTTGGCTCACGGTCATTTTCATGCCCTGTATCTGGATCCTCCAGGGAGAGTCTGAAACCCGGAGATATCACTAAGCACCCAACATGTGATCCTGAGAAGTGTGGAATTGAGACTGGCATATAGTCAGCGAGGACTGAAACACAGACCCCGGGATACAAAGAACGACTGTAAAAATCCTGACTTTGTCACTAAATACTCTCTCGCTGGGTGTTTTTATGGAAATTGCTCCTGAAAGTGGACTCCTCTCAAAAATGTGGCCTTAAAGCCTGAGATTTTCATTGGTGTCATCTGTTCAGGGCCTTTTGTCAGTGACACTAAAACATGCTCGACAATCTTGTGTGTTGTCTGTGTTTGTGTCAGGGCTTTGTATCTCACTATGTTCACATACAAACTGCAGATGATTTTGAAGAGACCTGAATCGTCATATATGGTTATTTCATTAAACGGTTTTCTCTTTTTTTGAGTTTCCCTATCGTCCAAACGGTGACCTCTTAACATAATGTAGAGAGTGATTTAATATGTATATACCGCAAATATACAATAACGTATAAATAATAAGTGTTTGGTGACACACTCACATTTCTCTTGAGACCCCCTGAGGGTACCCGGCCCCTAGACTGGCCACCAGCGGTCTTAAAGCAGTTTTCAAAGAGCTTTTTCCCCCTCCTAAAAAAATGACATTCTTGTCAGGAAAATGATTTAATTGTTATTTATTCAGATTTTTGTGAATGTCCAAGTCTAAAAAAATTTGTGTCTCACCATTTAAAAGTCCCATAATGTAAAGTACGTGCCTCAGATTCCCACATTTCCTGGGAAAACAGGACAGAGGACATGACCCCAGAGTCCTCGGCTTCAACCCTGCTTGGTGTGTCTTATCAAATGTTTTCCAAATGGTGCAAGCAGCAGGCTTTCATAAGAGGCCGAGGAAAGTTTCACACGCTTTATACTGCTCATCACGACTCTACAAAGGACCAAACTCAAAACTATTGTGAAGTAAGTCCCCTGTAATGACACAAACACACTCGCTCGCTCTCTTTCTCACACACACACACACATATTCCCTGGTGTACGCTGTGTTTTCCACTCAAAGATTGCCCCAGAAAGACTGAATGCGATGATTGCGACAGACGGACGATGCTCTGTAACATCGCAGCTCTTGAAAGCAAACAAACACGGCTGTGAAATGGAACTGATAGAGTGTGACAGGCAGCCACAGTGCCTGCTGGGTAGAATGTGATTCAGTCTACAGGAGCTTAGTAAATTCAGAGCGACGGGTCACTGGAAATATGATGTTATGAACCCCGGGGGATTACATCACATTGCTGTTCACCGTTAAAGACATGGCGTTAATCAAAGTTATAAACATGCCCTTCCTCACGTACACCAGAAAATATATATCGTACCTGGTGTGAGACTGTGTGCGTATTGTTTGCCACAGTCGTATTTGGGAAGAGGCATTGCTGTTTTATTTGCCTATAAAACCAGTCAGGCCAGAACCTGGCACAATGGGAACAATGCTGTTTGGAAGTCACGCTGCCTGTGCACTTATAAAATAACCTTCCCCGTGCTGCTGGAGAGCATCTGAAGGTAGAAGTTACAGTGTTTGTACTGTATCTAAAAGGTACTATTGTATCCAGGAGCTGAGTATGAGTATTTATGTAATATAATTAACGAGCACTTCTTTATCAGTTAATCTGCAGATGTATTTCTCAATGAATTGACCAATTGTTAAGATGGTGAAATACTTAGTTATGTTTAATAAAAGATGGTGAAATACTTTGTTAGGTTTAATAAAAGATGGCGAAATACTTAGTTGGGTTTAATAAAAGATGGTGAAATACTTAGTTGGGTTTAATAAAAGATGGTGAAATACTTAGTTATGTTTAATAAAAGATGTGAAATACTTAGTTATGTTTAATAAAAGATGTGAAATACTTAGTTAGGTTTAATAAAAGATGTGAAATACTTATGTTTAATGGTGATATACTTAGTTAGGTTTAATGCTATACTATCATAAGACAAATATATCATATTTCTGAAGCCAGGGGATTTTTTTCTCAATGTGCTGATAAAAGCAAATGTAAGAATTTAGAGGACAAAAAGGCATTAACACCGTCGCCGACTGAAATACCACAAAACAAGTCTTACATACAAACATGACAGAAGTAAGGAGACCTCGTTCAGCCAGGTCATTTCACAGCCTCTGGGTTTCAACCGCAACGACTCTGACCCGTTATAAGTCTGGAACAAACAAAAGACCTCTGCCCGAAGAGATCTCTAGCTGTGCACAGTAAAAGGTCAGAAATAAACACCTTGAGTAGCCCTAAAAGCAGGTAAACACCGTGTCGTCTTTCAAAATCAAAGGTTACAAGATTTCCGTCTCCAAGCCAAAGTCAAGAAAATGAGTACTTTTTACAGAGCTCCTCCAAAGCCACAGCACCAAACTAGTCGGACTAGTGAACTCACCGGAGGGCCTCTTTAAATATAATTAACAACATCATAAAATCATTTTCTGGGAGCCAGTATAAAGAGGGAATGACAGGTGTAATGTGATAACACAGTTCTGATGAAAAGCCCTGGCAGCTGAGGTCTGAAGCTCTTTTCTTAAGACCATGAGCTGTTGCAACAATCAAGGTGGGAAAAGATAGAAGAATGTAAGATGGAGTGTGTTTTCCTAAAATTTGAAACATATCTTACTTTTGGGTTGTCAAAGACATGACTGGACAAGCCTTTAGCTATGCCAGTCCAAACTTAAATTACCTGCAGACAAAAGGCAGCAGGCTCCATGTACCTGTGTAGACAATAACTCAGTATTTCCTTATGCGCGTTACTCTGCGATTATGAAAAGGCCAACGTTTAGTCAGCAGCCAGACAGCAGTGGCGATGCAGACACTGTGAGGTGGGAGACAGAACCGCCGTCTGGAAATAATAATAATGAGAGAGAGAGAGAGAGACTCATTTCTCATTTGTATTCATTGGTTTGGAATGGATCGTTTGCCCTTACCCCTTCAGACCTTCCGCTGGTTTAAATTCCGTCACACATACAGAGCTCATCAGTGGATTTATAGCAGAAGAGAGCGGGACTGTGACAGAAACACACATATGGGACAGATGTGAGGCGCTTTAAACCCGCCGTTTTGTATTTAACATCTATCATGTGTGCCTGGATGGAATGTGCCATTCATCATAATTGTTTTCTATGCACATATTCGACATGACTGCTGATATTTAGTGGTGCTTTGAGTTAAAACGTCAACATGCTAACATGCTCACAATAGTAAGATGTGGATGTTTGGAAGTTTCTTATTCTTAGCCTGTAAACAATGCTAAATAGCATCAAGGAAAGCTCAATTCTGCATTGCTTAGAAAGCAAAGTAAAACATTGAGATGGGGATCACCGCCTTTTACATTATACAACCTTTATATTACAATTCATTCTGAGGGGGAGATGAATGTGTGTATCAAAGTTCTTGTCAATCCATCCAATAGCTGTCGAGGCTTCAACCTCGTGGAGACGGCAGAAGAATAGTCGGGGGCGGGGCCACAGACGGCAGAAGAATAGTCGGGGGCGGGGCCACAGACGGCAGAAGAATAGTCGGGGGCGGGGCCACAGACGGCAGAAGAATAGTCGGGGGCGGGGCCACCAATGTCAGTAGGATTCATCCTCTGGGGACCATGAATGTCTGCACTAAATATATATATAGGAGATATTTGAAAACGCTTACATCCCATGAGTCACACTGAAATCCTGAATTTATCAAGAAATTTTATTTATTAAAACTTTGTTCCAAGCTTCATCAGCAAAACAACAAAACAACAGCCTCATATGAAATATTTACAAAAGCCATTCCTTGAAAATAATATCTTTTGGTATACTGTATTCTCATATTTACAGTGCTAGATAATGCAAAATACTGACTGACACGTTGAGAAAGTGGCACTCTCATGTGTCACTAGATTCAACACTTTTACGCCCAAACCGGAAACATAACAGCATCTGTAGCCATAAAGTATTCAGTCAGAGAGTTATGATCTATGGTACGGGGAGATGAAAATCTTATCAGTAGCCGCTTTTTGAAAGCGGCTTCAGCAACGGGTAATAATTTATCAAAAGACTCAGAAATGAGTGCAACTGCTTTCACACTTAAGAGATTTCATGAAAAACACTCTCTCTCCTAGCCAGCTCTGCACAGCCTTGCAAAGGAGTGGCCTTCTCTGTCATGCATGCCTGCAATCTTCAACAGGATATTTCCCCATTAAAACCTGCAGCTGGAGGGAGTCACACAGTGTAATACAACAAAGAGGCATTGAGCTGAAGAGACGCCATCAGCAGAAACTATGAGCGGTCATATCTGTGGTGACCACAGACTGCTTTTAACAGCATGCATCTGCAGAAAAGGATAAGCACGGTGCTTTTTTAAAAGTTCAATCTAATTACTTCTCACCCGGTTTGATTGATTTTGGCAGAAATGACTGTGCAAACTCTTTTGTTTTGGACTACACCTTGGTCCACGAAATACAAACACATATTTTATCTAGCTCATATTGTCTCTAAATGTAGCACAGCACTTGAAGTAGATCAGCATGTTAAATCAATGGGATAGCTTGGTTCTTGCCCTTTTTTTGAAGTTACACCCACATGGTTGAATGCACTTATTGTCAGTAGCTTTGGGTAAAAGTGTAATAAATGTAATGCAATGCAATGCAGCAATACATAAAAAGGCACAACACTGATTAAAGAGCTACTATTTAACAAGTTCAGGTAGAATAAGTTGTGACAATGTTTGATTCAAGAACTTATTTGTTCTTGAAAAATGAAAATAATGTTTGCTAATGTCCTTTAAGTGTTGTGATGTTGTTCCCTGGCAGTCGCATTAGTTGCTGTGGTCACGGATGTTTCTGGATTATCAAAGAAAAGGTCAGAACATCCAAGTTGTCATCGACAAATTGTTGACTGTGTGTTCTTGCATTCCTGGAGAGCGTCCTCTGTCGACCTGCAGAAATCAAAAGAGATGTCAGAATCAGAGAGGTGAATGATATCTCAACACTAGAATCAGGTTTTTCCATGACCTTTGATTATGTAGAGCTATTTTGCTAATTTGGTTTGAAGATTTTTTTAGTTTGTTTAACAGCCCTGACACAGGGAGAACCCCAGTAATAACATCCCATTTGCTTTTGTTCTGACAACCCTTGTATAAACCCAGCGTGTACAGAGGGCCTCCACAGTGAATGAAAGTACCCTCTAACCCTTGCTCAGCTTTAGAAATAAAATCCTGAGGAAAAAAAAAGCTGTGTGTAAATGATGTTAGTCAACATCTTTCCCGTTGAAGTGGACCATGACCCCGCCTCCCCAGCGCTTCCAGTAAGGAGACTATCCCGGGGTTAAGTTGCGCCACACTTCAATTCATGCCCTGCGTAATGACTTGCAGGTTTTCAAGCGCTGCCGATGTGCAGTGACGAAAGGGTCACAGTTCATTTGAGCTACTCTGAAACCAGCTGGTGCATCACAACAAACACAGGCTGCCAGGAAATAGCTAACATTTTGGAAACCGCCTAAGTCGAATGGATCAGTATTATGTTGAATTATTGTGAAAGACATATGTCTACATTGTTGTTTTGAGTGTATTCGTAATAAAGAAGCAGGTTGTATTCACACCTGCAGGAATCAATAAATCATACTGTGACACATTGCTGACTAGTCATTACAATACCAAATGACCTCTCAAGGTTCACAGTAAAGAAAATATGAACAAAGAGTAAAGCTAATCGATATGTATGCACTCTATTTTATGCATTTAGATTTGTTTTGATATCTAAAAACAATATTTTAGAGCTGAGAAATTGAAGAAATCACACATTTTAAGGCTAAATGTGATAATTTAGAGATCATTTTACAGGTTGATGATGAGAACATGCTTATTGATCATGATGGCATGAAACTGAATAAAATCTGGATGTGCTCATAAACTAAATTATGTGAAATTTGTACTCACCACAAATATACTCATGAATGCAATGAGTCCTTTGCAGGTTCATCTAGAACAAACAAAACAATGCAAATACACATGAGATTACTCAAGTAGTCACTAAACCCTCAAACTTTAAAATACTCTGTTGACAAAAATGACTTTGGGATAAAGTGACACCGACAATTAGAGCAGCAGTGACCTCTGCTGGATAAACTCTGCCAACTAATATTACGGTAATAAACGGATCCATTTTACCAGTTTTGATACTTTTTTCTATTTTTCATCTCAGAGCAGACAATCAGACAAAGTATGGAACAATTAGAACAAATGATATAATGGAGAAGTCCGTAACAATAATAACTTGGCTTATACCAGAGTTCCCAACACACCTTTATCAGGAAAAGGAAATACATGAAAAAAAATTGTTTAAGAAGGTAAAAGTGTAAAGAAATACATTTTAAGAAAAAAGTTAATAAAATGAACTGTGAGTATCTGGGATCTTTGACATCCGGACATAATCACATCGAGAGTGTGTAATCCAACTTAATAATTAATATTTATAATATTCTTCAAAACATCCCCTCAGAGTGACCAAACCTTTCTGAAGAAAACCTCTTCTTCTTTTTTTGACAGATGTTTATACTTTAATGTCTTACACACTTTATTTAGAGATACCTACCATCCTTTTTCATCCATTGGTCAAAATCCTCCATTTCTAGCTCCAGCACAGACGGCACGTCTTCTTCAAACATGGGCCTGGAAGGTACACAGTGATGGACAACACATGTTTTGTCTGTTAGGTCCCTTTCGATCGCCAAAGGAGGCACCACAGTGGTGTTTGAGCCTACGGCCCACGGATGAAAGTACTGCGATATTTACAGTTTTACTAATATGGTGTCTGTGGTGACATTTAGAGAAAAAAAAATGCTTTATTACAGTTTTTCTCCATTGCACACACACAAGAAACTATATATGAAAATTTGACCAGATCAGTGACCAAGCAATGACAGACATCTTGTATCTTCTACCCATAATGCCACTTCTTTTTTTTGTTTTAGTAAAACTGTTTTGTTATTTGTTATTTTTTCTGAAATGAGTTGGTTGCTAACCTATAGCATTAAGAGGCTGATTGTGCTAACATTTTATGTATTTTTACTCTTTTTACTTTTGTGGAATAATAATGTTTGCTGTGCTGTACTTCCTTTGATGTTTTTTATTGTGATAGAGTTTTGTGAATCCCGTTTCCTTCTTACTGTACTAATTACGTTTTACAGGCTTCCTTTGGTTTTAGGACAACTCTTGTTCATCTAATTTTCACCGATTTGAAATCTCATTGTATGTTTGGTGTTTCGTTCATTACTGTTTTCACAGTTTCACCATTGCTTCCATTAAGACTTGGAAGCCAACGCCCGTCTCCAACCTTTACTTGAGGTGCTTTTTCGGCATGTAGCCGTGCGCCGACACCCACAGCCAGAGAAGAAGAATGTGTTTGCCTCGTATCTCAAGGCAAAAACAATTCGGTGAACTCAATGCATCAATATATAATGTTTCGTAGCAGTGAAGACAGATACGTAGCCACAAGGCACGGCTGGTGTTAACCCTACATTACTTCAACTTAACTCTCATGGTGAAAATTAAACCTCTTTTTCACAAACTTTTTCAAACCAGAAAAGTGTCATCTCTCTCTAAGCGTTTCACAGATGGGCTACTGAAAGTTTCTTTCAAATGTATAATATTCTGCTGTTACCAACATTAAGTTAACTTCTCAATACTTACATTGGCACCTTCTCTGTACTGGACCCATCCAGATATGGATCCTCTTTTCTCAGCTCTATGGGAAGAGAACACGGCTCAGTCATCTTCATTAAGATAAATTGCCGTCTGAGTTTTATTAAAAGCAAACACTGATACGTAGCTGAGCTATTTTCAACAATATTAAGTCAATATAGGAAACAAGAATGAGGACAGTTCCCCGCAGATATTTTGTGCCATCTTTCAAATACTGAGATAATCTTGTTTATGACCTAGCAGGACATTTGATGTTTGAAAGTATAATACACAGATCTCTTCCAATGCTTTTGATGTGATAAAAACAATACATTCACCCCCACGGACCCTCTCGTGACGGACATACCTTGATTCCTCTCTTTTTGGTTCCACCTGCGGCTGATGACAATACAGCACACTATCATGCCGATGATCAAGGCCACCAGCACCACGGGGATCAGGATGAGGATGAGACCCAAACCCTCCGTGTCTCCTGGCTCCTCGTAACGATCAGTACCATTGCTGTCCAATTCTGGGTCGTAAGTCTCTGCAGAAGCAAGGCAACGGCCGTGTGTCTTTAGATGTGTTACTCCTGTCATACATGTGTGCTGCTGCAGGGTGGCTCTCATTGTCCTGACATTTAATCTAATGATACAGGTAGTAAATGACCACGACATACCATTCCCAGATAGTCCTAAGCCACTACCTTCGTCTTCGATATTTTGAACTGCGACCGCAAAGGAAAAATTGGATGATTTTACTGAAAGTCAACGTTTTTCTCTTCTCTCCACGACTTTGTGCCAAGCAGTGACATGAAATTGCATTTTGGGTTTTTACATTCTGAACGACTGAACAGTGAATGATCCCTTTTATAGTGACTGTGGCTCAGTGGTTAGCAGGTCGGACGTTCAATCAGAGGCTCGGTAGTTCGATCCCCGGCTCCGCTAGTCCATGTGTCCTTGAGCAAGACACTTAACCTGAATTGCTGTGTCTACTGTATAGCATGTAAAGGTAATGTATAGCCTTCCTGAGGGTAGATTCAAAAGCTGTTGTGGACTTACTGTCGTCCGGCGCCGCAGTGGCTTCAGATTCAGGTGGTTCTGTTTTAACAAACAGAGAGAAAGAGAGGCACGTAATCAGGATGGCCGCATTGTCAACGAGGAAGTCCCACGAGTTTAAGATTCATGATACAAAAGTACGCGGACACTTGAGCATTATCTGATCGTTTGACGTCTCATTCCAAAACGACAGGCTGCCTTTCACTAATGTGCTGTTAGGGCTTCAACCCCTCAAAAAGAAAAAAGTTTACAACAAGTTATAACTTGTAGAAAGCCCTTACAGTTATTTTGTGCAGGCAAGACCAGGTAGGTTCAAATGCAGAACACCTCATGTTTTGCACAGAATGAAGAGCCTTTCAGTGAAATGAAAGAAGTCTTCAACACGAAACCACCATCTGTGTTTCTATCAGTCATTAAAAAAGATATATTTCTATCTGTCTCTGATAGAAAAAAGGAAGTGAAGTCCCCTCACCAACCACACTCAGTCCACTGACTATAGCCCCTTCACATGTCGTGTCCTGTGATATCACACACAAGGTGAAAAGATATTCTACAATTAAAAATGTTCCCATGGAAGGTGTTTTTTTTTCATGGAACAAAAGTACATCAGCGTTAATAAGGTATTTAGCCCCCCAAAAACCATTTAACTTTAAAAAAAATGTAAATGTCTGATCATCAGTGTTTTTTTATGCTGCTCTCTTGACTAAGAGTCTCTTAAACAATATATTTTATTGTATTAAAAAGGGGAAAAATGGCCCCACAGTGTCCACCTACTTTTTGTATTTTTATTATTTCTTGACTTTATTATTCTCGTCTCCCCTGATGATAAATCACCTTCAACGTCTGCCTCTTCAACTGCTTCCTCTTCGATTGCTTCAGTGTCTGCGTCTGCGCCATCATCTTCATCTTGGCATATGACTGTAATTCAACGCCTCTCATTATTTCATGGTACAGACATTAAAGGACAACAAACATGTGCTTCTATTGAAAGTGAAACACAAAGAGAACGAGGACAGTTACTTCATCCGCTTAGTTTCTAAAACAACATCTGAGAAAGCGTCACGGCCGGATCACACAGGAACTTGAGACTTCTGCGAGCATGTTTTCAAGCCGTTGCTACAAAGACCGAAACTGTTGCAAAATGCACCTTCAGGACAGCTCATGGTAGGTGGAGATACGCAACATGTTGAGCAAGTAGTTCCTGACAGAGCTTTGTCACGATGCAAATGATTTCACCTTTTGAAAAAAAAAGTTCCTCTTTGGTTGAAAGCAAAGAGGAACTTTTTGAAAAAGATCAGTTTTTAAAATACTAGGACTATAATGTAGAGTATATTGTACAGATGTAATTCTTCGGCTGATCTTGGCTCTAAAAACTTCAAATTCTATATTAAGTTGCTACACGTGGCATAGTTTTCACAAGAAAAGTGCTTTAAACTGTAACTAACCCTTAGCGGTCCTGTACAATCCCTGTATTTAATACATCCGCCCTATCAAAACGTTCCACTCACAGTCAGAAAGTCAGAAACTAAAGCGCAAAAAGAGAAAGCAGGGAGGAGAACGGAAAGCGGAGGTGAGTCGGGAGGGTAAAGAAACCAATCTGGGAGTCCTACCTGTTCCAGTCAGGGTGGTCAGCAGCAGCAGCAGCAGCAGCAGCAGAGGGGTCTTCATCCGGGGCCCTCTCATGCTACCAGCAAACATAATGCCATTGTGTGCCCACTTCCTTCTCAACTGTCACAGCATCACACTTCCTGATCTGACTAAACATGTTAAAAGGACGGAAAAGAAAGAAGAAAAAAAAAAAAAACACTCACACACAAACACACCCTCAGACTCACTCAGATAACTCACTCGGATGTGATGCAATCGACTGCGTGCTTGTCGCCACAAGTCTGACGGCTCCTCGGCTGCAGCACAATCGCATTCCTGCCGGTTCAGTATGCAGCCCTGCGGAGCGAGGGGGAAGCCGAACAAACTTTAAGGAAGGAAAAGAGACTATTTGTGTGGGAGCTCAGCGAGGGCCAGCTGGCTGTGCGTCTCTCTCTGAAGGTGTTGAGCTCATGCTTTAAATAACTCTCGCTGTGAATGCGCTCCATGTTTGTTTGTTTGTTTGTTTGTAAGAGAGACGGGATTATAAATCGCTCTTGTGTTGTAAAAAGAAGAAAGAAAGAAAAAGAATATTTGAATATACTAGAACTTGAATATAATAGTCATGCTGCTATGATTCTCTACGGATGGAGACGGTTGGCCTACTTTGAGAAGACTACAATCCTTTCTTCATCTCCGAGCAGAAACATGGTGGAGCAGGTTCCCACAGGATGGCGGGGGTTTGAGGTTTCTAGCAACTGTGACTATTATCCATACAAAAGCCCCTCGTCTGAATACTGGTTCTCAGTTCTCCCAAACCTGAAGAGGATGAGGCAAGAGTTGGTGATTCTTACACAGACACAGATCTAAATGAAAGGTACTGAACACGGTCTCATTTTGCAGTACGCAAGCCAGCATTCTTCTGACCTACAATCCTCTGCCGCAGATATATGAGCAAGAGGGTCAAAGTTCAAGGTGTGGTGTTATGAGGAAGTAGTGTGTCCCAATGTATTGCATACTGCATGCAACAGTACATACTTTATACGGGCAGCTGCAGTATGTATTAAAATCTCTCCAGCGTGTTCTTGGTGTACCTTGGGGTCTCTTCAGGGTCTAAACCGATCCTCTAGCACTACCTGGGCTATCCCCACTGGGCTATCACCTTAATAGCCATGTGGTGGAGGCGTGTGTGTGCTCCAGTGACCCTAGGAGCTGTGTTGTCGGAGCTTGTGGTACGGTCTCCCACGGCAAAGTGACCAAGAGCCTTTCACTGACCACTGTATGAGTCGGCCAGGAAAGAGTAGCCGCACCCGGCCCGGAACAGAGGGAACCGAGCCTCCCTTCTGGAGCAAGACCTGGGAGGAGAGCATCTGGTGACACGTGGGGCTCGGCTGGACACAGCCCAAAAGAAATCAGCACGATGTCGCCGCACACCGCAGTCAAGAAATGTCTCTAAAAATAAAAAAAAATCCATCACATGTTGGCTCTCGAGAAAAGGTCAGGGGAACGTCTTACTCATGCCGTCCCTGTGACACATAGTTCTAGATTCTAAAGTTATTTGGAATAAACATCTCACACACACACACATCATCAAATATTACACAACACAGAATCATTTCTGAGCTCATTGTGTGAGGTCATATTTAGCCTAAAATCGTTTGCCATAGTTTTAGGCTCAACATCAACCAGCTTTCAAAGTTGGTACTTAGTTATTTTTTTTAATTATAGCGTGAAGCAAACAAGAGCTTGTTCAACCTGCATCATATCTGATCTTTTAGACAGGAACCAAGCACAGCCTGAGGTGGTAAAGGAGCCAGACTGGTCTCAACTAGTCTCGCTGCTTGACCTGGATGGATCAGTATCATCACAATACACATGTAGAGAGATAATAATGTGTAGGCCTAATTACATCAGTGCTTTACTCATCAGTGTGTAAAAGACTATATCATGCTTAGAAATTAATTGTTGTATAAATAAAGTTGGTGTATTTGTTTATCATAAAACATGCAAAAAAGCCCATTTGTCATAATGGGCTGTTTTATGTTTAAAACAGATCATAACCAGTCTGAACACCATCTCCTCGCTCCTCACCTGTCTGTGTGCTCTGTGTCAGTTTAGGGAACTGTGGTCATGCAATGTTATCGGACTGCTGCTTTCATTTCTGGTAATGAATGATCTCAGAAAGATGCTTGTGATACTGGAAGCCTGGAAACGTCATCCACTCCGAATAACACACAAGGGAAAGGAAACCTTGTTAGTGGTCAACATAGCAGTTAGACCACTAGACTCCAAAGAACCACTAGACTCCAAATTAAATCTGATTATTTATTTATGTATTTATTAACCTGCGGTTTGGTTTACAACGTAATAAAAAGTCGTTTAATCAGTGGGGAAATTAATACTTCACGCTGACGTCAAAACCTTTTGACGACAACCCCGATGACAGTAATTTGGCATAAAGCCAATCAAATTGCACGGATTATACCAGTCAAGCGCATTTAACACACCAATTTGAAACTATATTCTTAGCCCCTGACCTTAAATTGTGGAATACTTACCAAAAAAACGGAGCATTAACCGAGGATATTTTACGTCATGCATTAATCCAGAGTTACATTAATTTTCAGGTTTCTCTGTCAAATAAAAAAAAAAAAAAATTCTTCTGCTCCAGTAGGTGGGGCTGACCCATCGCCTCTAATTAGGGCCATACATCCATAAACCACAATTTAAATTAAGCCGATCCATCACAACGAGTTCACGAGTTAATACCTATATGTCTGGCTATTGAGCCATCCAAATAATACGTTTAAACATTTTAATGATCCGTTTAATCACTTTACATTTGTGGCGCGTAAAATACAGGAACCGTTTGTTATTTTCGCCGCAACACCTACGGACCAATTTAGACGACGGACCGATCTACTTCCGGTCCATTTGTCAACAGAAGAGGATCACACGTGTTTTCCATTCCTTAAAATGGTAAGACTAATGCGCTGTAACCTTTTTCTGTCAGTGTACTATTCATGATTATAGTTACAACAATAAGCAGCTCGACAATTAACCTAATTAATATGTATTATTATTTTTCAGCCGAAGGCTAACAAAGGAAGAGGAAAAGGGAAAGCTCCCGAGAAAGTCGTTCACCCTTACAGCAGGAAAGCTGCCTACCTCAACCGAGAAGAAATCCGACTGAAAAAGAAAGAAAGGTATGAGGAATAAAATAAAAACAAATAAATGGGTATATTTTTATTTTGTATGGAAAACCTTAACTACAACAGACGGATAAGTGTGTGGAGTGAAAAGTAAAATATTTGTCCCCTATTTTGTTTTCACATACAGAGCATAACATTAAACGATAAAGACATTGCAAGAAATGTGAGCATGTTTAAACTTACATTTCAATTTACAATAGAATATACAATTAAAATAAAGTGCACATATAACAGTACTTTAAAGTGAAGTGTAATGTGAAAGTGACAAGTGTAATAAAGTAGCATTAAATGAAAATACTTAAGGTAAGAACAGTATGCAATTCGTTAATAATTTAATTTAATCAATCATTGCTTAGCACACACTGTTGTAGAATTGGATTACTTTCATTGAATCGTTTTTTCTGATTATGCAGGCAAAAGAGTGACAAAGCAACACGTCTGAGCGGCATTGGTGAGCTCCTTTATCATTCATAATACACTTGCTGGCTGTGAGGATCAAGTTGCTCTCCACTAACACCGTGTTTTTCTTTTATTATTTTGTCTCTTAACTCGCAGGTGAGAAGCTGTTGTGGTTTCAGGAAAAGTTGGATCCAGAAAAGACAAGTTACACCAGAAAAGATGCCTGTGACCTCGTTGAAAGGTCAAAGATTTATGATTTATGTTAATTTAGTTTTTGCTGATCACCATTTCAAACGCGTCAAAATATTTTAATTTGAAACATAGTGACGTCTAAGCTTGTGTGTGTTCTTGTGTGTGTGTGTAGATACCTCCAAAGGTTTGATTTGGAACTTGAGCAGATTGAGCTGATGAACGGGATCAAAGGTCGGCAGGGTCGTCTCCATGGCGCCAGAGAGGCTGTTGTCAAGCAGACCATCGAGCGAGAGCGAGCGCTGTATGAGGGCATCGGGTTTGGTGAGTCCTCATCGTGGATATGAATGCAAACCCATATTGTACATGCAACAATCAGTGTTTTGGATAACACTCCATGATCCTGTGTTTCTTCGTCTTCACAGAGATTCCAGACATCATTAATGCGAAGAATCTGAAAACATTCAGGTGAGTCGGTAGAGATTCTGGCTTATATTTTCTGTTTTATTAAAATGTTTGTATTCAGGAAGTAGCCGTAATTATTCATCTTCCATGATTTGACAAACATGATCACACAAATGATGAATTCAAACAATGTATTCAGATATTTCTTAATATTACATGGATAAATCAAAAAAGCCTAAAAATGTCTTGAACGATTTTAATAAATAAATTGTGATATCAACTATATAATTTGCATGTGAAGTGATGATTCATAAATATTAGACATTTTGTTTATCCGTTATTTCGGCAGGGAGTGGACTGGTGATCTGAAGAAACTTCCAAATTTGAAACTGCGAAAGGTGTCGAAAAAAGATTTAGAAACGAAGAATGAAGAAGGGGATAAACAAGATGAAGCAGAAGATGATAATGAGGAGGAAGAGGAGGAGGAGGAGGAGGATGATTTGGATGACGAGCAGCTGGATGAGATGGCGCTGATGTCGGACTTACACTGAGCCACTTCGTTTTTGACTGTCGCTCAAATCTCCATTCGTCCATTCAGCACAAACGACTGTGGAGCTAAACATCAGACCGAGTTCAGAAAATACTTTTTATAGATTAAAAAATTTGTGTTTTTGTGTCTGCGTGGGAGGAAATGCTGCTTCTCCACGACTGTCCAGGAGATGGTGCTGAACTCTCAAAGGGTCAAACTCAACTTGTCTCAGTCTGTCCTCCTCTAAAGTCTTCTTGTTGCTCAGTAACTTCACACCAGCCTGTGAAGTGTTCTACATTCATTGTTTATTGTACAAACAAATTGTATATAACCTAAATACTCAATTTTATCCAATCAGGGATAGAAAAAACGGTTTTGACAAAGACAAGACTGACAAAGAGAGATTTTCTGTGACGTGACAGAAAAAAACAACCTGAATTAAACCTGTAGAAAAGTGAATACGTGTAAACAGTCGCCTTTTTTGAGACGGACCGTCTGATGTAAAGACATGAATGAACAAAGTTACATTAACGTATAATTAACACGACATCATGAAGCTGCAAACTGTCAAAACGACGCCAAAATTAACTGGGATACTTTTAGATGTTCTATTTTAAGAAATATTAAAAACTCTTACGATAATAAATGCATTCTTTTCTTTTTTTTCCCTAAACATTACAATTTCAGACTGAGCTAAATCATTCTTTCTCTACTAATCATGTGTTTATACTCTTTGGTGTCTGAAGACCTGATTGTCCAGAAAGAGTTCCGGCCTCCGTATGCTTCAAACTGCACAATTAATTTCCATTTCTCCATAACAAAAGTGCGTTCTTCCGTTCTTCCACCTGCTAGTTTGAGTGCATAAGTGCGTTCCCACTGACTACAGCAGGATGCATCGATCAATAACTCATAACTGTCAAAACGTTGAGTGTAGAACGACACTTCCCTCCCTCGCTGGACACCATCTTTGCTGCAGTGCAGAAGGGAAATGACGACTGAACTAAAAAAAAAAGGGCGGCAATCCAGTTGCACATACAAAAAAAAAAAATTTAGTTTTATTTCAATCGTAAGTTAGCAAACATGGTGGCAAATAATTTAGCGGTTCACCGTTGGTGGTAATGCTTCGCCCGGTTGTGATTTACCATTAAAACAAAGAAGCGGTCAAATGTTGCTCAACAGCCGTATTTGATTTGAGATAACGGCACTCTGTCTAAATTCAGCGACTGGGAAAAAGTTGTCTTTAGTTTTTTTTTAGTTCCCCGGCCTTAAGTAAGTTTATTTATTTTCAGTAACTAGCAATTGTATCTTTCACCGTCAGACACCAGATGTAGTAGCTAAATGTGTAAGTTTTAGTGCGATATCTGCCTTTACTTACAAAAACTTATTTTCGCCAGGACAAATTCCTTGAATGTGAAAACAAACATGGCAATAAATGATTCTGATTTAAGTGACGAGCCGCTCCTCTTGAGTTCCCCAGCATTTTCAATATGTTTATTTTAACTGTTTAACTATTCAATAAAAATAACCGGTGAAACAGTCAATCGTCAACATCCGTGGTTTGAAGCATACTGAGACCTTGAAAAGCATCTTCAGGGTGTTCACAACTTTATCTTTTGTCAGTGCTGTTGGAGAAAGTGCATATAGGAATACAACTCAATATATTACATAACTACAGTCTTTACAAACGTCTCTTGCTGATGGCTTCTTTTTTTTTGTTACATAACAGCCCCCCGCCTCCTCTTTTCTCCGGCCTGCCACATCCTTCGGTACTTTGCACATTCCCGTCACTGCAGCCCTGCCGTCGCTCAGTTTTCTGAAGGACATTAAATCCATCTCTTGTCTCTCAAGGTCAGTAATCACAGCAGCCGAGGTGAACAACACTATTGTACGAGCTTGTGTCGTTGGATGAGCAGGGAGTGATTCACTTTTCTTTCGGAGTGGGAGGAGAACCGCTCAGACGGGGTTTTGTGCCGGCGCCACCGCGCCCTCCACCGACATGTCCGAGTCCGTCTCCGCCTCCGGAGCCGGGGCGGGAGGCGGAGACGGACTCGCCGGAACCTCCACAGTTTCGTGCCGGCCGTTGGTCAGGGGGTTGTGCAGGTCTTTCTCGGGGCAGTTCTGCACAGTGATGATGCGGTTGAAGGCCTTGAGGCGGCGCCACAGCTGCAGGTAGACTTTACACTGGATGTACATGAAGATGAGGCCGCCCGTGGAGCCTATGGCCACCACGATCAGCTTGGTCCAGAAGGGCCACTCGAGCACACCTGAGGACACACACACACACACACACACACACACACACACACATTGTACGTCGACCTGCAGCACGTGTAATGGATCATGATGGCGGTGTGTGCAGAGCTGTGCTTACCATTTGGCGGATAGTATTTCAGAAGAGTAACTCTCCAAAATGCGTCTGCAATCAAGAGTGAGTGTAATTTCTCTTTAATTCTATGAGCTCTGAATAAACTTGGGATGCACCGATACCGATATTGGATATGAGGTCGATACTGACTCATATAGCTAACAATTGATAGTCAATTAAATTCTGTATTTATACACTATATATATTATGCACTGGAATTCTTCCTGTTCATTTTGAAGGAATGTTTTACCAAGTTGTTGGTGTCAGTTTATTCTGTTAATGATAAAATCCAGTTCAGTTAATGTGTATCTATGGATGTAATTGTTACGTTTTCTTCAAACTCAGGAAAGCAATGTTTAATTCAGGCCAGATGTTGCCTCAGACATAACAGACTGATCCCAGTCTGTTCCACACAATGAGGCCTACAGCTTATTAGAAGATAACAATATTGGACAATACCCAAAGCTCAAGTATAGAGACCTAAAAGTCGGATCGGTGCATCCCAAAATAAACAAAAAATGTGTTTGGTTATTATTTATTAGATACAATGAATCTATCTGAGGTCCTACGATAGGAAAACAGTTACGCTGTGATCACGACACACCACACCATCGACAAACACAACAGTGAAGAGACAAGAGTACTGAGGGGTCTATTTACAAGCTCAAATAGAAACTAATGAACTCCGGTCCTTGTGATGAAATCCAACATCTGAAACTTGACATGACCTTTTTCAAGACACTTGTTATTTTCTCAGTTTTATTTTCGAACATACTGCTCTTGAATTAAATGTTTTTCTCTCAAATATTGTCATTGTTGTAGTTTAAAAAAACTGTATTACCATTTGATGATAATATATTGGTCATATATTATCATCACATAAAAACATAGTGTTTACTTTAATGGATTGTCTATGTCAAATTTCAAGTCTTACAAGAAAGTAGAATTTTCTACCTAAAATGTGTGACATCTATCAAAAAATGTGGCCTGAAGTTAAGTTTGTAGTAAGCTAAGCATTTTAGTTTAGATAAATGCAGCTGATGCAGCAGCAGCTTTATCGGTAAGTTACTGCACTTTGTTACCATATTCAAACATAAGCATCTGAATGTTAAACTGGGAAAACAAATTACAAATCAATTTGAATTTAGAAACATTGAAGCTGTCTAAAACCCAGCGTCATGTCATCACTGTGCAGAGGGACACGAGGGGGTGACATCACAGTGTAAACTGGGATGTTTATGCTGAACAATATACACGTACTGCTCACTAGTTTTACTTGATTTAGAGAAAACATGAACACTGGGTGACTACACAGGAAATGAATCACTACACCAGAGTCAGACAGGTGTAAAGATCAACAGGAGCCCAGTGGAGTTTCTGACTCTACAGTGCAGTGAAATGGTATTGTTTGTATTAGGTGACAGGATGTGGAGGGCAGTAATACATATAGACATTACTTTTAGCACTAAAGCATCTTAGTTTGAATCATTCTCTATTTTTATAATTGAGCTTCATTAGATTAGTAGAGATGCACCAATTCTGGTATCAAATATCAGTCCAACACTGACTCAGATAGCTGGATCGGGTATCTGGTACCATTATTTTTACGAAATATTATTATTATTTTATAATAATTTATATCTATCTATGTATTTGTAATATTTAGTTTATTACAAAGTTGTGAAGGCAATGTTTAAGCCTGAGCCTTACAGAACAAAGAAGGGTCCCAGTGTCTCCCACACAGTGAGTCATACAGCATATTAATTATACTCAGGTATCGGATCACTAATCTGTAACCAAAGCTCAGGTGTTGCGATCAGGATCAGTGCATCCCTACTTTTTAGCCTCATGAGGAAGCCACAATGAATACTGAGGTAGGAAGTTTTTTCAGCCTTACTCACGCTACCTTTAGTTGATAATTAAAAACTAGACCATAAGACTTTCACTTTGCTTGTCTCTGGTATGTGAGAAAGAGAGAGAGAGAGAGAATGGAGGACGGTACTCACCGCTCTTCCCAAGCCTGATCTCCTCGGCGGTTCTCTTGGCCAGAACGTAGATGGACCACAACATACACACTATTGCTATCAGGTGAAACAACACGGAACAGAAGATCTTCCTCCTCTCGCCCTTCGACATGTTTAGCTTCTCCCACTGGAAGATGCAGAGATGGAGAGATGGAGGAGGGGGGGAGAAGAGGGGAAACATTGGTTACTACAGCTTCCTCCTAGCCGTGAGTCAGCGAGGTGATCGCGTGCCTACCGTGCGTAAAGGTTTGAGCTTCGTCTCCATCACAAAGTCAAACTTGCAGAGTTCACAGCAGCGAGTGTCTGAGGACTTGATCCACTGGTTGAGGCAAGTCTGGTGGACAAAAATCA
Organism: Cottus gobio; assembly: GCA_023566465.1. Taxonomy (NCBI): domain Eukaryota; kingdom Metazoa; phylum Chordata; class Actinopteri; order Perciformes; family Cottidae; genus Cottus; species Cottus gobio. The sequence goes on from CM042219.1 coordinate 21,717,582, forward strand.
GGCTCCCGGTGCAGCGACATGGCATTATCAGCGGGCACTCGTCGTCCCCCTCACAGTGGCAGATCCTACACACACACACACACACACACACACACACACACACACACACATAAGAGCAGGTTATGATATGTAGCCTTTGTACTATCTTTATGGATTTGTTTTTAGGGGATTATTGTGCATCCTGGACCAAGAGGGTTTCCCTTTTTGGCCGATAAAGTTAAACTTGACCCTATCGTGCACACACACACACAGCCATAAAAGGCTCACAGACCCCCACTAACCTGCAGGCCTCCGTCTCAGAGTCATCCGAGAACTGCCGTACCGTGCCTCCATTCATCACGGACTGTTTCCGTGGTGTGGGCACTGACATGTCCCCACTCCCTGACCCCTTTTCCTGGTGGCTCTTGGTGATGAGCTCCTCGCCGTCCTCCACCAAAGAGGAGCTGTCCCCTGACTTGTGGCTCTTCTCCTTGTCCCTGCTGTGGGAGCCTTCCCTCTGGGAGACGTGGCCGTCTCTCTTAATCGAGGCCCTGCTGCCGTGGCGCTTCTTAAGGCCCCCGCTGTCCTCCACCAGAGGGATGCTCTCCATCCCTTCATCCGAGCCCACCGACTGCAGCTCCATGACCTCCGCTTTGTCTTCCCCTCCTTTGCTGCCCCCGTTCGCTCCGTCCCTTTCCCGGCTGCGCCGGCGCACCCTCCGGGCCTTCTCTTTGCTCCAGCTGCGGGCCTCGCGCGACGCCTCGTCGTTGGAGGTGGAGTCGGACTGCGGGGCCCCCGAGCAGCGGAGGCGGGGGGGCAGCTCCCTCCGGGTCTTGGCGGGCCGCTCCCGCTTCTCCCCGCGCTCGCCGCGGTCCGAGCTGAGGCTGCGGTCGCTCTGCTCCGGTTTGCCGTTGGTCTCCACGCAGTCGCTGGCGGTGCAGCTGCTCCTCTTGCGCCGGTGGCGGCGTTTCACCTGCTTCTTCTGCGCCTGAGCCGACGAGCCCAGAGGTGAGCTGGCGACCGTCATCCCGGAGGTGTGCGTGTGCTTGGTGCTCTTGTGCGATTCAGAAACCTCCTCCTCTAAACGGGTCAGCTGGCTCGAACTGAACAGACACACACACACACACACACACAGAAACACACACACACACACACACACACACACAGATGATATGGTGAAACGAGATGGAGAAGATGATGACATTAACTCAACAAATGGGCTGAGACTTGACAGTTTGCCCCTCAAGGGTCAGAGAGGTTTATCCTGAGTCGACACAAAATAAACAAACAGTCCACACATGAGATGAGAGCAGGTTATGATACGGAGCATTTGTACTATTTTTAAAGTAATAATTGTAAAGTGGTTAAGTCTGAAGTCATTTTGCTGGTTGTGATGTTCTTATTGATATTGCAATAGTATACTACAGCATCACTAGCCAATTTAAATAATTAGGTAGCATTAGGCTACCTAGTTATATTAGTTACTTTTATTAGTCATTAATATTATATATTACAATTATATTAGCCTACAATTTGATTTGCAGACTCAAAATGGATTATGTCAATATAGTAATTAAATGTTATCGATATAAGATTTTCAAACTCAAAATTGCCTCAAAATAATAAAATATACAATCCATGAGTGAAAAACCTGGCCTGGATAACAGCAGATTAATTTTTCATGCTGCAAGTTGTCCAAAACACAGCACAAGCCACTCGAGATCGGTTCATGCATGAGGACCCATACGTCTAAATTCAGCACATTTTTCCGATGAATGTGAAACGCATTAAATTAGCTGTTCCTTGAAACTCCCACCAGCTTCTGTGTAAACGGATATAATATAGAGACGAAAGAAAAATTGCACATAATTGAACAATGAAGTTAAAACAAAATGTCAAAATATATTGATTGATTACCAGGCTGGGTAATCCAAATAGGAAAATGATGAATATGGAACGATCTGAGCATGCTATTTGACAAATGGAGGTCCAGGCACTCACACCATCACATATGTTCACACTGCTAGAGAGCCTTGAAGTCACAGGACTGAGCCTGTCAGCTGCAACCACACCACCAGTGGGTATAATAACATGAAGCATCCCATCTCTGCAATCAGCCATCTTCCCCTCATTGATTGCCCTAGGGGAGCATCATTGCATTTACGCATCCATTTCACTTTTGTTGACGCCCTCCGGGTGCGGCAGGCCATGCTGAATTATTCTCAGCGGAGAAGAAACTGTGCATGTAAATATCACAGAGAGAACTGTGGCTGCTCGTGAGCTTTTAGGGAAATGTTTGACGGTTAGGTGTTGGCGGATATTCACGAAACGTCTGTCTTTTACCGTCAGCCCAGGTAGTTCTGGGTGGAACCGAAAGAGACAGCTGTCTCACCTGCATATGTCCTGAGAAGACGGGGTGATGGACGTCCTGGAGGCTGCGGTCGGTCCTGTTGTAGAGTTGCTGGCCTGAAACCACCAACAGACTCAATTCATGACTCTTCCATGTTAACGATCAGCTTCAATTCACCATCATGTGAAAACATTGCAGCATCTTTGCACACTTTCTAATGACGACACATGATTCAAAATAAAGACTTCTATTGATGAGTCATCACAAACATGAAGGATTGTTGAGCTTAATTATTTGATTTGTTTTACTAAATCAACCCAAGATGTGCTGACATATCGCCCTGGTGTATTACAGCCTTATAAAGTATTGCTAATAGTTTAGTGTGTACACATCCAGAAGCATCCAGCACTCATTTTTCTGACAAATCTCAGTCCACTATTCGCTCTCCTTTCAGCTCTGGTTTGGTCTCCACCAACTCAAGAGGAATGTATCTGAGACTTTAGCTGCTAGACTTTAGAGGTTTTGTACATTAGCTAGTGGGACAGTTACTCCAGGAAGAGGACCGTCGTAGATGTGAAGGGCTTATTCTAAGCTCACAAAAACCCAACTCCAACACGAATAAACACAGATTATATTCCATTTCTGCTAATATAGTCACCAAAATACCACCCACTGGCCCTTTAACTTTGTCCTAATTCATCTTTATTTGTTTTTTTGTGATTCCACAGCTGTTAAAAACGTGAATTTACAAAACAATTTGCTAAAAGATGCTTAAAGGCCAACGTGACCTGTTGAGCTACAAGTGTTAATTCTCTGTGGGTTTATTACTACAAGCAACCACGTTACACAAAGTCAGCATGATTCATACAACATTGTGTACTGAGAGCAACCTTGTATTGATTGGTAAGTAAGACTTCTAGCATTGGCCCATTCTTGCACATTAGACTCTGCTTGAGTAAACGATGCTATCATAACACTGGGAGCTGTGACCTTGATATCGGTCCTCTTAAGAGCTCGGATATTCAGCGGTTACCTTGGAAATGTTGCTGGATCGACTCCCTGAGCGCCCGGGGGCCTTCCTCCGCTGCCGGGAGAAAAGACAGAAAATCACTGGAGACCCCAGAGACGTAGGTGATGCTTTAATGGCACATGTCAATGCAGTCCGAGGTGTAAACCAGAGATGTATCTCTCTATAAAACATTCAAACAATATGTCACTGCACTCACAGGAAAACCTGCTGTAAGAATCTGAAGATTAATAATCAGGAAATTGACTATTAGTTTTAAAAAATGTCTAGTTTATTTTAAAGAGAAAGTGGAAAATCTTCAGGATCTGAAACCAGATTGTTTCAAATGGTTCATTAATAAAATAAGATAAGATAATCCTTTATTAGTCCTTCAAAGGAGAAATTGCAGGATTACAGCAGGTGCCCACAAGAGACACAGAAAATACAAATCAAGTAGTATAAATAAACAGTAAGCAGTAGTAAAAAAATAAATAAAAAAGCAGTAAGAAGAATACAATATCAATATTAAATATACAGATATAATAAAGTATATACAAGGTATTTAAATTGCAGTTGAACATGATTAAAGTGGCTAAAGTGTTATTTAAGTGTTTGTGTGGTCCACTGGGAGCTCAGCTGGTTATGCAGCCTGACAGCAGCAGGAAGGAAGGACTTTCGGTACCTCTCCTTCAGACACTTCAGACACTCTTGGCTATTATTTTTCTGTCAATCAACTAATTGCTCAATCTACTGATCGTTTCAGCTCTCCAGCTCTGACCTGCTGTCAGTTTCATCTAAGTCGAATATTTTAACAGCAGACACTGTACAAATACTTTGTTTACAGTTTTCCACAAATGCCCCAAAAATAAGTGAAATGTGGGACCATTTCTTGAGTTGTAGTTTAAGATTAGATAGAAAGACAAATTAGACACGTTAATGCTTTAAATCAACAAAATAACAACAGAATAACTTAACTAAGTGTGTGTACTATAGTATTCAGACGTATTTGGTGTTGACTGGCTGCGTGTTGATTGGTTAAAATCCAGCATCAGAAATCACACGTGGCCACGTGTGCTTGTTATTTCATTGTGACCCCAGCTAAAGCCAGTCAATCCTATTACCTGGGCATCTTCTTCTAAGTGTACAAGACGCCGCTCTGCAATGTGTCTCTATTTTAAGCAAACTAATAGCACTTTTTCTAGGACTTCCAAGAGTACCAATTGTCCGAACTCAACCGTGAGACCTTGAACTCAACCCTTGGACATCTGTGACCTCTTTTACTTCCTTCAGCGTCTTACACAAGTTTCAGTTAGCAGACGGTGCTGTGCAGGAGTTACCGAGTATTGTTACTGATAAACCACCATGAACAAACCTTGCCAGGTATCATTTTATTTTATGCAATGTTATATTATCTAATTAGGATGCCTCCAGGACGCCTCCCTTTAGAGGTTTTCCAGGCACGTCCATCTGGTAGGAGGCCCCGGGGAAGACCCAGGACACGCTGGAGGGATTATATCTCCCAGCTGGCCTGGGAACGCCTCGGGATCCCCCAGAATGAGCTGGTAGATGTTGCGGGTGAGAGAGAAGTCTGGGTCAGCCTGCTTGACCTGCTGCCTCCGCGACCCGACCCCGGATAAGCGGTGGAAAATGGATGGATGGATGGATATTATTGATTTAAATCATGATATATTGCATTTTCTGGGAGTGAGAAATGTATTATTATTGCATAAGATAACACAACAGAAATGTCTGTTTTGGGGTAAATCCCTGACAAATCAAAGTCACATTGATACTAAAATCATATATCGATAGATATATATGTTGAGCTGTGTCTCTGTGTTCACATGAGTTAAATGCTGTTTGCTTTAAACCTAAACTAAACTAAAAATAAATAGATTCAGGCTGAGAATATGGTTTCTGCAGGGATTTGGTCCACATAGTGTGTGAGGAGTGGGCAGCATTTCTACTCAGCTTTTTTGGCCCTAAAACATCCGAATCTCTTGGCAGGTGTCTGAACAGACAATGTTGACTTAACGCTTACTTTGTTGGGAAAGCTATATTTATCTATCAAGCAAATATACAGACTTGAAGGAGTAGTTGCAGCAAAAAAATCAAATCAACTTTTCCTCCAACACTATACTTCCAGTTGGCTTTCATCCCACACTGGTGATGCTACTGGCAGCCAGGTGCATTATGGGATTAAATACGTCTTGTCTCAGAAACACCTGCAGACTCAGCTGTCCACTGTGGAGTAAAGGAGCTGAATTCTGTATGAACTATGTGTCAACATTGCACACACACGACCCCTTGCACTAATGCATTTCTGAGCCCCTTATATAAATATTAACCTTAAACATCACAACTGAGCATATGTCGGCTGCTGTGTGTGTGTGTTTGTGTGTGTGTGTGTGTGTAACAGGCTTGTCACAGCTCGACCTAATCATTTGAAATTTCTGAGAAAAAAAAACAAAGTCTCACAGTGGAAACTTCGAAAGAGGATTTCATTATCGTCATAAATATATCTCATATGAGAAAATAGGTGTTCTAATATTTGGTACAATCACATTTATTGAAATACTCAACAGTTTTTATGGTCATTTTGAATTTATATGCAATACATGTTTGTTTTAGTACGTAGATATTATATTCATGTATAATGCCTCTAGGCAAGGGCTCAATAAGAATTGCTCACTCGCCCAAATACATATATATATATATATATTAATAAAGCAACCCACACACAGACACAGTCAGAGACACTGACAAGTAGAAGACTGCATCTTCTAAGCTGATCAAGGGATTTACTGATAGCCAGGTTTAAATCAGCAGTCCTGCGTGAAGTCAAAGCAAACACTGCAGCCTCCTCTGGGTGTTAGACTACATGGAGACTGCAAAGGCCACATGCTTGTAATGTTTAGGACAAATCACACATTCATTTTCAGTCACAAAACATATTATCTATCAATTTATCATATCTACTTCAAAATGAGGTTAAAAAAGTCAAATAAAAAAAGATTTTGTGAAGTTTTTTATTCGTCTGAATCTGCGAGTTTGTGCTCCAATCATTTGAATAGCCTTAACTATGTGGTGCATTCATGAGCTCATGTAAACATCAGTGTAGGCTATCGAAAAGCTGTCAGAAAATACAACTTAAAAACCAACAATAAACACACATGGTCATGATTATAAGAATATATAACAATAATGAGGAGTTGGTAGATTTTCTACCTGAAAGCAGAACATACGGATGTTTGTTGTTAGCTGTATGCTAACAAAAGCAAAATATACAGTACGCCCAAGAATACGTTGTTTGAGGGTTGGTGGAGCTAAACCAGTTTTCTTTTAAGTAAATGAGCATCGGTCATGAACAAAAGTCTCAGCTCGAAAAGTTGTATTTTTCAATAGTTCTTGTCACGTACTTAAAGAGCTTGTTTAACATGCTAACGGCTAGCTTAGCATACTGCAAAATAAACTGACTCAACGGTTTCACACTGCATAACGAACAAATATGTACTGTGTACTATATCCTACGTACTGCGGTCATCAGTAGTTTGTAGTGGGTGGTTTTGAATACTGCCAATGTTCACCGTTATAAAAGGGTTAGGGTTCTCCAGAGCACATGAACGCAGCACAACACGACCAGTGTCACCTACACAAACAGGTGATTGTTCTTTTGTTTTTATTTTTACAATAGAATGAGAAGTTTGCAACCAATTTCCTCTTTGTGTTAACTGGAGAGACTGGTCCAACCGGTGTTTAGCATTGCTTAGCACAAAGATGAGTCATGTTAGCGTGTAAGCTAGTCACCCTAACATTCTGAGTGTGAAAAGTCAACAACTTTGACAGAAAGGTTTCTTAAACTGTGTTAAACCTTAAATTGTTGCTGGCAAAACAGAAATATTGAAACATGCAAATCTTATATCTTTTATCTTTTCCCTTGAATGTATGAGCCAATATTTAAGAAGAAGGAATAGATCTCTTCATTTAACTCATCCTTAGTAATAAATGAGCAGTGTGCTGGGGCGACTGTGGCTCAGTGGTTAGCAAGTCAGTCTTTCAATCAGAGGATCGGTGGTTCGATCCCTGGCTCCACTAGTCCATGTCGATGTGTCGTTGAGCAAGACACTTAACCCTAATTGCTCACCGTTGCTGTGTCTACGGTCGACTGTATATCATGTAAGTCGCTTTGGATAAAAGCGTCAGCTAAATGAAATGTAATGTGCTGCCCGGGGAGCAACTGGGGGTTCAGTGTCTTGCTCAAGAACACTTTGACATGCGAACTATGGGGAGACCGGGGATCGAACCGGCCACCTTGTGGTTTCAGGACGCCCACTCATCCCCATGAGCTTTTTAAATTCCTTTAACACACAAAGAGGCTATGACTCCAACTATAGGTTTGCATGCATCTAAAGGTTTTACTCCTCACCACAAGCAAATAACCCGTTATGTTACATCCAAAATATCCTCGATTAACCTCAACCTGACCGGCCTTCGTCACAACAAAGCAAGAAGAGTTAACCACACACCAGATCACTGCAAAACACGCCGCTCCTTCCTGAGCGTCGAGCTGCAGATCCGTGCATCAGAGACAACATCCCACTGCTGCTTACATCAGCTCCTCTGGCCACTCTGCCTTTGATGCACGGAAGAGTCCAAGTGTGGACATGTGCATGTTTCTGCAGAGGCGGCTACGTGGTGAAGCGTGGACCGAGGACTATATTTTGGCTCTGGACTCTGGCTTCGGATCAAAAAACCTCTACGGCCACATTTAGACAAGCAGCCATGAAGCTGCATACTTGGTCATGGCGGGTTTTACAGAACCTCACGGTTGTTTAACCTCTACAGTCTTTCTGTATATCATGAAATATGTGTTAGTGAATACATTGCCCGGGGTTGTGTTGTGGTTGTTTCTGTGGAAACATAACCAAACAACGCAATAACTGTCATTCTCTGTATAACCATAACTCACATTATGAATCTTTATTAAAGGACATGATGGATTCTGTATACATGAACAGGTGCACCCGCTCATCGACTGTGATATGTAACCCTCTCCTCGTGTTACTTGTGTACATTGTGTGTAGAAATCAAACGTACAGCCCGTGCTCCCATGATGTCAGGTCCCTAACCCTGTGGTTGGACTTTATTTAGGTCACTGACGAATGAAAAGCTAGCAACTAAGACTCTTAGATGCAGATCTTGTTATCACTGTCAGGCATTGAATAAAAGACACCAGATTATTGTGCATGCTTTGAGAAAGTAAAACCATTTTCATGCCACAGTTAGACCCAAAAGACCATTTTAGTAGATTTATAATGAAGCAGAATACAGAACGGCTAAATGTGTTCTTGTTCATAAACACAAACTAACTATCTACTTTAAACGCTCCCCACTGCCAGAAAAAACACGATGTTCTAAGATGTTCTAAGATGTTATATGATGTTATATGATGTTCTAAGATGTTATATGATGTTCTAAGATGTTCTAAGATGTTATATGATGTTATATGATGTTCTAAGATGTTCTATGATGTTCTAAGATGTTCTAAGATGTTATATGATGTTATATGATGTTCTAAGATGTTCTAAGATGTTATATGATGTTCTAAGATGTTCTAAGATGTTATATGATGTTCTAAGATGTTCTAAGATGTTCTACGATGTTCTAAGATGTTCTAAGATGTTCTAAGATGTTATATGATGTTATATGATGTTATATGATGTTCTAAGATGTTCTATGATGTTATATGATGTTATATGATGTTCTAAGATGTTCTATGATGTTCTAAGATGTTCTAAGATGTTATATGATGTTCTAAGATGTTCTAAGATGTTATATGATGTTATATGATGTTCTAAGATGTTCTATGATGTTCTAAGATGTTCTAAGATGTTATATGATGTTATATGATGTTCTAAGATGTTCTAAGATGTTATATGATGTTCTAAGATGTTCTAAGATGTTATATGATGTTCTAAGATGTTCTAAGATGTTATATGATGTTCTAAGATGTTCTAAGATGTTATATGATGTTATATGATGTTCTAAGATGTTCTATGATGTTCTAAGATGTTCTAAGATGTTATATGATGTTATATGATGTTCTAAGATGTTCTAAGATGTTATATGATGTTCTAAGATGTTCTAAGATGTTCTACGATGTTCTAAGATGTTCTAAGATGTTCTAAGATGTTCTATGATGTTATATGATGTTATATGATGTTCTAAGATGTTCTATGATGTTCTAAGATGTTCTAAGATGTTCTATGATGTTCTAAGATGTTCTAAGATGTTCTATGATGTTCTAAGATGTTCTATGATGTTCTAAGATGTTCTACGATGTTCTAAGATGTTCTAAGATGTTATATGATGTTATATGATGTTCTAAGATGTTATATGATGTTCTAAGATGTTCTAAGATGTTATATGATGTTCTAAGATGTTCTAAGATGTTCTAAGATGTTCTATGATGTTCTAAGATGTTCTAAGATGTTCTAAGATGTTATATGATGTTATATGATGTTCTAAGATGTTCTATGATGTTCTAAGATGTTCTAAGATGTTCTAAGATGTTATATGATGTTATATGATGTTCTAAGATGTTATATGATGTTCTAAGATGTTCTAAGATGTTCTAAGATGTTATATGATGTTATATGATGTTCTAAGATGTTCTAAGATGTTCTAAGATGTTATATGATGTTCTAAGATGTTCTAAGATGTTCTAAGATGTTATATGATGTTCTAAGATGTTCTAAGATGTTCTAAGATGTTATATGATGTTCTAAGATGTTCTAAGATGTTATATGATGTTCTAAGATGTTCTAAGATGTTATATGATGTTCTAAGATGTTCTAAGATGTTATATGATGTTCTAAGATGTTCTAAGATGTTATATGATGTTATATGATGTTCTAAGATGTTCTATGATGTTCTAAGATGTTCTAAGATGTTATATGATGTTATATGATGTTCTAAGATGTTCTAAGATGTTATATGATGTTCTAAGATGTTCTAAGATGTTCTACGATGTTCTAAGATGTTCTAAGATGTTCTAAGATGTTCTATGATGTTATATGATGTTATATGATGTTCTAAGATGTTCTATGATGTTCTAAGATGTTCTAAGATGTTCTATGATGTTCTAAGATGTTCTAAGATGTTCTATGATGTTCTAAGATGTTCTATGATGTTCTAAGATGTTCTACGATGTTCTAAGATGTTCTAAGATGTTATATGAGGTTATATGATGTTCTAAGATGTTATATGATGTTCTAAGATGTTCTAAGATGTTATATGATGTTCTAAGATGTTCTAAGATGTTCTAAGATGTTCTATGATGTTCTAAGATGTTCTAAGATGTTCTAAGATGTTATATGATGTTATA